>VXBA01002949.1:760876-851536 GCA_013399895.1 Serilophus lunatus | reverse complement strand
CAGCACGGGCACGGCTCGGCACGGCTCGGCTCGCAGCGGGACTGAGCGGGGCTGAACGGGGCCGGGCGCGCCGCGCCGCCGCAGGGTCCTAGAGCCGCCCCCGCTCCCGCCCCCCTTCCCCCGCGGGGGTCGGGGCTGTCCCTCCCGAAGGGGAGACAGCACGGACCCAGAGTGGGTTGGGGGCTGTCGCACAGAAGGTTGAGGTGACTCAGAGAGGAAATGGGGAGTGTGACTAAAGGGGGCCTCCTGCAATGGGAGACAAGGTCTCTCCACGCGGGATGGAGATCTGCCTGACAAAGGTGTTGGGGTTTGCCCCGCTGAATATAGGGGCCAAACACGGAGGGAATCAACCCCTCCCCACAGAGGTACATAGTACGGGGGGGAATGGAGATCCCGCTCCACAAGAGGGCTGGGGTCTTCCCCCACAGGAACACCCAGTGCTGGGAGAGGGGAAGCTGGATGATCTCCATATCCCGAGAGACAGAGATTAGAGGGGAGCTGGTGGGTAGGCAAGGGCTCGCTTTCACCCCACTGCCCCAAAAGTGCTAGGCCTGGCATGAGCAGCCTCATTTCAGTCCAGATCCCACCATGGGGATGGGGCCAATACCTGGGCTCAGGTACAGTCCCGACTTCCAGTCGCACACCAAACCTTGGTCCTGAGAGCCACCCTGCCTCCGTGGGAGCAGGACCCTGAGGTCGGGTGAGACCCTTAGAAGACCCAGGGTTCCATGTCCATAAGCTGCCTGTGTCTCCAGCCTGGCTGCCCACGGGGCGTTTCACCTCCTGATGAAAGCCGTGTGCAGCCGGCTCAGCACGTCCCTTGTGACACTGCCCCATGAGAGTGCCCAAAAGCTGGGGTATGAGCAGAGACACAGAGACACAGCCCTCTGGGCTTTGGGGTTTTGATGTGAAACACCCATTTCAAACTCTATCACACTCCCTGCTGCCTGACTGTCACAGGCTACTCAGAGGACTTTAAATACAAGGGATATTACACAGAGGTGACTTTTTTCCCTAATAAACAAATGCTAACAACAAAGCCAAGGGAATGCAACCAAGATAATGAAGCTGGAAAACTCAGTTAATATCTATGTGGGGTGTATGGTTAAAGTCAGGCTCTGAGGCAGCCTGAGTTTCCTCAGCCACGGGAATGTTAGCTTTGGGGCACGTAAAGTTAAAATTTGCTGCTGTAGTTGTTTTTTTTTTGTTCTGGTTTTGTTTTTTTTCAAATTAAGAGAAGTGCAAAATACTGTTGTTGACGACTCGCGCGACACAACTTTTGGCCCAGGATTACTCGTGGCTTTGGAGTTATACAACAACATGTTTGTTTGTGGGATTCACAAGTGCAGGGTGGGATGATGGACTGCAACATGCTCTGGGATGAGTATGCAGTCCCATCCCAGTGCCTGGGTCTTCCCAAACCATAACTTGGGCTTTACGAGAGTTTAATCAAGCATGGTCCCTTTCTCTGGCTGCCCATCATGCTGCAGATACCTTACCACAGAGGAGCTACTCATTTGCTTTACTTTTTAAAACACACCATCGCTTTTTTGCACCTTGCTTAAACTGGGCATCGATTTTAACCATCCCCATTTCACTTTGGAAAGAATTGTGAGTTTTGGGGTCCCTGTGGCAGCAGCATTCATTTCTCCAAGTCAGCAAAAAAGTTCCCCTGACATTACAAGCAAATAACAAAGAGATGTTTATTCCCCTTTGTGTTACAAAATCTATTTTATATTACAGAACCCAAATTTTAGCCTCAGTGACTCAGGGAAGTCACTTCAAAAAGACAAAAAAAAGAAAAAAAATACAGAAAAAAAGCCCAGCACAGAATTTGCAATTGTTACTCCTACAAATGGCAAAGTGGAAAAACAAGATGCACAGCCCTGCACAACAGCAGCCACTTAAAAGCCTCCCTTTAAAACAGATTTGCCAGCAGATGTTCAATAGAAAATGGATTGAATTATTCTCACTGCACACTCACAACTTCTCGGGGAGAGCGAGAAGGAGGCTCTTGGTACCTTTTTTATGATCTGCTGTTGACTTCACTAATGACTCACATTTGGTTCCAATGAGATATTTTCATATGACTAACAAATCTATATTTGGAGGCCTAAGAGGGTTTGGCTAATTATCTGTTGCATTCAGTTAAATATTCCAAGTATTCAAAGTAGGTTTTCTTCCAGTGGCAAATGCTATGCCCTCATGGTCTGTCTTCTGATGTTTTAAAAGCAGCCCAGCACTTTGACTTGCACCAAGCTGACATCTGGGTTTCTGCATGTGTAAGCACAAGAGATGGCCTAAACTTAATTATACAGTAAACCAATCCTGCATTTTTTAGGTGGCCAATAGGTCATTCCCCAAGGGACGATTTAAACCTGATTTTTCAACATGCACTTGATGCCTGCAGTGTCCTGTTTTGCTGGGGGCATTTACTGGGGTCCCATTAATAACTCCTGGCAGGGGCAAATTCCTTATAAGCACCGTTGTGTAGGCTACTTGTGCACAAATCATTTTTCCACAGAGAGGGCTCGAAATCTGATGAGAGAAAGGTAGAGAGGAGGGGGAGGGATGGGGCTCTGTCGGCTCAGCTGCCTGAATTGCAGGAGGACATTAAACATGATCCTGTAGGGGAAGAAACGCTAGGCGGCTCAGATGTGGGAACAAGTCAGGATTTCCTGTTCATGTGCCCCTTTAGTAGGTGCTTGGGCTGATCTCTTTCTTTTATCGCCGTCATTTTCTTTGTCTGCCACCGGAGCAATAACACCGGTGCAGATACAATGGATCAGATGGTCCTTCTGCCCCTGCTGCTGTAGCCCTGAGCTAGGAGACCTCTCTGCACCGCTCTCCAACTCCAGCAGAACAATAAAGATTTTACAGCTGTTGTGGGGATGGGGGGAGGCGGGGAGGCAGAGGGAAAACAGCTTGAGTGCCCGTGGCCAGCTATAATTTCTCCAGTGGGTCTTTGCTGACAGTTTTAGGATTAACAAGTGAGCTCTGTTCCCAGGCATTTACCCCTCTGGATAAGCTGGCCTGTTTGTTCTCAAGGGTTTATTTTACCCTACAAAATATGGCATTGCCAAACAGATGTAGGCTTGTTCCTAGAAAGGCAAGTTATAGCTGAAGCTGCATCTCACAGAGGCTTTAGCCCCTGGAATTGTTTGGAAATGCTACAGTATTCCTCCGACCCTTTTCAGGGCAGTTTTTTCCCACAGACGTGCTGGTTGATTCTTTTATGGCTCTGTCCTTTGTCAAGGATGAATTAGGAAAAATAAACTCACAAACAAAAAGTGGAGGCCCAGCACGGAGATCCTCTTGCTCCCAATGATTAAGAAGTATTTTACAGCTCTGAGTGTGTGGGGGGAGAAAACAAAGTGCCCTTCTGCCTTTTTTTTTCCCCTTATTTTTACTTCATGGCTAATGGGGGGCAGAGGAGAGGAGGGAGAAAGAAAGGAGAAAAAAAGAGTCAAGAAGATTAAAACAGTCTTATTATTTTTAAAATCCCCCTTTTCAATAGGCTGACACAAAGTGCTTTTTGGTGAGTGCTAGAGAAAGTTTCCTGTGTCCCAGAGCTGGCATGGTGAGGGGCAGGTGATAAGGAAGGGGAGGCTGCAAAGAGGAAGGCTGTGAGGAAGGAGGCTGAGACAGATGTACTTGGTGGCCAGCATCTTGCTTTCTGCCTGGTGATTCAGCAAACTTCGGCCTCAGGACTGTAGGTCCCCAGTGCTCGAGCCTCATGCTGCCTTGCCCTGTGAAACTTAAACTGCCTTCAGACACCCCAGTTCAGTAGCTTTGCCCACTGAGTTGTGATGGTGGAAGTGAGCTAAGCAAAGCTCTGCGGGGAGGATGGAGGCACTGCAAGACCCACTTTTTCCATCCTGCCCACAGTGCGAGCTGCTCCCCAAGGCAATCATGCTGAAAACGGCAAGCTTTTGAGGAAATAAAAGAGCAGCTCAGAAGTGAGTTGCCAGCATCACACCCTCTTCTTCCTGAAGATTAGGTGCCCAGAGGTTCGCTACAAACCTTACTCACACTGTCAGGGTTACACCTGTGGTTACACCTCAGATTCTTGTATTTGCCCCCACCCAAAAGTCATCAGCATGTTTCGCTTCCATCAGCTCCTGTTCTCTGGAGCTTGGTTGGCTCTGGTTCAAGGAGCACAGGTACCCTGCAAGCTCCTGTGGCTCTGATCTGCACCTTTAGCTCTGCTATTCCACAGATCACAGAGGTAGGTCTGAACCTGCTTAATGCCCAAGGCACCCCTCTCCATTCTCATATTGTTTTTCCCAGGTGCATCAGCCCAGACAGAGTTCAGATGTCAGCAGAAGGGTCAATTATAGCCCACTCTATTTACATTTACCCTATCTGAGATGTTTTTAGAGCAGCCCTAAATGCATTATCTATGAGCCTGATCCAGTAATTACAAATGCTTTGGAGTGGTCCAGGCTAGTTTGTTTAGGTTTCTCCAGTGCTGATTAGAGATTAGCAGAGCTAAAACCACCCATTAGCTGGAAGGCATAAAGCAGTGGTGGTTCTCAGGCTCAGGGGCCAGGTGCTCCATACTTGTCCATCTCTCAGTCACTGCTGCTCTCCAGCAGGGGTGCAGGGGAGGGAGGAAGGGTGTCCCAAGTTTGTCTGGTCTGCAGTTGCCATATATAGCAGAGGCTTGTGGATTTGGACACCCTAGTAGACAAACTCCTCACTCATCCCAAAGCATCCCTCAAAGATGCCTTCATTAATCTCAGGTTCAAACAAAGCAGTTTGAAACCAAGCAGCTGACCAGGAAGAGATGGAAAAGGGTATCAATATTGACCCAGGCTGGTCAGGCACAGTGACTCAGCTTATAGGGATGATAAAACAAGAGCAGAGGGGATTTGTGTGGAGACTGTCCTTGATTTCAGCAGGTACCAGGGTTAATTTCTGTCAGAAGAGGACCCGGCAAGGAGATGTAGCTGAGGGAGGGGAAGGAAGAGCCTTTATCTCAATCCAAGCTAGCAGTGCATCTTTGCAGAGATACTCCTACTTTACGCTAATCTCTGTTTGAAGTGGGCCTTGGGTGGCTAAAGTACCTGGTACTATCCACAGCTTCTTTATTACAGTTTGCCAGTGGCAGTCCTCAGGATATCAGCAGAAGGTGATTTGTTTGCAAAGATCCTAAAACCTCAGCAGACATCATAAAATATCAGCCCTAACCTATAGGGAATAGGGATTAATACTGTCCTTATTTGGTGGCTAACAGCTCTAGCTTCTTACTCGAGGACCTGTTCTTTTGGCCTGAGAGACCTTCCCTCTCCAGGCCACTCCACCGTGATTCTCCCTCAGTGGTAGGAGTCCTCCCACAAACTCATGTGCATGGGTGTAAGATCCACCACATTGCATACACCTACTGAGTCTTCCAACATGCTCCTTGGCTTCTATGGGGATTTAGATCCCCAAATAAAAGTTAGATTCAATATCCCTTTGTTTCAGTGATCTTGGAGAGATCTTTGTTCCAGTGATCTGGAATAGCAAGTGAGCAAGATCCCCCTAACAGATCTGAGAACGCCAAGATCCCTTTGACATTTACATTAACAGGCTTTCCCTCAGTGCCTGGTACCCCTTGAGCAGACAGCAGGATGAAAACATTTCAAAGCACACATAGATGCTTAAGAATTTTGTTAGCAGCATCAGCCAACATTTCCACTTGCTTTGTATTTGCTAGTGGAAAAGTAATAACAGCTTTGGAGAACCTACTCAGGAGAGAAAACAGCTCTTTTCAAGGCACCATGCTGGGATACTGCTTTGAGTAACAACATTGCATGCAGGAATGGAGTGGAAAGGGACTGCAGCCCCAGAGGGACAAGGGATTGCTTACATGAGTCCACGGAAAATGCCTGGATTGAACAGGATGAAGGAAGGGAAAGTGTGGTGTGACTACATATAGTAAGAAAAGGCTCCAGCTGCTGGTCTCTAGCTGCCTGTGTCAAAGCCTCCTCAGGGGAGTAACTTTATTCGTCTCATGGGACACATAAAACATGTACTGGAAGAAATATAGGGAACAGTCTTGTTTTGGCTGGGGCAAGAGAGGCCATTCAGACCTTAACTCAGAGCACAGAGCTCTCTCCTAGGGCTAGAGAAGTATTTGAAGGTACACTGACATTTACCACTAGCGCAAAGGAAACCCCTTTGTGAGAGTGAGACTCACTCTCTGGCTATTGAAGAAAAGGAGATACGCCAGGACTAGGGAACATACAGGGCTGTCTTGTCTTTGACCCTCTACCAACTCCTTAAAAAAGAATTTCTCCAGTCCCATTTCCCTGGCCCTGTCTTTGCACCTCTTGTGTCTGACTCATTTCTGGAGATGGGGCCGAGGGAGATGGAGCGAAGGGCTGAGGGGACAGAGTGTCTTGCAGAAGCAGGTCCTCATCCTACAGCTTCCCCGGCCTCGGGGAAGTTCTGTCCCACCTGTGACTCTGCTCAGTAGCAAAGGCAGAGACCACTTGTAGGACACCTTGGGATAACACCAACTCTGCCTTTCTGCCTCCAGATAAAGCCCCTTGCCCTCCTCAGCACAGGAGAAAGACTGCAAAACCAACCCTGTGTAAAAGTGGCCTTTCCTGCCCTCAGCCACAGAGGAACATCTCTGGTGAGCATCACAGATGTTCGATCTCAACTCAAAACCATATGCTTTAAAGCACACTACCTGTCAAGAGAGCTGTGGGAGGGGATAACCTGAACGATCTCACTCCCAGGTTAAGTGCACTCTTGCACTGGTGCAGCCCTTCCGAGACAGCCAGGCAGCTGGTTATGTGCATTTCCCCTTGTAAGACAGTCCCACAGCAGTAAATTTTTTCCATTTCTTCAGCATGTTTATCTGTACCAGCCTGTGAACACAAGCAGTGACATGCAGCCCACAAGCAAGACCCTTTCCGTGACCTTCTGTCCAAGCATCGCTGCTGGTTTCTGGCTTGCTTCACTGAATCCTCACTGTGACACAGAAGGAGCTGGACTAACAAGCTCTTCTCTTCCTTGCTGGCATGGACACCATGACAAAGAAAAGGCATGACAAAAGTAAGAAGGATGGGCCACTACTGCCCAAGGTTGTGTATCCCTTTTACTCCAAGAAAAGATCCCCTGGTGACCCCACAAACCAATACCTCCTGGAAACCTCCATCACAAGAAAACAGATGCTGTGCAAAGCAGAGAGTTCAGCTAGAGACCTCCAGAGTTCCCTTTCAGAGCTGGAAAATGTTGCTTGGGATATGTTCTGATCCAGTTTTGTGTATCTCTGGGGATGGAGATCCCAAAGCCTCTCTGGGCTAAACCACTCTCCCTGTGATATTATTTTACTTTTATTGAGACAGAACTTCCCTCACAGCAACTTGTCCCTGTTGCTTCTTGTCCTTTGGTGGTGCCTCTCTTAGAAGAGACCTGCTCCATTCTCTCTGAACCATCCCTTTGGTGAGTCAAATACAGCAATTAGCTCTTGCCCTCTGTTCTCCAGGTTGAGCAAACACAGCCTGCAGCCTCTCCTCATCACTTGCCATCACATGCTAGTAATTAACCAGACCTTTTATTAAAGATTCTGGTATCTCACTCAGCAGTAGAGCATGATTTTAGGTTTATAGCTCTGTGTCTATTTCCAAGAATATTTTACTGGCCTGATGCTTAAATCTTAAAATGAAGTCATCTCTGTTGCAGAGCACAGCTCGCTAATTAACCCTTCACGAAATCATTACAGCTAATAGCTCAAAGCATGAGCACCAGCATAGCCCAGTGGAATGGCAGGGGGCTTTTAGGAAGATAGCAGGAGGGATCCAGATCACGGGTTTGCCTGGACATCAGAACTGCATGAGCCAAGCTCTATCACATTGCTTTGAAAGCAAGCAGACATTAAATCTGAGGACGCTCCCACTCAAATAAACTAAATTTGGATTTTAAGTGCAGCCCCACTCTGTAAAGCAGATCTATAAAAATGTCATTGTGGGATATGCTGTTTATTGTCTCTTTCAGACTCCAGATGAAACCCACCTCACCAGAGAGAGCTGTTTTCTAATGGGTCGCCTGCAAGCACAGGTTCTCCTCCTTCACCCACCAGCTCTAAAACAGAGGGTCCAAATCTGCCTCCCCAAACTCTATGCAACACCGTGGCTTTTGGGATACCCACCCAACCAGACTGTGCTAATCTGATTTCTTGCTCCATGCTGGATCTGCAGCACCCACCTCTCCCTCCAGTCATGCTGTCCTGGTGGGCACTACTGGGGGAATGGAGCTGCTGGGCCAAATGGTCAAGAGCAAACACGCCCTTATCTAAAGTAATAACTAAGTTACTCAATTTTGTACCCACCAGAACAGCTGTGAGCTGGTGTAGAGCTTACTTTGCTGGGATTTTCCAGAGCAGTCTAAGAGAACCAGGAGCCTGTGCACTACAAGCATTCAAAGGGAAATGAGTATGTGATTTCCTTCAGCATTTTTAACTCTCCCAGCTTTCAGCAAATACAGCACAGTGCTGACCGTTTACAGGAAGCAAATGCACAACAACTTGTGCTGGTTTTTCTGCAGTCTTTTGAGAGTTGAACCAAACTTTAATTCACTTTGATGATGCACACACATTAATTTGTCCTGAGAACAAAGAGAGAGCATCACCCTCCTCCCAAACGGCCTCCCCCAAAAAAACCAAAAACCAAACCTCAAAAATATCTGCTTGGCTTCAAACTTGCTTTTTAATTTTTTTTTGATTTGATGATTAAATCTTAAACCTAAGCCAGGTGTAAGGGTGAACAGTGCACATTTCCAGAAAGAAGGGGGTTTGATTAGGAAGAGTCTGTCTTGCAGAACATGGGGATAAATAGCTGCCAGCTGGGACAGTAACAGGTAACAATGTGAATGCATGGATGTACTATAGCTGTAAAGGAGCAGCAGGCACAATTTGAGTAATGTTTGTGCACACCTCAGGCAGAACTGCTCCTTGCTTATACCAGGCAGTCTGGGGAAACAGCAGCTCTTCTGGGAATCAGCTTTCAAGGTCCCAGGGGCTATGCTCCAAAGTGAACCAAAAAGAGGAAGATATCTTCCAAAACCACAGGAAACAAACACAGGAAACAAAAAAAACATACAAAAAATACTTCCTGTATCTAGTCAGACTGAAGAATAGCTAAAAGTTTTGAATATAAGATAATACTAGTACCAATCAGGACACCAATGTAGAAAATAATAAAATATCGTGTTACTGGTCAGGAGAAATGGGTAGATGCAGCCAGGAGAAGAGGGGGAACAAAGGGGTTCGATAATATGATCTTGTATGCTGAGAGCCCAGAACAATCCCAAAAGATTTTCCCTGAGGTGTGAGCAGTGCTGGAGGGATTGCAGGGACAGGATTGCTGTCTTAGCTTGCTTGCCCTCTGCCGGATGGCAGGAGCTTGGTGAGCCCAGCTCTTGGGTAAAAGTCAGCTCTTCACAGTCTAGTGCTACATTTCTGCAGGGCTGCATGCACTGGGAATGCAAGGGGAGTGGGCAGGGAAAAGCTGAACATAACATTAGAAAGTGCAATGGATACAGAAAATGAAGAAGGGCAAGTTAAAAAAAAAAAAAGGAAGTATCACAAGGGGACATAACTCTTACCACTTATGCCTCTTTGGATTGCCCAATGTCTCAACAAAACACGGTTTTTCTAGCTCAGGTTCTCAAGATTTGTGCATTTGTCTCCCTGAAGGACACTAACACTGCTTTCTAGTGCTGCATTAATGTGCCTAGAAGAGAATGTCAGGAGGATACTGCCATCTTTCTGTTCAAGCAGGACTATTCTGCTCCATGGAGAGGAGACAGGGGCACAACTGGCGTTATAAGAAGATGTCCAGCTGTCAAACACTTACAGCCATTTATCCGATGCAGAAACAACCCCAGCCCGATGGCTTTTGTGGGTCAGCCTGACTAAGCAGAGCCCAAACAAAAAAAAAATCTCCTAGGAGATAGTTTATGTATCTCTTAATTTCATGAAACAGGGCAGGGCAGGTAGCTATGTGGAAGCCAGCCAGGCTTCCTGTATACCCACACGACCAGCAATGTGCACATGAGCTCCCACGAGGTGAAGTCATGGTCTGTGGGAAAACATCAGCCTCTGTACACAAACTATTCACATCAAAAAATTCAATGGCAGTGATAAGCACATGGAGAGGTTTGATAGCAAGCTTAGCATGATCCACATGCCACCATGCTACTGTCTGCATCCTCCCAGGCAGGTAGATTCTTTCTCAGGACATCTTGAAGATCCCCCACTGTGGGGAATTCACTGGAAAATCCATCCCGGTGTAGCAGAGCTGGGACCCAACCATGCAGCTTCCTATACCCAGCACTTCTGCTTGTAAAGTCACCATGTTGCCCTCTACACTCACTTTTCTCCCACAAAAGCAAGTAGATGCTCCTACTCCAACATGACAGCAACCTCTCATATGAGGACAAGGAGTGTCACTGTATGCATGTTGACATTTTGCCAATAAACACAGTCATTACTCAAGAAGGGCAAAAGCACAGTATCAGAACCAGTTCACCACATTGGTCTGAACTGGGAAGAACTGCGAGAGGTCAGCCTGCCAAATCCTCTGCTGGAGTCCTTCCAAAAAACCAAAGCCAGCCAGGAGAGCACTGCTTGGCTGAGAAGCTGAGGGGTAGGGTGTTTGCAGGCAGCTGGACTTCCCTGTGTATAGACAGACCTGGGGGCAGGAAGGAGGGAATTGTGCTCCATGGCTCACCCAGTCACCTGGCAGCATGGCAGTGGCCTTCACTCTCCCCAGCAGCTAGAGTGGAGGAAGTTGTGCATGTGATCCCAAGGAGAATCACTCCAGAGCTTGGCCTGGGTGCTGTGGTGCTCTGTCTGAGGACCAGGCAGTCTGGCTGCACCCTCTGTTCTTGGAGCAGGAAAACCTGTTCTATCGCTGCTTCTGTCCATGACCTGTTCTGTACCTAACTGATGGCATCACAGGGGACGTGACTACTCTACCTGAGCTTGTCCCCAAAACGGAACTCTTCTGCTAGCCACATTACTCACACACCCACATATGTCCCACTTAAGGCCTGGAGCCCTGCAGCCAAGATCCAAGACTTGTCTTATATGCCCTGGATGATCAGAGGCATTGCTCTAACACACCCACAGCTTGAGCCCCGTGGCAGGTCATTTGCGCATGAGCAGGTCAGAGCTTTGGGTACCTGCTTTCAAACCCACTTTGGCATCATGGATGTCACAGTGATTTTGTGGCTGCCAGAGCCAAATGTGAGCCCAGGAAGACTGGCAGGGCTAGTACTTCACACTGAGACAATAAAGTCACTGCCTCCTGGGAAGCCAATAACTGTCCCCATAAGAGAATGGTTCTGCTGGTGTAACTGCTCTGGGGACTTCAGTGAGCTAAAGCCACTCACATGTCACCTCACCTCCCACCCCTGACCCACATAGCTCTGCGGGTAAAAGTCTGTACTGTTGCTCTGGCCAGCAATATTAGACATAACAAATGTATTTTTAAAACAAGAGGGAGGAACATTTTTCAGGCCTAGGGGGTAGGAGATGTTGGCTTGAACTGCAGGAGAAAGTTCAAGGTCAAATCCTCCTGCATGCAAATCAGCTCCTCCAGCAATCCTTCGCAACAGTTGCAAGTATCAGCACCTATTCTAACATCTTCCACACAACCTCTCTGCTTTAGGCGCACGTTTATTTCTGAAAAATCAGACTGTAAATCCATTCTGCTCCTACCTAGTAAAGTCCTGCAAGTAAGTGCAGCATCCAAATAATACCTGAAAACCATGTGACAGAAAGCCAGGTGATGCTGCCTTTCTCACACCAAGATGCAGGTACATAAGTCCACGCTTCTCATTCAGGATCCCAGTGGAAGTCTTGGGCTTCACAGTTCTTGCTATCATCCCTCTTCCAAGGATGGGGCAGACAGGTAGACAACCAGCTCATGTATCATTAAAACGAATCACATTTAGAGCACTTCTGACTCTTTATCATGGCTTCATCCCACTGAGAAGCCAATCCAAAAGACCCTAGACTACTTTGAAGGGACACCTATCCAAAATGCCCTTCCCAAAGGAGATTGCCCAAAGCCTTAATATATGCAGTAAATGTCCCAACCAACCTAAGGGCTACTTTGTGGATTGAGCTTCCGTCAGCTGACAAAGGCAAGAGCTAAAACCAGACTGAAGTGCTGTCTTGGGCCTCACTACCAACAGATACAGTTTTATGAGCTGGTTTTCTTGGTGTTTTTTTACATATTTCACCCTCCTCATTGGAAGAGAGGCAAGTGGTTGAGTGTATGGAAGTCAACCTGATGAAGGCCAGGCCACCCTACTCACAATGTTTATTGATCTCATTCATCTCTCCCAGCCTAAGCCACAGCATTAACTGTATAAGTTAGATTTGCAAGACAAAGTTATCTCTTCAAATATGCTTAATTCAGCATTTTGAAGAGCAGTATTTCCTGCAATGAAACCTCCTCCTGTAGGTATGTTTCCTCCCCTGAAGAAATATCCTTGTGTACAGCAGATTAATTCCTGTCCACTGGGCATGCTGTTCCTTCATTTTTATTATAGCAAACTATTTTCAGGAAAAATACTGTATCAGGAAATTAAATGTGCTATAGATGCTAAAAAATTAATCTCGTATGGCTCAAAGTAATCAGCATGATCATTTTTCTACTCTACCTATTTTCATTTCCTTGTCATCCTTAAAAACTATTGAGGAAGGTGTCTAATAGAGGTGCTGCAATTTTGCCCAGAGATCTTTATCTGCTCTTTAATTCAGTTAAATCCTCAACAGAATATTTTTTCACATATCTGTCTAAAAGCAGACAAGTGTTTACCAACCTAGCTGTGACTTTAAAGTACCCTTGTTAAGTGCTTTCTTTATAGTGTTCATCACCACATAGGTGTTCCATGGACTTCCCAGAGGTTTGGGGGCAACAGTCTCACTGTGGCAGCACTTGGCAGTCCCTCAGCAGGGTTGAGCAGAGCCCTGCAGCTGGAGGGGCAGCTCTGGGCAACTCACAGGAGAACAAGCCATCAGCATGGCAGCATGCCAGAGTAAAGACATGCTGGCCTGCCGTTCCAAGCAAGAAAATCCCATAACAGAAACCATGCCACAAACATCTGTGCTCTCCCACTGGTCAGGTGAAATTAATGTAATGGGCTGCTAATTGGCCTGCCCCTGAAAATGGTCCAGGGGCAGCAGTGCTGGGGACTGTGCAGTACAGAAGGAGAAGTGATTGTTGCATGCCCAATGTGCCCATCCAGGCAGTCCTGCCCCTGTGGACTATGTGTTCACCAGCTGGACCTGCAAGAGGTCACCTTCAGGCCTCCCAGATCATTCCATTGAAGTCTGTCAGCCCAGGAATGTCTGTTTGGAGGAGATCTGATGGGCTGAACCACCCTGTTCTCCAGGTTACCCACAGAGACCCACCCGTGGCTGGCTGACACACAGGGAACAGATCCTTCCCTTGTTAGCTCACTTTGCCCTACAGACATAGATCTTCTTCTGCTGAGGACTGGTGATTAGAGAGCCGTTCCCAGTGCCAGGTTCTCCTCCACTGCCTGGCTCTGGGCTGGGACACACTGGCTTCATGTTCAAATTTTTCAAATATTTTGCATTGTGGTTTTTCATGCAGCGCTCAAGATATTTTGCAAAAGGCACCTTATAAATTGACTCAATAAATACACATAAAACACTATGTTTAATCCTTCCTTTCACATTCTTCTCTTCATTATTAAAATGTCCTCAACCTACTGACTCCCTCCCCACCCTGTGTTTAGCCCAGTCCAATTCAACTTAAAATACTTTTGGCTTCTACAGGAAGACTGGAAAATGACTATTTTATTTCAAGAAAGCTTGTTTTGGACTAAAATCAGGCCTTGTAAATGGTCGAAGCAAAGAATGGCTGCATGGACTTTCACATCAGGTGCATAAAATAACTACAACACTGGTGGTGTTTTCATGCCAAGGGCCATGCCAGTACCATACAGGAAGACCTCCACTCACCAGCCTTTCCTCATTGAGACACTCTGAATGGGAAACCATACGAACAAAGAAGGACTGAGAGGCTAAAGGACACACTGACATAGATTGAGCAGTGTGGGTATAGCCTTGGGGATGGGCAGGACTATCTCCCTTGTAAAGGTCAAAAAGGTGCCTGACTGCAGTGCATGAGTCCTAAAAGGTGGGTTCAGCCCCTCTGAAAAGCAGGTCAGATGAGCACTAGTTTGGAATTAGCTTTAGAAGAAGATCCATCAAACCTGCTTTGGTTCCCTCATTTCTATGTTGTTTGTATCATATCCAGCACTGGAGATGCTCAGCCATACACCTGTCTGCTCTGATCAGCCTCCAAGTCCCATCTTCTCCTTGCAGCCCAGCTCTTTTCAGCACCAATGGACCATTTCCAGGCTCTCCATGCATTAAAGAGGTAAAAGGACAGGCCAACAAGGAGAAGAAGTGAAGGTCAGATTGTGACAACAGCAGTTTTGCCTGCACTGACCTGTGCTCTGCACCTCATAGTTTTCCTTCAGCAGCTCAGAGATGGAAAGAGAGAGAGCAAAGTACTACAAGAGCATTTTGTATATCACAGGTAGTACCTGAGTGTTCAGGATTCCCCCTGTCACCAGGGGACAGGATCTCATCTGAAGAAGTGAGAACTAAGCCTTGCTACCTGTGTCACAGCCACAGGGCACAGTGGGAGACTTGGGCCATCCACAGGGGCAAGAGAGCCTTCATCCCTCATCTTAAAGGACTCTGAATGACAAGTCCCAGAGGATAATATCCATGCTCTTTGAAAAGCACAAAACTGCTAAATAGGGTCTCATCAGATAAGAGGTCAGAACAGCTGAGACCACACTAGCCCAGATTTTGTCCTAGAGCCCTAACCCTATGGTTAAACTTTCTTAAGAGATTTCTTTAAGGATCACAATGTTCTGGGCAAGGGACCTTTGGGACCTCTTGGGTAAATGTGGGCATTTCTTGTATTCATTACCAGCCTCTGTCTGCATTAATACCTTAGCTATTTCATCACAGGCCTCTCATGCCTGTTAATATGTCTTTTGGACTCATTTCAGCCTGCAAGCCTCCCGGTTCCACAGTTTTGCTGTACAGCCTTATCCTTTTTCAGAAGAAGCTGAGCACTGTAGTCTGGAGGTTAAAGCTCTGGAGACTTCTGCATGGGACAGCTGGCAACTATCCCTGGCTTGCTACAGCCTGGGCACCCCTTTTACCCTTTCCATCCCTCTGAGCCCAGTGGAGAAATCCTGGCAGCAGCAGCAGCAGCAGGGGCTTGGCCTGTGGTGTTTGCAGGAATGGGAATTACCTGTGCATGAGCACATCTGTCTGCATCCAAGGTTCTCACTTCTTCACTGATAACCCCAAAACATCATGGCAGCACTGAGGCCAGGCAGAATGGCAATGACAGCCAACACTTGTGAAGCTTTAGTTCAAGACCTGAATGACAGGGAGATCAGGTTGTTTTTGTCTAGTAAATGAAGGGATAAACTCATCTTCTGACATAACTCTATTTAAAGATAGCCACAGGCCTAAGTAGAGCTTTGTTTTCAAGGTCTAAAGGGGGAAAGACTCAGGAGTCTTTTTATAGCATTTTCCTGGATTTTTCTTTGCAGAAATAGCTTGGTTCAGAGGTCAGGAAGAGCGTGAATGCAGAGCCAGAGATAGCAAACCCAAACCCATGTGCTTAATGACAACCAAGCCTTGAGAAGTGGGCATGATGATGACCTTCAATGCCTTTTGTGGGAAGAAGATGCACAGAGCAGCTGACAACCAGAGCCCAGTCCCTGCTCCATGAGCTCCTGGTGGCTTCCTCACCCATACCCCAGGACAGATGTCCTTGCTCCCTTTCCCTTGAAAGTGTAGAAAAAATGAAACTTATGTGCAATCTAGAGATTCTCATCTCTTTGCAAAAGAATCCTGCTGGGGACAAAACCCCAAGCCTTGAGTCATGGGAGTTGAAAAACTAAATGAGTTAGGCTGGCCAACTGGGATTGGGCAAGGTTTTACCACCGTCACCAGGCTGTGTGAGAGGGACCTTCCAGGTAGCTGGGTTCTGTACCACCTGAGCATGGGGGTTTTTTTCCTCCTCAAGGCTTTTAACAGTATTTTAATCAACAATTAGCCAAGTCAATAAGGAAGAAAGGTTGTTAAAATGTTGCTTTTCCCTGCTAAAAAGTGTCCTTATCCTTGACCTCTTTTTAACGTGTTTCTCAGGTTTAGGATGAAGAAATAAAAAATACGAGGCTTTCAGCAAAGGCCGGTAAATTTTATTTAAAAGAAAATATTGCCAGAGCTGGGGTTATTTGGTCAGTTTCCCATTAAAAATCTAGGAAAAAATTCTCAAAAAGAGAGGTCAGTTTCCCATTAAAAATCTAGGAAAAAATTCTCAAAAAGAGATATGCCATGTTGAAATACTTAGCTTCACAAAAAGGACTGGTTTTCATTGCAGAAAAACAACTTCTGTAAGAAAATTAGAAGCATGTCTGATGAGAAAGTTCACATGAGTTTGGTTCAGTAGGAGCTACTGGATCTGATATTCTTCTTTTCTTACACCATTATACTCTTTCTGAAACTGTCAGTAAAGGAACTTGAATCCTATAACCAGGTAACTAAACAAGATTGACATATCTTTACTCTTTCCTTTATAGATGTGGATTTGTTGTTCTTGAAGGCCTTAATTTGCGATATTCAACAGCTTAACAATTGCCCCATGCCTTCAGCTCATTAATTGCATCAATGTATTTGATTTATATCTATCTGCATCAAAAACCATCATGAGTGACACTTTTTAACATGAACAATGTATTCAGCAATAAGAGAAATGTCATAGTCCTTTCCAGCATGACAATAGACTGATAGATCTTGGAGTTTTTAAAGCAGAGATAAGGTAAATTAATTCAGTTGTTCCTCCTGTTGCCAAGTCTGAAGCTGATGTCTTGCCAAACCTACTATAGAAGTGCAAATTGGTGAGGAAAAGCAATGAAAGATATGAACTTGTATTTCCCTGTTGCTCCAGACAGTATCTCAAACCACATACTCCAAAACAGCTACCTCTGTGGCACACACATGTAACCCAAAGAGAAATCCTTGAAATAAGTCTTCCAACATGGTCTGCCTAAACACCCCTTTCGCCTCAGCTTCCATCAAAGGAGCAAGTATGGGTCTCTCCTGAGTGTGAGCTGCAGATGATGACTTCAAAGACCTTACCTATGGGTAGCAGCACAAGAAGCGAGGAACTGAAAAGGATATGGACTCTTCTGCACGCCAAATGAAACCTTTCACAAGGCCAAAGATGCAAATGAATTGTCTTACTGCTACCCAAAATGTACAGCAGTTGTCCTGCCCTCACTTTTAAGGAAAGGGCCAGAGGTTGCATTAGGCAGACAACATCTGGTTCAAAAAAAATGATCTGACTATGCTTTTACATATCAGCAAGCCCACAAGATACCCATGTCTTTTTGCCTTTCTCCCCATAAATGTTGTTGTGCAGGACCAGTCTCTGCAAATAGTTTCACACTGATGGTTCTAGAAACTTAATCTATTTGTGCCTAGAGGAGAAGCCATCCAGCTGAGCCAGCAAGAGTTTCAGTCCAGCCAGGAACAGAGAAAGAGGATCCTATCTTTTTACTGGTCTCCTCTGCAGACACATTTGTTGAGCTGTTTTGAAGCTGGGGCTGAAGTATATGGGAAAATGACTGAGAACAAAAGATGGAGGGGGAGGAGAGATTATTTATAAGATCTGCTCTTGTGATCCTGAAAACTTCTAGCATTAGAACTATTCAGGAGACTGGGTGATCAGTGTCCCCTTCATCTTTCCTGAGGCAGTGCTCAGCCAGCTGCTGTGGACCACTTGAGATGACCAAGACAATCAGTTCATTAAAAGAAATGATGATCGACATTTTGGTGAAGGAGTCTGCTCCAGCACCAGGTTCCTGAACAATGCAGCTTGCTGTCCAGATATAACTCTCCCTCGGCCTAACCCATAAACTCAGAAACCAGCCAGAAGAAACCAAAACAATCACTCAGTCTGAACTCTTACACAAAACAGACCACAGAGCCCGCCCCAGTAATTCCTGCATGAATACACTGCAGTCCTCTGGAGCCACTGGGAATACAGGGATGGAAACAATAGCTTTGAAAGAACAAATCAAACTTACAAAACAAAACAAAAAAAGGAAAGGGGGGGCAATAAAAGTCATGATGAGTCAAGGAGGTAATTATGTGTGATAGCAGGGTTCTTTTGGCTGGGGACCAGCAAGAGACACTGTCTGCATCCAACCCCTGAGATGAGCATGACAGAGCAGTTTGTGCTGCAGAGAATTAAGTCTCCAGACAGGAGAAAGGCAGCCATCCGAGATAGGGCCGGGCCTAACTCAGACACACACAAGTCATTAAACTAATGTCTCTTAGCTAATTGCACACACAGAGACATATCCTGCAAGGAAAACAGCCTGAGAAACAGCCTCACGGAACGGGCATTAAACAAACGCATTAAGCAGGGGAACAGTAATCCTTTCTCAATGCCAGCAGGGTGTGAGGCATTTCTCATCCGCAGAACCGCAGCCATTCAGTCATGCTCAGCCCACGGGAATCCCACAGAAGCAAAAAACTGCAAGAAGCTACAAGACCCCCCATCCTTGCTTTGTGTGCAAAGGCTCAGGGGAAAGAGGAAGAGATGTGGCTGAAGATAGTGCATACTGTTAAATATCCCTCCTTGGGATGGACTGTGAGCCCCAGGTTTAGACGTAATAAAATCATGAAATGTGAGCAGCAGCAGAAGGCCAAGACTTCTGGGCATTTGCAGATCTGCCCATGTTTGCCCAGTGATTCAACCAAGCATTACTGGGCTTCTTAGAAAAGGGCCATGAGTCATCCACACCATTGGTTCCTTCTCTCTCCTGAAAACCCCCAAACCAGGAGAGTAAACACGGGTGCACAACGTTTTTCTTAATGAAACCATTCAGCCTCCCATAGTCCCTCATCTTTTCTCACGTCAGGTATCTGTAAACCTCAATCTTCTCCAAGTAGAAATGGAGGATGCATAGCCTGATACCCTCATATGTCAATGCTTGAGAAGTAAGACCTGGTGGTTTTTAAAGCCAAAGCCAGAAGAGACATCAGGAGGATGTTCTGCTTTCACTCTTCCAAACACTGTCAGCTCTCCCCAAACCACTTCTGACAAACGTCTACCTAATCCCCAACTTGTAACTTCCAGAGGTGACATTACTATCACCTCACTTCATCCTATGTGGGCATCCTTATTACAGGAAAGCTGTTCCTATTGCAGAATTGTACAATTTTGTTGCTGGAAAGGACCTCTGGAGGTCTTTGTTCCAACCTGAACTCAAAGTACGACCAACCAGATCCACTTGGCCAGAAGTTGTCCAACCAACACCTAACCCGCTGCTCAAGTTTCAACCACCATTTCTCATTAAGTCTGCAATGGATACAGAGAACTGATGAGGCCATTTCACTTTACAGAAAAATCCTTTCTATATTTAAAAAAAGGTTTTCGAAAATGTTTTCCTTCTTCAGATCCTTCAGCCTTTCCTCATAGGTCATGTTTTTGAGACTGATGAACTTTTATGCCTGCTTCCCACAGACAATTGCTAGTCTTCAGCCACAGAGATCCTGGAGATGCCAAACTCATGAAGATGACCATGACTGTAAATGGGAAGAGTCAGAAGAACATGCCCCAATGGCTTCCTCTATGGAGAGGAGAGTACAGAAGAAAGGCAGGCAAAGCAGAAACAGCTCATCATATACTCTGAAAAGTAGCCTTCCCTTAGGCCCCTTCTTCTCACATCTCTGAAAACCTCAAGCATGAAGATGTGTAAAAACCCCCAAGTACTCAGTCAGCTTTTGTCCTTCTTGCTGTGCCAACAATGTTGCATACCCCCAGCTCTTCCCTGGGCTAGCAGCATAAAAGAATGAAAAAACCTAAGTCATGAGACAACACTGTTTTTGTCTTCAAACTGGAACGTGCTAAAAATCCTCCTCCCAGAGGAAAGCCCTTTTGTGCCATGAACAGGCCAAACAGGGTCCAACTGCTGGCCAGAAGACTGGGAGGAGAGGCTCATGACAAGATGTGTTCTCAGGATCCAGAAGACCTAAGACTAGGTTTCTCTTGGCTGTAAGCCCGCTCATGGGTATCCTCTGCTCTTCAAATTCCGTAGCGGCACCACCCCTCTTCCCAATCCTGTTCTGGGAAGTCTGCTTCACCATCCTTCCTCGCCTGTCCCCATTCCTCAGAGCACTTGTCACCTTCTCAACCACGAGAAAAACCCTCACTCATCTTCAACCTGCCCTAGTCCTGCATACTTGCCACATCCTCCCCTTCCCCAAATGCACGTGCAGTTTAAGGCTGAGAAACTCAAGTCAAACAGGAGGTGCTTTAAGAGAACAGGACTTTGAAAAGAAAAGGCCCTGCCATGTTAAGTAGCGGCGCCTGCCAGCCAACAGCCCAGCCCCTGAACACGCAAGGAATTTTGACCTCACATAGTGAAATTTCCTAGAACTTTAAACCTTTGTTGTTGTTGTTGTTGTTGTCCTTTCTTTGGCTCTCTCTTGCTTTTCAATTTTCCACTTGGCAACTGCATAGAAATGATGCAAGGAAGCAGCCGCCGCTTAATTGCAAATTATTAATTAGCTGCCAGGGAGTCTGTGCATGACTGCACGCAGAGCAAGGGGGGCTGTGTCCTACATTACAAAATCAACGGACTGGCTTGGCATTGCTTTTCTGCCCAGAGATATAATTTAGTGGTGAGTCTCCAGTTGCTCCAGAACGGATTCCTAAAAGAGAAGGCACTTGCACAGTCTGAGGGAGAGAGGGGGAGGAGAAAACCAAAAAAACACCCCACCCTTGGTGACCAAGGACTATCCTTTAGCTGTTGAAACTCTTTCCAAAGAACCTCATTTGCTGTTAAAACAAATACTAATTGTTCTTAGCTAGAGGCTGGCTATAAATAGTCTGCCCAAACACATTCTGCTCTAAAATACCAATCTGACAAAAGTGAGAAAGATTTCAGGTGCTCAGGGCTACCCAGTTCTTCAAGTTTTCCTACAACTTACTGCCACTCCAGCAGGAGCGGACACCCCTCTGCTGAGACACCATGTCTGGCCCCATGTGCCCTCCCAAACAGCTGCAACTCAGCTGAAAGAAGGTTTGCACAAGCTGTGGCTGAAGGCGCTGAGGTTTTCAGTGCTGTACATACACTTTGCCCTAGACACGTCTCTGCTCCCAGGACCTCATAGTTTAAATACTCAAGACCAACAAACATCCCAGGGGAGATCTGTTCCAATGGGTAATTGCCCTCATTGTTAAAAATTAACAACAAAACAATAATCATAGACAGCTGGGCCTTTCATGCCTTTTATAGCAACATTCCCACAGCTCAACAAGAGACATTGTTTGAGATCCTCAAATAAATTTTGCACCCCAATTCAGGATAAATCCTTAGTTGACTGTTTCAGATACTTTCCCAAGAGGGAATGGTCACTTCAGGTGTGGCTTGTCGCTGCAGCCAGATCATCTTCAAGGAGTTAGGCAGAAGTGACCAGGAGATGGACTTAAACTGCATAGAGAAACAACCCCTGCTCCTGCAAGCCGAGCTGATAACCTAGAAGGCTCATGGGAAGGGTGGAGGGAGGTTGGTCAGCTGCAAAGATGTGCATCCTACAAAGCCAAAAGAGCATGCTTGGCTTGGAATGCTCTGAGTGCCAAAGCCTGAAGTGGTCTTGAGACTGTCATTTGAAGGGAGACCTCAGCTGCGCCCTGCTCATCTCAGGCTTGGGTGTCCCCTCCTTCTACCATTCACAACAATCTGTAGGCTGGGAAGTGCCAACCAGGATCAAGGACGCAGGCCTGCAAAAGACAGAAAAGCCTCCTGCAGCTCCCCTAAACACTGTAGCTGGTCTCTGACACTCCACAACCTGACATAAAACCAGAGCAGGGTGATGCAAACCATCGTATAGACCCTGTCAGGGTTAGCAGGAACAGCCAATCCTCAGTCCCTGCCCTGAGAATCAGAAAGTGTCAGTAATCCAGGTTAGGAAACATCCCTGGGGAATCTGCTCCGCTGATTAATCAACATTGCACTTAAAATCTAGTAACAAAACAGTAATTGTAGACAGCTGTGCTTTTCCTGCCTTTTATAGCAACGTTCCCACAGTAGAGTGAGGGACACTGTTTTGGGTCCACAAATAGCTTCTGGGACATGTTCATGCCTGTGTCTCTTTTTACCTCTTACCTGCTGGACCCTACTCACCAGAAAGCAGCCAGTCTGCCACTTCCACTGCTATTAAGACAATCATCTGGCAGACAAGCATATGGGCAAGTATTCTGGGTTTGCAAGGCAAAGTTTTGGTAGCAGGACAGCTACAGGGGTGGCTCCAAGGTGGCCCTGCCTCTGACCAAGGCCAAGCCCATCAGCAACCAGCACCTCTGGGATAATGGATTTTAAGAAGAGGAAAGAAGTCACAGCACAACAGCAATTGCAGTCAGAGAGAGGAATGAGAACATGTGAGAGGAACAACTGTGCAGACACCCAGGTCATGGCAGAAGGAGGGGGTGGCAGAGCTCCAGGAACTGGAGCTGAGGTTCCCCTGCAGCCCATGGTGAAGACTGTGGTGAGGCAGGCAGTGCTCCTGAGGCATGCAGGAAGGAAAGAAAATCAAGAATGAAGCTGTGCCCCAGGAAGAAGGGAGGGGTGGGGGAAAGGTATTTTAAGACTTGGTTTTCATTTTTTCATTACCACACACTGATTTGATTGGCAATAAATTAAACTAATTTCCCCAAGTCAAGTCAAGCAGCTTTGATGGGCATCTGGCATCCAAGCAGGGTCAGACCACCACACAGACACACGCAGCAAGCTTGGTCCTAGCTTGAGTGAAGCTTAGCATTCCTTCACATTCTGGGTTGTGGAAAGAGTTGTTCAAACCAGGCTCATAGCAACCTTTTAGACGTCGCACTCGGAGTTATGTAAAATATTTTCTCTGCTTTGGTAGCTGGCAAACTTTGTTTTGTAAGACAAATGGAATTTATTAATGTGAAGTATTTATCAAGTCTTTTTACTTTTTCCTTTCCCAAGGGGGTAGAGAGGTTGACCAGGAGTCTTTCATCTTTGTTGGCTTCTGAATGTTAAAAAAGCAGCTGGATTTAGAGCAAAACCATAAATCAGAGTCTCTCTCATTTCTATGCAAACCCTGTTTCTGCAAGTGATGGCAAGTTTTCCCTTTGACAATGGTACCATCTTCCTGCAGTTCAGGAGCAGAGAATGCTCCTGAAATGTATTCTCAAAGGCTTGGGTGATGTCCATCCTACAGATGAACAACAGAGATAAAAGGCAGTGTGCAGGATCCTCCATGCTCAGCTTTCCCCAGCAGGCAAAACAAGAAGATATTCCATGCCTCAGAGGCCTCACAGTTTCAAGAACTGTCCATGTAAGGTGAGAATACACCAAAGAAAGAAGGGAAGTAGTGGGAAAGGGCAGGACAGTACAATGACCAAGTAAAGTGGCCTGATCCCCGCACACAACCACTCTGATTGCCAATCTCTACCCTTTGGAAACAAAAAGTGTAACACAACTGGCAGCTTTACCACTGTGTCTAATGCCTTGAATTCTCCAAGTGAACAATGTGAAATGATTTATCAGTGCTTAAGGTACATATTGTAAGAACCATCATTTTCTTCAGCTGCTAAGCAATGATGTGATAGTCCAAACTCTTGGCAATGAGCAGGCTACTAATGGGCTCAGATTACAAGCCTATTTTTAGGGCTGTGAATCTTCCACCCTTTCTGATTGTTTTCCACGCCTTTCTGATTGTGTATCATCTTCTATCTTTTCCTGAGACAGTTTTCTTCTTTGTTTTGAGAGGTACTAGCATAGTCTTCATTTGAGGTCCACAGGTACTCAGAGTTAGGCTTAGGTTGTACCACAGCATACACAATATTTCTATCAGAGGTGGACCTACTTTGGAACAAACACCTCTTGCTTGCTACAGGAAGTTCCATTTCTTTATTTCATATTCCTCATCCACAAAGGAGAATACATATTCAGCTGCCTAGGGTTAAAAATGAATTGTTTAATGCCTAGATTATTTATTGGTTTCCCTTCTTTCCTTGCATGACTTGGGTCTAGTCTACATTTAAGAATTTTTTTAATGATGTTCCCTTTGTAGATTTGCCTTTTGATCTCAAATCTAATCCATTACAGTAACAAGAGATTCAAATGCAACTGCTTGAATGGAAACAGACATGACTGATAGAGCCCAAGATCCTATCTTAATGCAATCAATTTGGCCTCACACTGAGATACCAGACACAACCTTGCTTTGCATCAAAACTTCTCCCTTCAAAGGTGAGGCCCAGTAGTAGGTGGCAACTCAGAAGAACTATACTCAGTGAAAAAGGCAAGTGCCTTCTTGGTCCAACACTTAGCATCTCCCAATAAATAAATAATACTTAGAGGAGTCAGGTTCTCGCTCTGCACTTTCAGAGAAATGGAGCTGTTCCAGAACAGCCTGAAGAGGAGAGCAAAGCTAGGACTTACACGACATTTGTCTCGGGGTGGGGAAGGACTGCAGAATAAAATGTTCCTTTTACAACAGGAGATTTAATCAAAAAAATGGAGAAGGGTCACAGAGCAAATTCCTGAAACCAAAATCATGAGTTATAAATAAATATTCCCTGATGTGAATGTATTGGTTTTTCTGTGGCCAGGTTTTGGTGGCGGTGGGGGGGGGCTGAGGGAGAGGCTTCTTCGAGAAGCTACTGGAAGTTTCCCCGTGTCCAGGCTGGGCCCCGCTGCTGGCCAAGGCCAGGCCAATCAGTAGTTGGCAGAACGCCTCTGTGATAACATATTTAAGAAGGAAGAAAAAAAAAGGTAGTTGGAAATGAAGATGGCTGCCGGAGAGGAGCAGGGTGAGAGCCTGTGAACAACAACGCAGACACCAAGGTCAGTGCAGAAGGAGGGGCAGGAGATGCTCCTGGCGCCGGAGCTGAGATCCAGCTGCAGCCCATGGGGAAGACCATGGTGAAGCAGCTGTGCCCCTGCAGCCCATGGAGGACCACAGGAGTGCAGAGATCCACCTGTAGCCCGTGGAGGAGCCACGCCGGAGCAGGTGGATGCTGGGGAAGGCTGTAGCCCGTGGGAGACCCAAAGTGGAGCTGGGTCCTGGCAGGGGACTGTAGCTTGTGGGAAGAGGAGCCCACTTGGAGTAGGATTCTCCTGTTAGGATGCGTGGCTCGTGGGGCCCACGCTGGAGCAGCCTGTGCCTGAGAGACTGCATCCTGTGGAATATCAGCCATGCGGCAGCTGTGGGTGAAGGGCTGCTGCCCATGGGATGGACTCTCGCCAGAGCAGTTTGTGAGAGGAACTGTATCCTGTGAGGGATGGACCCCATGGAATGTGGCTGGAAAGACTCTTCTCCCCAGGCAGCGGCTGAGAACAGCAGCTGACCACAGCAACACTTCCCCCCCCCCACCTCACCTTTTTCCCTTGACCGCTGCGGGAGAATAGGTTGGATGTAAGAAGGAGGGGGGTGGGGGGTAAAAGGTGTCTTTTAATCTCTCTCTCTTAGCTCTGATCTTGTTAGTAATAAATTTGATTATTATTCCCACATGGAGTCTTGTTTTGCCTGTGACGGTGATTAAGAAAGAATCTGTTATAGTCCTTATCATGAATAACGAAACCTCTCGTTATATTCTCTCTCTCCTCTATAGTTGGGCAAGGGGGAGTGAGAAGGTGGCTGTAGTGAGACCCTGGCACCCAGCCTGGGTTAAACCACTGCAGGTCCCTTCAGAAAAGCCCACTGAATCAAGGCTGAAAATATTACATTTGGTCGAATAAAATACAAAAAAAGAAATAATCTTTAACAGGAGAGCTACCAGGGCCAAGACAGGTAGTTCTCTGCTCTCCACGTTAATGGGGCCATTTCACAGGACTCGGACAAAGTCACAACACTCCTAGGAGAGAGAGTGTGAACAGGAAGCACCTCAGTGGAAAAATGGGAGCCATCACTTGCCTTGGACCGCCCTTCCAGTTGTCCCAAATATGGATTCTCCTGTGCCAAGGCCTGGCCTTGACTTTCCAGCCCTCTGGTTACTCCAGGTTGCAATGTGATGCACTCGGGCTCTATGGCCTCACAACTCAATTTCCTCTGCAGCACCTTCCCTTTGTCCCCTGCTGAGCAGTTTCCATTAAGAGCAGGTAGGACTTTGAGCACAGGGAGGGCGGGCAATCTAACATTCCAACCCAAACACAAACGCTTGTTCCCAAGGTGAGGCAAAGCTCTCCAAATGCTTATGGCAAGATTGTCTCCGGTGAAGTTCCAGGGAGGTTTGTAACCACCCATTGATGGATGCCAGACTGCTCGGATAATGTTTCTTTTAGGGAGGCATTGGGGCTTTAGCGGTGCAGCACTGGCTTCTCCCTGCTTTCTTTGCTGGCGAATGCCAGAGCAGCACTGCCCTTTGCCTGGGGCAGAGCCCAGGCCTGAAGATGTAATCTGCGTGTCCCTGCCTGGCTGCGGGCACCAGCTCCAAGGCTGCTTTTGCACTACTATAAGCACTGAGGAAGAAACAAAAGGGGAGCAGAGCAGCCTTATTCACTTGCTAATAGGCTACTGAAAGAAAGACATCAAATCTACGATTGCCATGCAAGGACACAGTCCAACTTGCTAAGAACAGAGGAGAAAGCAAGACTGGGCGAGGGAGGAAAGGAAACCGATTAGGTTTTCCAAAAGCACCCCAAAATCCACACTTCCTACTCAACAGGACCCCAGGAGGTTGAGCAGGCAGTGACACCAAACTGCTGAACATCAAACAAACACTTTTCTTCATCTCTGGTTAGAAAAATCTTTTCTTACAGAGCTGCCATAGTTCATATGCTTAGAGCAACAGTGTACAAAAAGAAGGGTTGGGGTTTTTTGGGAAGGAAGGTGGAAAAAAAAAAAGAGCACAAACCCTGCACTGGGAAAGCCACACCGATGAGCTTGTTAACATTTGAAGAGACTGCTTGGCATGGTTCCTTACAGAGATTCCTGCCAAGAATTTGCAAGAGGAAAGTATATTTAGCAATCCAAGGCATGCCAAAGCCTTGTCAAGAGAAAAAAAAACTTTTTGAATATGTGGAATAGCAATTAGACATTTTCTAAGCAGCCATTTTCAAAATGCATCCAGGCATCTAATAAGGGCACCTGAGGCATATCCACAACTCTGCCACACTCCATGCCTCAAAAGACATCCGCTAAGATCAAATACTCAGAGGACGGATGTGTTACCGATGGCAACTGCCACTTCCAGAGCACTGGGGCCAGTTTCAAGCAGGCAATTCTCTGTCACCTTGAGCCGTTGGAAATACACAGTCTCGTGGCACTGCAAATCGTTTTGTGGCATCCTTTAAGGAATCGTTTCTCCAAGAAAGGCTGGAAGCCCCACTGCAGAGCTGGGTAGCAGATGAGAGTTGCTTGCCCACTTCTTTCACAGGAGCCGGACCAGCTCTGAGCCACAATGTTTCCCCAAGTGGACCTGCTAAAAATCCAGGTGAGATGAGCAGCAGGTGGCAGCTAGGACAATACATAAAATCAGATGATGACTTGCAGCCTGTTCAAGCGGTGCTCACATCATTCCTCAATTCTGGCTGCTTTCCTTGTTCAGTGTTCTGAGCTGCATGCAAAGCCAGCAACAAACTTCATCTTTAAATCTCCTTTCTTTCTAGGGAGACACCTAGCCAATTGTCCCCAAGACAGGGTACATCTGCACCAGGAAGGTGACTCATTTACATCAGGCACTCTTGTTTCTGAAATGCCATTGGAAATCTCCGTGGAAGAAAAAGGCATTAAGGAGCTCAGAAAGGCAATGGGCTGCCCTTGTTTGTGCTCAGGGATGAAGGCATCTGACCATACAGTAAGGGCAAGATACTTGCTGTTCATGCAAGATAGAAATCACACTGGGATATGTTCCTTAAAACACGGTGCCCATTGCTTATAACTGTCAGGCTATATTACAATCAAATCCATATTAAGGGATTTCAGCACATGCACATGGGCTGAGTTTACACCATCTTCAAGTCAGGACATGCAGAAGGGACAACCAACGCCTGTGGCTGAGGTTTCTCATCCCTGTGAGCCTTGGGCCCCAACAGTCTTTAATACGTGGTATAATACAAACAGTAATGGTGACCCCATGATCCAACCAAACAGGCTGTCAGTGAGCAGGAGGAAGCAGGAAGCACAAATGAGGCAAAACCAAAGCAATTATTTTCTTTTGGAAACAAGTAGACACTTAAGAGAAATCAGAATGAGGACAATTGGTTTCTGCTTGTTTTTTATTTCCAAGTTTCTTTGGACTCCTGAAACACCTCTGGGCACCTGAAGTGCCACCTCGATTACAGCTATCATCCCCTTGGGTTATATCCTTGATCCTGAAAGAAAAATCCCATGGGACTGATAGATTGCTCTGAGAAAGATGTTCCCTTCTCACCTGCTTTTCAAAAACAGCCAAGATCAACCAACCTGCATAGCCATATCTACAGAACATTCAGTCAGATTTAAAGCCTCTATTTCCATCAAGCCTTTCTCCAATTCCCAGACCCGTAGCAATCCAGATGGGTCAGACATTGCCATAAGCTCACACCCTCTAGGTGCCAGCTCTCCGCTTCTACAGCACCTAAGACAACTCTATCCAAGCTCCTGACTAAGGTGCAACAGCAAATATACTGAAAGCAGTAAGCAAAATTGGTTAGAATTACTGTTTTCAGGATTTTGGAGGATCAGCTGGGCAAATCACATAGTTGTCAATACAAAAATTTCTCCTAGGATATATACAGCATTTGACAGAGACCTAACACAAATTCAGCTCTTTTAAAGGTGACGAAAGACCATAAAATGTTTATCTCCAACCTCCCCATTCCTATTTTTATCTCCTAATGTCTTTGTCACAGTCTCCTGTTTCAGTCTAAAATCACTATCGTGGTCTGTTTTAGGGGGAGGAGCATGAAAAGCTGAGCCGAGAAGCTCCAGTAGATGTACAGGTGAGCAGAGCCTCTCTCCTGGGTGGAAGGAATGCCGAGAGGATGCACCAGCCCCGCAGCATCGCGCAGCAGAGCGGCAGCGTCGCCCGCTGGCCGCTCGCGGCATTGCCAGTGCTCTGACCACAGCATCCTTCTTCCTCCCTGCTCTCATTTTGGGGAAACAAGTGGAATTCGCAGTCCTGAAGATTCCTGAACACAAAACGCCTCTGCTGAGGATCAGGCCAGAGTACCATGGCACAAGCAGCCCAGCAGATCTGCGGGCACAGCCCATCCTCCAGGGATACAGGTAGAACCACACAATCCAGATCAGAAAGATCATCTCACGTCCTCATCTTTTCTTCCTATTTCCACCCTATATGAATTCATAACTTCCTCAGCAGAAATAGAATTCACCTTAAATAAGACACCTGTGCAATCACCCTGGGATAGAAAGGTAGCAAAACATACCCTCTGCACCTGTTAACAAATGGCTACTTCAGAGCAGTTGAGCTTTATCAGAAACCCATACTTCAATTACAACCTCTGCATTAATGAAGAAAGCACAGGGGTGTGCAGTGACATCTCAGCACATGGAAATGTGACCCAAGCACACTGAATCAAGAATAAAAAGCAGTATGCAGAACAACACTGCCCTGCTCACGAGAAGAAGCAGAGGGGCAGGCATTGATCTCTGCTCTCTGGTGGCCAGTGACAGGACCCAAAGGAACGGCATGAAGCTGTGCCAGAGGAGGCTTAGGCTGGATATTAGGAAAAGGATCTTCACCCAGAGGGCAATTGGACACTGCAGGCAGCTTCCCAAGGAAGTGGTTACAGCACCAAGCTTGTTGGGAGGTGACACGAGGATGTGCAGATTGGTATGAATGACACCAGATATCTGAATACATGAATTTACTTGAGTGAGAGAGGTTGGAAGCACTCAGTTACAAGGGAGGAGGGGGGGAAGTTTAGGAAACAAGTTCAGACACTGCAGTCAAAACTTGTGGGCCACAAACTATTTGCAGCTCCTACTTAAGGTCCAGTTTTGAATCAACCTTTCAAATTTGTTGGGTTTGTTAATGAATTGTTACTATTGCTGTAGCTCATCATCACCCAGATCCATTTAAAGCTTAAGCACGAGCAAGAACAAGCAACTCCTCTACCTCCTGACTATTTTTCATCCACCAGCTACCAGGGTTGTTAGTAAGACATGTTTTCTGACTTTTGTTCTTAAGGACAGGAGGTGTGCTGCAGTCACTGAAATAACCCAAAGAAACCAAACTTCAAACCAAATTGAAACTCACCAGGCAAACAGACCATGAAAGATGTTCCAGCATCTTGAGTCTGCATCGATGATTTAGAGGCAATAATTAACTCAATCAGTTTATATATGAACACCATTCAATGTCATTTCACTCTAACCCACCCAAGGGACCTATCTAGTAACGAGAACCTGTTACCCCACCTTCAGGGACAGGTTGTGACAGCACTGGACCAGATTCCCCTGCAGCTTGGAATGAAGACTGCAGGTGAGGTCTTCAGGTGACAGGTGAGGCAGGTGCCCCTCCACAGCCCATGGAGGTCCACAGGGAGCAGAGATCCACTTGCAATCCCCATTGAGGGCCCATGCTGGAGCAGGGCTGTGCCCAAAAAGGCTGTGATGCTGAAGGAAACCTGCACTGGGGCAGCCTCCTGCAGGGCCCATGCCCCTGTGGAGGAAGGAGTCCAGGCTGAAGCAGGTCTGCCTGCTTTGCCAAACTTGTGGCACTCACGCTGGAGCAGCCTGTTCCCAAGGGACTGTACCCCATGGAAGGGGCCCATGCTGGAACAGCAGAAGGTGAGGAGCCCTCCCCCTGAGAAGGATGGAGCAGCCTCCTTTCCTTGTCCCCCTGCACTGCTGGTGGGGAGGAGGGAGAGCAAACCAAAGGCTGAGGCCAGGAAGAAGGGCGGGGTGACTGGAATTAACACTTAGTTTTATTTATCATTGTCCTACTCTGATTATTGGTAGTAAATTAAATTAATTTCCCCCACTCAGGTCTGTTTTGCCCTTACAATAACCAGTGAGGAGGGATCTTTCCCTGCCCTTATCTCAACCAGTGAACCTTTCCATGTATTTGCTCTCCCCTGTCCAGCTCTGGAGGGGAGTGAAGGAGCAGCTTTGGTGAGCACCTGGCATCCCAGCCAAGATCAACCCACTGCATGTAACACAACAGAGAGGACTTTCTGCAGAAAAGACAAACGTGATTCCACTCCTTTATCACCCTTTTATTGATAAAAGGACAGATCTTGACAGTGGGGAAAAAAGGACGTTTCACAAGGAGAACAGGAATTATCTTCTACTGGTCTTTCAATTCCTTCAGTCTTCTGATGGCAGATTTGACTGTCACTGCAGAGGTGGTACTGGAGGAAAAAGTAAGAGTTATTTGCATGTGACAGCAGAACAACTGTGCCAGTGTTAACTTTTTTTAAGAAAGCACTACCCATTTCAAATAGTTATCATCTGATTGCACTGTCAACAGGGGTCTAATCCCACTTTTATTTTCATGACAACAACGCACAGGCCTTGGTCTGCAGAAGCAGGTGCAACTTCACAGGCTACATCTTAGCCCTAATTACCCACCGCGTGCACAAGCCTGGGGGCTCAGCTTCCTCCTGACTGTTACATGTAGGGCAACAGTGTCTTCTACCAGAATTGTGGAGGAAGGAGAGTGGACAAAGGGAATAAGCAAGAGCACCTGCACAGTGAGGGTTATTCTGATTCAGTGCTTTTACAACAAGAGGAAAACATGGAAATAGGGTTTTCTTGGGGTTGCCTATTGCAAAGAACAGCAATCAAATTCAATTTGATCCACTGCAATCAAATTTTAACAAAGCAGGCAAAAAACCCTTATGCATGACTAACTCAAAACAGATCTATTCAACGGTTAGTAGATTAACACTTTTAAAAATGCACTAAAAAATCAGCTACATGAGAATAAATGCTGATAGGAGCTTCTTCATTTCCTTACTTGTAAGTCCAAGCACCACCAGCAACTGTCTTCATGCAGGACCCACAGTGCCAGATGCCCACAGCCTTCCTCTTCATTTTGGTCTGGAATAAAAGAATAAAATAATCACTCTCCATCAGTTGAAAAACCCAAACAACAGCATCACACCACAGCATTCCCACTATCCTAGTTACGACAGGCAAGGATCAGGGAATCTTTTTACTCAGGTTCTGCACAACAGGAAAAGTCCTTCTGAAACACTTTTTCATTTGGATATAAAGTGGGTTGTTTTTAAAAGCATCATCAAAAATTCCTGTGTCTTTGAAGGAGAAAAAATAGAAACGAGTTCCCTTGGTCATAGCAACTGATACATCATTTGGTGACTAATGCAACACCACTGTTCCCAGTGGTCAACCCAAGACTGCAGTAAACTACACCCTTCAAGCAGCACCTAAAAGAGTGAGTGGTGGGTCCTGAACTGCTCTCCTCCTCTGGGCAATTATCACTTTGCAGAAGTGACAACAGGTTTGCTAGACCTGTGCCTGATTTAGGCAGCTCTGCAAATGGGAGTGTAACATTCTCACTTCCCATGAGAAAAGCATCAAGTTAAAAAAAAAAACCAAACAGAAAAACAACGAACGACACAAACCCAAAAACCTCTGATAAAAATATTTTAAAATTCCCAGTCACTCAAAGATACCTACTGCACAGGTAACAATAAAAAATATCTGGACAAAGCACAAGCTGATGAGCCTCTTATCAGTGAATTTTGATTATGTATGTGTATATGTATGTGTATGTGAGGTTAAGATTATTTGCCAGAAATTATTCCTCATCAGAGTTATACAGCACACAAAAGTAAGCAACAGCCACCAAAAGTTTAAAGTGGGAAAAGCAACCTCTGTTCCTCCCCTAGATATGCTGCAAAGTTACTGATGAAATAAAATAAAAAAGCCCAGTTCATGCCTTAATTATGAAGATAACAAGTATGATACGTTAATTCTGTGAGGTCTGTTTTATAGAGATGTAAAATGTACAGTATGGCAATACTGCTCAGTCTTTTGTGTAATGAAATATAATTTATGTTTGTTTTCATTAACTACCACTAAAACATACATGTGACATGTATACTACCTGTTTTTCATGAATGCTGACCGTAGCCCAAAGCTACACCAGTCACGGTCTCAAAATTCGTCACGTTATCTCCTCAGTACAAAAATGACTAAAGCACCAAATCGCCTTTCTTGCATCAGTAACAATGTGATTTTTAAGGACTTTTTTGCAGTAAGGAGATCTCTCACCTTGCCACAGAAGGAGCAGGTGTACTTGGCATGCTGGCTGATTTCAATCTTCTTCACCATTTTCCTAAGGGAGGCACCGTAACGGGTCCCATATTTGCCCACAATCCCAACCTTCTTGGTGCGCTTGGCCTGCAGGGAGGGAGGCAAACCACACTCAGCTCCAGCTTTACAGACACTGCCATCCCCCCTCCTCGGCTGCTGCCCTCCCCTGGCACAGCAGTGAGCGCCCGGCCCCCCAAACTGGGGCTGCAGCCCCCCCTCTGCCGCTGCAAAAACCGAGTATCCGCAGGACGGGCTCATCCCACGGCACGTGGCACAGCACTGCGTCCGGGGGGCTCTCAGGGATCGTATCCCCAGCGAGAGACCCCACAACCTCTCTGGGCAATCCGCTCCAGGGCTCAGTCACCGGCACAGGAAAGTTCTTTCTCGCGTTCGGGTGGAACTTGCCGTGCCTCGGTTCCTGCCCGCTGCCTCCTGCCGCACTGCCCGGCCCCACCGGTAAGAGCTTCGCACGTCACCCCCCGCTTTAGGTATTTGTGCACATTGACATCCCCTCCCGAGGCCGAACAGGCACGGCTCCCGCAGCCCGCCCTCGCAAGGGAGATGCTCCGGTCCCCCGACCACCCTCCACAGCAGCACGGGTCACGAACGGAGGCCCGGATTCTGCCGGGGCGCTTCGGGCAGCGGCGGGGCCGCAAAGCCCGGCCCTTCCCGGGCCCGGCCCGCACCGTGCGGGGCTCCGGGCCCCGCACCCGCGCCGATCCCCCCCTGCCCCGGCGCCCGCTGAGGGTCACGGCGCAGCCCCGNTGATCCGCCGGCAGCGACGCGCAGAGGAGCCCCCGGTGCGCAGGCCCGGCCGGAAGTGACGCGGACGGGGCGGGGCCGGGGCGGCTGTGGGCGTTCGCTCGGCGGAGACACTCCCGAACGGCCGGAACGCCCGTGTGCCGTGTGCTCTGGGATAGCCCTGTGCCCCGTGCTTTGGGATGACCCTTGGAGCGAGCCGCAGCAGGTGTCCCACTGCGGTCCCTTCCAGCCTGAGCCGTTCCGTGAAACCCAGTGAGAGACTCAGGCGGTCCGTGAGCTCCACAGAGGCCCACGCTCCTGGGCTTGCACGCAGGGAAGGAGATGGGGCAGTAACATTCGCTCACCTCGTTCTTAAAGTAGTGGGTGGATGTCACAATTAAAATCGGAACAGAAAGCCTGACTGGAACTGCAGAAAGGGGATAAATTCTCATCTTAAAACACACCAGCCGTAAACCACAAGTTTTCAAGATAACCCCACCAGATGCAACCAAGGCATCTTCCTAATTTCCTCAGGGTCATCTCTGTTGAGACACCCAGCCATGGTGCTTTTCCTCCCACGACAGCTCCATACCCACCCTGACTGCCTCAACCCACGACAGCTCTTCCCTTCACCTGCAGTCTAGTTAATAAGGAATTAATCGAGTGTATCCTCCCACTATGTTTGTCTTTTCCTGGCTGGGGTCTGTACTTACAGAGATGCTCATGGACAGATGCTGCATCCCCTCTCAGCTCGTTTTGCAGGATGGCACACTCAGAGTTTTAATTCCCTCTGTCATGCCAGGCTCCCCATTACCTGACCATCCCTGCAAGCTCTTCTCCTGGGAGCGGGCGGGCCAGAGCCGTGTTCCAGATGAGGGCTCAGCAGGGCTTTAGGCAACGTTATTTATATCTCCCTCTGTTGAGTCAAAATCTCCTTTGATGTATCCTAGGAATATATTTGCCCTTTTCAGATCATCATAATGATGACTCACAGGATACAGCTTTGATACCAATGTATTAGAAGACTTAAAAAAAAAAAAGTTCCTTTAACTTCTTAGTGATGATATGGTTAAAAAAAAAAAAGTGTCAGCCAACACGTCCAGGGCAGAGAATCTACTGCTGTTCTCCAGTCTGTGCCTACAGAGTTAAAAGTTTGCTGTGACAGTACAGTGCGTGGTCATATCCTTCATCTACCAGTGCTACCAACAGCTCTGCCAACAACCAAACCCAGCCCACTCGGATGACAGCCATTCCCAGCACAGCCGAAGTAAACACACATTTCCAAGTGATGGAGAAGATGGATGCAGACAGTTCACCACCTTGGACTCTTCAGCACGTGAAGCTGGCCAACCTGGGGCACACAGGAAGACTCAGTTTGAAGTGCTCCAGCTTATTGTTCAGGTATTTTTACCTGTTGTCCCTGGCTTGGCAACCTTCTTGAAAAGAGACCTTTCTCCAACATGGGTGGGAGCACTGGTGCAGGTGTACAAGCAGGCATCCAGCCACAGTAAGATGCACCCTCCTCTCTCCTGTACTGGACTTTAGGTAATGCCAAAAAGTTACAGCTGTGTCATCTTCAGCAGGCAGTGCAAAGAGCCCCCTGGAGTGCTGCATGTTCCCAAGCCTGCCTGTGGGTCTGTCAGCCTGCACACTACCTTGTGTAAGTTTGCATCAGCAAGCCTTGCAGATCTGCCTGAGCCTGCTGGCAGCTGCCCAGCCACCTCCTCACCATATTAATGATGGACTAATGGTGCAGCTGGGATAAGGGCTGCATAGTCTATCCAATCCCTTGAAGTAATCACAAACAGCACTTTCCTGCAGGATTCTTCTCCCCTTTTTCATCTCGTAAGGATAAAGTGAATTTCAAGTGTACTTGAAAAATCTCTGCATTTCTGCAGCAAACCAGCTGAGATTGTATGGATCCTAACAAAGGAGGAAGACACCTAGTATTCCTCTAACAGTTGTAGCTTTACAAAGAGGAAGAGAACTACTCCTATAGAAGACAATATGGTTACACAACATGGTTATGTTTGGGGTTTTTTTTCAGTCACCAGACAGCAACATTTCTCACCCCTTACTCAGAACAACCCACTCTGCAAGTAGAAAGATCACTCATCCTAAAGAGACAGATTAAATACTCTTGTGTTCAAGATGACAGACATTTAAAAATGTCCAAAAGCGTCTTTATCTCCTGGCCAGCTGTTGAAGCAAGAGCAATGGTGTTTAGTTCTCAGTCTCAAACCTAGAAATAAAGCATTTCCTTCAGTAGCCCAGTCATACACCCCTCACAAAACCCCAAAGCACCTTCTGCAGTCATGAATGAAAAGCAATTCTCCACCCAGCACAATTGCATACACAGCCTGTGGGGCATTTCTGTGATGATTCTTGCTGAAAATGGAATAATCAAACCCTTCAATGCAGGGAAAAATATCTATTATTATCGGGTTGATCTTGCAGCACATTTTTCTCCTCTGCTGTGGAAGAGAGATCGTTTTGTTGGTGTCTGGTATCTGCACAGAGCCAAGCACACCACGTGCACAGTATGTTGGCTCCTGGCCCCCAGGAGCTAAATGTAAGCCTTCAGTCTGCTTTCCCCCCACCCTTCTCTAGATTATGGCTGTACAACATAGCTAACTGGTAGATCTATGAAATTATATCTTCTCCTGTACTCCCTGGTCACAGTGGTTCAACACTAGCCCATTTCCAACTATTTTCTAGCACTAAGACCAGAAGCATGAAAGACATCAGCTTGGGGATCACACTACTCCACAATGACAGTAATAAAAAAGACAACTATGCAGAGATGCCTGAGAAGACCAGTTGTGATAAATGGAGCCACCTGCCTTTACATCAAGCCCACATTAAAAGTGGCCTCTAGAATTTTTGCAGAGGCATCATCACCTCTGTAAAGGGACAGCAATTGTGTCACAAGCTCCTGAAAGACACCAAAGACCAGTTTTGCTGAGGTGGCACTGGGAGGTCAGGTATCCCACTTCATAAGGCTGAGAGCATGATAGAAACTATCACAGATTGAAAACAGGCATTTTAATCACTGCGTCAAGCAACAGTGCTGCTTTTGGCATTCTTAATGTAACCTCTACAGAGCTGTTAAGGGGCAAATAACAGGTCCCAAGGTACAGCATTATGTCTTATGGAAGTAGTTGTTGATTCATCTATAAGCAAGTTATCATGGGAGTTCCCCATTTGAAAGTTAACGTGTTTTAGAAAGCAAAGAATGGACATATCTTTCAGCCATTGTAAATATTTTTTCTTAAGTCCTAATGTTTCCACTGCATCACATATTTCTCAAGCTTAAGGTCTAAATAGGAGATGAAATGCTAAAATAGAAAAAGTACCAAAAGTTTGGGAACCACAACTTAAAACAACTTTTTATTTAAGCAGTTCAGTCCAGAATCAGTTTCTTACAAAATAAAACTCTACACGTCTCACTCCTCTCACTCACCTGTAGAAATCAGTTTTGAGTCTTGAAGAAAACACACACACCCCCTTCCCTGAGAATTCAGGCTTAATCCCTGACAGTCAGCTCTTTTTTTCTCATGGCCAAACTGAATACCAGAAAGCCAGGTTGTGAGAGACCTAAGTAGGAGCTAAATTTCCCAGTGAATCAACTCTTAGAAAAACAGATTATCGCTCCTGGAGATGGAAGACTGTTAAAGGCACTCTGCAGCTGCCGAGGAGTTGGTTTTCACAACAGTTCTGCATTGTGGACAGACAAGCATTATCTGCTTTTTAAAACAAGTGTGGAAGCTGACATGCTGAAACACAGCAGCATGCTACTTGCCCGTGGCCATTTAGTCATCGGCAAACCAGGACTGCAAAGCCGGCAGGCTGTCAGGTGTGCACTGCACATCTGTCACACTGTCAGACTGCCTTCTCATTGTTTGAGATGAAACGTGATAGAGATACAGAAATCTTGGAGTCTTTTATTTTTGAAAACTCAAAAAAGATAATACTTGATTGCTTTTTTCTTTTTTAATAAGAAAGAAATCTCTTAGCTGCCATCTTTTCTGCCATCACTGTTACACTTTAAAAAACTCCTCGATACGCCGCTTTTTTTTGGGACTCACTGAACATGTCTCTGCTTCTCTGTCTTGCAAGGCACTGCCAGAGTCAAACTCACAGCCAGCATCAGCTGCCTCCAAAAGCAAAGCATCATCAGCATCATCTCTGCTCTCAGAGAAGGTCCTCTGGAAAAGGTCATAGATGGTCTTCTGCTTTGGATCAGGCTGAGAAAACAGAACAGACGGAATCTGCATGGACATTGTCATATAAAACCCAGTGAGCAAAACTTAGAGGACACCCCCCTGGAGACAGTGCACATGTGTATAGATCATACCATATATGATACACACACATATATGTATATCTCATACATAAATATACACTCAAGATATATATACGACATGGAGGCTTAACATGTCTCCTTGCAAGCAGCACGTTTGGAATCTCTGTGGAGAGTCCAAGTCAAGGCATGAATTTTGGGAGGAATTGGAGAATCTGGTCTATGGCATTAAAGGTAGAACGGGTGTAAGGTCAGCTTGACAATACAGATGTACATAAGCCAAGGCCCATTCAGCCTCTCCCAGGGATCACCAATATTCTTTCAGGTCAATTACCTTAGGACAGTAATTAGTGGACTCAGCTGTTTCAGAGAAACTGGTTTCTGAAAGACCAGCTTCACCCAGCACTTTGATTTTGTCTTGAATCATTGGCCTAGGAGAGATAAATAGATATTACTGAAATGTAGAAATGTCATCAAGGACACTATATCATTTACTATGTATAGATAAAAAAAAAGATGTAACTGGATATAAATATGACTTTTCTACCAAAACCTGTTGGTTCTTTAACCCATCCTGCTGCTGTTTATGATGACTGTATGCTGTCTCGGAGTGTCAGTCAGTCCAGTTTACACAAGTATCAAGCAATTAAATACATAACAAGAAGAGGATTTCAGGCTAAAAATATTTGGAGAACACACATATCCAGTAGGTAAACATGAACGATATGAAGCCAAAACAAGAAGAACCAGCTAAAGGTACTCCCAATATCCTGTGTGTAAGCAATGGAAATCCCCAATAACAGATACATCAGTATTTCAAGGGTAACTCCCAAGGTACAGCAGGAGGATGAATCCATCACTGGCCCAAGAGGCTGAGAGGTCCCAGTCACACCTGCAGATTGGACACTTTGGAAGACACAAAGGCCATGGCACAATTAATGCATTAACCAAACAGCCTTGTTGTCTTGATCTTTTTCTCATCTTTAAAAAGGATGCCACTGTCCTTTCAAGAGCCCTATTTCCTTCCCATTAAGCATTAATGACTACACAGACAGCATTTCACAAATAAAGGCAGAGTTACTGTCATTAACTTCCCTTGAAATTTGGGCAATGCATCAGTTTCCAGATCCCTGCATTGTAGGGTTATAATTATTTGCCATCATGATATTCTGGGAACTGCACAAGTTCACTTAGTTCATTTGTTCCTTTAAACAAGGTAATAAAGATGTAAGTTTGGACTTTAAATGAACCAGCTGGTGAATAATTTCTTTTCATCATTTGCAGGTCAGTTCCCTTGCAGCACTAAAGATTCCTTAGATCCTCCCCACCCTCAGATGTCAGATTCCCCAGCCCTAGGGACTAGTGTCCACAGATAACCTTCACTGCAGCCAAAAAAAGCTCATACCACAACTATCCAGAGGTGGGTCAGTAGCACTTTTTTAATCCATCTGAAAGGCTCACTGAAGAGCAGGAAGAGAAGAATGGTACAGTCCTTTTACACAGCTCCCTGTCCAAGCATTCAGCAGCCATGTTGCTCCTCAGACCTGATCTACAATACATTGAATCATTTCCAGAGTGACTGACTTTGCTTTAAAGTACTCAGCACTTTACAGTACCCCAGGCACGGGAATATTCTGGACTGTTATCCAAGAAAATTCCTTCTCCTTACACTGAGGCTGTAAAGGTTTTAGATGCATCAACTCTCACTGAATTTGTCTTAAGAGTCGTTTCTTTGTCAGGTAACTACTTTTATTCCTCCTGCTTGTAAGCCACTTAGTCATGTCCACTGCAGCCGGGCCACGTGTCACCAGCTCACAGCAGCCCTGACAGGCACTTTTTGCTCCTCCTCTCACAGGCTGTGAAAATCAGCACTAACATTAAGCACCTCACTTCACATATTTAACAAATAGTGAATAAGCAAGTGGCAGGAGAACCAAAGTGTCTTTCTCACTTCTTACCATAAGTAGTCATCTGCTGTGCCTTTAGCCACCAGGTAGTGAACATTAACAGAGCTGGTCTGTCCAATTCGATGTGCCCGATCTTCTGCTTGGATCAAGATCTTAACGTAAAAATATGACAAATAAAAGTGAGAACTGCAAAATCTAAGAAACAGCGTAAGGATCAGAGAAGAGGAAGGTATCATTTCTTGTGCTTAACAACTGTTCTCATCTGTATCCTGTTAACACTTGTATCCTCAAACACAGATAAAGCCAAGAAGTAATCTGGTACACCAGGTTCCCAAAAGACACTGAGCATTTTTCAAAAGCAGAGGGTCAGCATTGATGATGGACCCTTTCTCAGGTCTTGGCTGGGCGAGCTGCTAAGAGCTCTGTCAAATTAAGAAACAACAGCATGTTTCCCATGCGTGCCATCTCCTGCCATCAAGCTGTGTAATCAGCCTCGCTGGTTCTTGGGGCTGCAGAGACAGCAAACATCAGAGAAAGAAAAGAGGAAAATCCTAGATAAAGTTCTCTGTCCATTATATCTTCTCCTAATGAGCAACATTTCTGTTCTCAAGGGAGCATCCAACTCCTATCCCCTTGAGGATGCTTACCCCTGGGTTCCAGAAGAGCTCTGCAAACACCACCAGGTCTGCAGCAGACAATGTCAGGCCCATGTTTGCAGCAGTGAGGGAAAGGACAGCCACAACCTGCCTCTCTGAGAACTGGAACTTTTGGCACAGGGACTGCCGCTCGGCTGAGGGTGTGGCGCCGTCGATGCGAATGTACTCGACATGCTGTGAAGAGGCACAAGATACTGTTTAGAGGCCTTGTGTCCCCTTTCCCATATACTCCTTCCATGTTTCAGTGGATTCCATTTCCCTTCCCCATGGCAGAACCAGAAAAGTAAAAAGGCAACAGTTGTATTTTTAAGACCTTTTCTCATCTTTCAGGCACTGCAGCTCAGTACACAACATATCCCAACCCTGCCCACACTGTGAGACTCCTTCCCCTGCCCATTGCTCTCCCACCAGTCCAGCACAACAGCAAGGACAGCAACATGCAAGATACAGTGGAAAAGCAGCTGGCTGAATAAAAAGTTAAACACTGTCTCTGTGCTGATGTTACAGCTGGTACAACCTCCCCAACATCTCTAAATATTCCCCCACTTGCAATAGGAGTAGATGTGAACACATCTCAGTTGCTCTGTGGAGGGCTCAGGAGAGACATGGCAAACCTGTGTGACAGAGGGTCGTAACTCTTCAGGGTCCAATGCTGTCACAGAGCAAAGTCACCATTGCCACTATGGTTTATGGTTTGGAATACCATCTTAAACCACTCTTCACACTGCCCCAACATGACCCAGAACTCTTTAGGTGCATCCATGGAAGTCTCAAATGAAAAATTAGCCAAACAGTTTTGAAGTCAGAGAGATGATTTGTAGGCCTACTCAGTCTCCCTACAGCATTCCAGTTCAAAACCATAAGAGCACCTCCACCACAGGTAAAGGCAGGCAGTCATAGTGGGCTTGGGCTGTCACATTCTCCCTCCAAGAAAAATTTGGAGGACAAAGCAAAGATTACAACACAGGGTAACACTCCTCCAGGAATTGAGAAGGTCCACGGAAGAAGCTGGAGATTAAAGAACATCAATATAAGGCGTATCCTGTGAGGCACTCACTGTGACAGCTCAGCTCCCTCAGTGAAGGGCACATTCAGAAGCACAGCAAGTAGAAATTATCTCTGCCACCAACTTTCATAAACTATCTGACCAGCCATAACTCCAGGGAGCTCTTAAACAGCTCTGAAGCAGGAACAGTGATAAAGTTAACTCAGTCACTTACTTTCTTCTCCAGCTCTGCAACTACGGCATCCAGCATTATTTTGTGATGAGCAAACACCAGGAATTTATTATTCCCACTTTCCAGTAACTCCAGGATGTATTCTCTACATGAAAGAGGAAAAAAACCAAACAAACTATAAAATTATGTGCTGAGAGAATACAGACTTTACTCACAACAAATTTTGAAGATACTGCTCATCTATACGCAGACACTAGGAAACAGGCCAGCATAAAAAAGCTGCAGTAAAGTGCAAGTAGCAAGTGAAGTCTCCTATAAATTAAAGAAAACAATGCAGGAAAATTCACTCATTTTTTTTCTTCACCACAGCTCAACAGATACCTATGTTTATACCTGGGTATCAATGAGAATCCATATATTATATGCTACTTGAAATATGACATCCCAGACCAGTCAACTGAAGTTCAATTATATTTAAAGACACAATCTTACTCACCTGTCTGTATTTCTAAATTTTGCATAATCACAATAGACTAAAATAATCTGTATGCAGTTATACTTTCTGTGTTTACTTAGAATTGGTTTTATTTTAAAAGAGAAAATCTCTCTCTATATAAACACATAGATCAGAATATCCTAAAAGTACTTTCTCACAAGGATTCTCACTGACAATTTACTCCAGCTTAACACATCAGCTATTTCTAGGAGTTATCCATATGCATATAGCTAATGGCAAATGAAAGGAAACAAGACTCCTTTGAAGTGCAGTTAAACATGTTAATTAAATGAAAACATCTGGCTTTTCCCATGGACTAATAGCAAAGCTACAAACCCCATATCTGTGGAGTAATGTGTGTTACAATCAGGTCAACTGGAGCCTGAGGAACACCTATAAGCCTGTACAGATGACACAAATGTCATCTTTCCTTTGGAATAGCAAAATTGTTATGAAGATCAGGAATACCAAGTTCTTTGCTAAATACAACACACCTCGGGTCAGCAGCAACTGTCAGAAAACATCAAGCAGAATTTCCAGTCCCTGTATTAAGATGTATCAGTGTTTTGCAGACAACTCCAGGGTTCACCATGTTCAGATCTCAATTACATGACAGTATCATTTAACAAATCCGTGAGAAAAGTTGGACTGCTGAGTTTTAAAACAAGTATCAATGCAAACATTCAGTGTTGTAAGCAGATGCCAACCAACCTATCACAATTATTTTATATCTCATTCCTATACTCCATTTAACAAATGCCAGGTCATTTCAATGGAAGCCTGTCAACAAGGGTAAAATATGGGAAGTGCTGATGATCATAGAACCGTACCATTACCTAGATGGTACTGTACCGTAACAGCTTATAGTAAGTGATTTTTTAAATGCTCCTAAACCCCAGAAAAAACGGACTAGTTTCTACCAGAGAGTCAAGTAAACAGCACTTCATAGTTCTATATTCAGTTCACACTTGCAACTGAAATAAAAATAAGAAAGTCTTCTAACTGTTCACTAACATAAAAGGAAGAAACTCTGCTACAGAAATGAGCGCTGGGACTCTGAAGTGCAGTTCTGTGCCAAACAGGCAAATTTTGCAGCAAGGTCTGAGACTGTGAAATCACACAGTGCACATCAGCTGGTCCTTACATTCAGAGAGCTGTGGAAAGTAAACTGTTTTTATGTTATTAGCATACTGCTCATTAAGAAGTTATGCTATATGACCTAAAGGAACCCCTTTGCGGTACCAGAAGAAAGACTAAGGATGAAAGAGAGCATAGAAAGTCACAGAAGGAAATCATTCCTAGGGAAGAGAGAGCTAAAAGCACACCTGTGGTACAAAACCTTTGCCACTGAGGTCCCCTGTGAGCCCTGTGGGAGAGGTAAGAATTTCAGCAGGGGCTATGACATTCTTAGAGCACACTCCAGCTAAAGCTCAGTCTGTCTCATACGCTTTTTGGGTCAGGGTTCTTGCTGCAGCAGGACTACAGCATTTATTTTCTCAAATTCTGTTGATACTTTTAGTTTGATTGCTCCCTTCCTCCTTAAACTGAAATAGGGTCCAGACCAGGGAACTTGATCCAAGTCCCAAACACCAACTAATTTTAGATGGTTCAAATAACAGTTTAGATCCGTATCTGGAATAAAATCAGAAGACTTACTCAGCCTAGGAACTCCAAGAGGAGAAAATGTTTAGTGCATTGTAATTAAAGTAAATTTTTCCTAGGCTGACTTTAGGCTCTCCTTCATGTCCCTGCACTGTTATCTCTAAGGCACTGTTTTCCTGTTCCTGGCAGACAAACACGTTTTACCAGGCAGGAATGAAGCAATGACACACAGCTTACACGACTGAGTGGATTTTAGCTTCTGCTGTTCTGCTGAAGAAGACAAGAAGAGCTTCCTTCTCCTGCTGTTTCTGTAAAGAGAAAGATAAACAAATTCAAGTCTCAAAAATGCCTTTTTCTCCTTCTTGCTTACAGACCTGGGATGTCTGCTGCTGCCAATAAACACTTCGCTAGAGGAAAAAAAATCATCCTAAAATGCAGAACAATAGTGGCCTGGAGTGGGATGTCTCTGCCACTGGCTGTGGCAGATTCGCACACATTCCTGACGCCTCCCTTCCTACCTCCTGTTCAACTCCTACAACCTGGATGACAAGTATATCACAAATGCAGTTTAGTTGAAAAAGCATTTCCCAACTAGAATGGAAAGGAAAAACACCTAAGATCTTACTGAACTGTATTAGCAGTCTAGGAGCCTAGAACATGCATTTACCACCCATACAAGGAAAACAAACAAGAGAAGCAAAAATACACTCTTCACATTTTTGGCTACTGCTCTGTTCACAACGCAGTTTAGACAAGGCTGTGTTTTTGTAGGCTGAATAAGATTACAGGACTAGACAGAAGAATAAATACAGAGGCAAGAGGCATGAAAGACAATCAGAAATTATTAACAAGAGAAAAAAGGAAATGCTGTTTCACACAAAGGGACAAAGTAGACCACTTACATCAAAAGCAAAACAAGCTGAGCAGTTTTGACTGTTCTGTACATTCATTTAAAACTGTGCCTTCATAAAGAGTGTGAAACTCAGAGTATTGTTTTTTCACTGATATTTTTAAATAAAAGTACCTGAAATAGCAGTGGGTCATCATGAAAATAGTTTATGACTTACACTTTTATATCCTTTAGCCATCTTCTTTGCTTCAGCTTCCAAGACAGCTTTGGTCTTTGCACTAATGCCCTCAGGAGCCACCACAACCATTTTGCGTTGCTTTGCTGGAAGCTGGGAAAGCACATCTGATTTCAGTCGTCGGATCATGATGGACTCTTCCAGCAAAATTTTCAGTTCAGTTAAATTAGATGATCCAGAGTAGTCCCAACCCCACGGCATCTGGGAAAGATCAAAGCAGTTGTCAGTGTGAAGCTTACAAGAGACTTGTCTGCAGGCAATTCAAAAACAAAATAAATTTCCAGGGAAACTGGACAAGGCAGAAACTTAATGATCAGTAGGAAGAGTGATTTGACAAAAAATGGCAGTAAGATAGAAATGTACAAACTAAACCACCCAATGCGAAAAGGTTACTTACAAACTTCCCTTTCTCCTATCTACAAGTGCTTAGGGAAGTGCAGAGAAGAGGACTATGCAGAAAGGTGGCACGGATCCCTAATCCAGCACTGCACCCTGATTTTCACCCTCACAGAGCACGGTGCCACTCTCTACTTGCAGCTTTGAGCAGGACACAAGAACTCACTGCAGTTCTGTGCATGCACACTTCCCTCAGCTTTAAAAAGAAAGACACACACAAATCTTCTCTAACAGCATGAGGACAAACATCCTTAACCCAGATGCCTTCACAGAGCTGTTACACTTGTCTGACATGCCAGGTCAAAACTATCTGTTTTCCACTGTGACCTGACTCCTGATCTGTTTCCCGACATACTCCATTTCTGCCATTACCATGTCTGGCTCAGACTCAAGCAAACCATAAACAAGTGTGGTCCAAAATACATCACTCCAAACATTGTCTCTTCAAAGTATCATTGCTTCAAAGCTTCTCTGAACAAGCCCTTTATTTACCCCTCCTTGAAGCACTCCCCTCTGAACCAGCCCTATCCCCCAAGATCTTGTGTGCAGGCAATGTACATCTGTTCAATTAATCTCAGCTCATCACCTCTCTTACTTAGTAACCCCACAGCCCATCATTTGCTGTTCGAGAAAAAAACAACTAAACTGACACACAGTGGCATCACAATTGGTACATTCCCCCAAAGAACCATCTTTAAACAACCTTCTTTTGGAGAAGAGACCAACAAGATTTTAATGCTGAAGCAAAGGAGAAAGAAAAACCTTTCTGCTGAAATTTCACAAATAAATACAGGAAATACCACTACAGTAATACCAAAAACCAAGGTGCGGAGGGAGGTGAAATCTTCCTCACAACTCTAATTCCAAGTCATACTGGCAGTGTCCAAAAATACAACCTCCGTTCTTGGAATAACAATCCAAAGTAAACCTCTACATATGGATGCATATTCTCTCCTGAAATGCATCTAATGGAGATGTGAGGAGCCTCAGGACCAACCCCTTTGATCTGCTGCTCCACTTCCATTGTGCCACATTAATTGATAAAATAGATTTAACCTTAAAAATCTGTATCTCTTTTATTTGTCTTCCCCAAGAGAAACCTGCTGCAACACAGAAATGGAAGATAGGAAAAAGCTCCAAAGTATTCACTGAACCATCCATCCTCTTACAGAATGCACGAGACAGAAAACAAATCATACTGCCTGCATTAAGAGATAGTACTTTGATGAAACAGGGATGAGAATGTGCTATGGGACAAGAAGACGAGGAATCAAACAGCTTATAGGCAAATAAGACTTCTCTGATATCTGGCAGTGAACATTCTTACTTGAGGTTGAGATAAAACAGGACAATCTGCAATTCTATTGCCACCTTGTACTGATGTGAACCATTAACTGACTTCAGTTTCTGGCACTTACAAGCCACCATTAAAACTCATTTGACTTAATCTATTCCTACACAATTATGGTACCATCTGATTAGCTACAGTTGGTTCATTAAAGCAGGAAACAATTCAAACCCCAGACACAAAGCCAGTTTAAATCCTGTAGAATTAAAACTTTGGCTCTGACAACAGCACAGTGGTGTACAGCTGGAGGTAATAAGCCCACTTGGATCTTAGCCAACCCCTCAAAAAGCCAACATGGGTATCACTGCTCTGCTTCCCTGAAACCAGGAGTGCAACACAGATACATCCCTCAGGTCTGTGAAGAGCCAGCTCAAGTCTAGCTGGGTTTATTAGCTTTAAGAACTCTACAGGAAAGCTGACATTGCTAAGCCACAGTCTTTGTGCTCCCTTTCCTCATTTCAGGCTCCCTGGGCCCAGGAGAGCAGCTGTACAGAAGCAAGAAGACCTACCTGGGCTATGCCCAGCCTCTTCAGCCCATTGCTCACACTGCTCAGTGCTCTGGTAGCTAAACTGAAGGGATCAGCTCCAATTAGGCTACTCAGCAAGACCTCCGACACAGCCTGGACACCTCAGGCTACCTTGTTCTACTTATTCAGCCCATGTTTTTCCACTTTCCACTTCCATAACAAGCAAGTAATACATATGCTTTGTGTCCATGTAGCTCAATTCATTTCAGAAGAGCAGTATCATCTTAAGGGGAAGCACAAGGCACACACAGAGCCAATATACCATCTACTGTGATATTAAAAAGCACATACAGGCAGAGTCTCTACAGTACATTCAGACGATATATTTCTTTTATGGTGCTGGAACGATTTGCAAACAAGGAAACATGCTGGTTCTGTGCTGCACCCAGCTAGTGATAAAATGATAGTTTATTTTTTGAATGTTTAAAATTCTGTTTAGGATATCCTATTATCCCTATAAAACAGAGAAAAAAGAGAGGGACATTTATTTTGCCAAAATACACATCTGGCTTTGATCCATAACATTCCAGAACACATGCTTCCAACTGTGATTTTCTTACCAAAGTGTTACAGCATCTTACATGACTCAGTAAACTTATTACAGTGTTAGCAGAAGCTGCCAAACTATTACAAATTCAGAGCATTTGCTCAGATAAAAATTATTTAATATTTGCCAACATCATCCAGTTTGAAAAAAGAATTCACAGCATGTATTTCACGAAACAGATGAGATATTTTGTAAATAACAGGTGACATTTCACTGGTATTTTTAAGAATACAAATGCTGGGAGGTTGAACTACAAAATTATAAACTTGTATTTTGTATCTTTTCTCATCAGATCTGCCACATATTTGCAATTTTTCTGTCATAAAATGTATTCTCTTGAAACAGAACCTAGTGAGGCTTTAGTTTTAAGAAGCATGGTTCAGATTTGCCAATTTTTCTTTAATCTTAGAGTGCAGTAAGATTTATTATCAATACCAAAACATTTTTACATAGCAACTTTCATCCAGACTCATCTTCAAAAGTCTTGCAAGACCTCTCCGGTGCTGTGCAATTCCACCTACACTGATAATGCTGCCATTTGCAGGACAGAAAGAAGAACCTATTTAAGTAATGACAGCACAAGTACCACAACAGTTCTTCAGGGAGGATGTAACTCCTAACACAGCCATGGAATCTCAGGTTAGAGCTGCAAAAAGGAACATGAGGGACACTCTGCAGTCATGAGGCAACAGCTACAACCATCAAAACACCTTCTGAATTTATTCATTGCTGAGTGGATCGATGGTGACTCAACATTCAGCAGTCCCATTTTTAGTGGTTTGGTTTTTTTGATTTTTTTTTTTCAACCAATTAGCCCAAACCTGCAGGTGCTTAAAGGCCCCACAGTTACTCTGCCCATTTAAAACACTCTGAGGCAAGATCTTATCAGAATAGGCTCCCGTCACCAGTTATGGCCATATTTGTTTCTTTTTTTCCAAGCTTTTATTCTCATGGCTTTCATGGCAGATTTTGACAGGAAGCATTACTACCTCCATGTCTCAGGCCCACCACTGCAGGACCTAGACCTTCTCAGTTTAAGATGTTTCAAAACATTACTCTGCAGTGAGACTTTCTCAAAAAAAAGACGCAACATCAGACAGAAAAGAAAAAGCCTCCACATTTTGAAAAAAAAACAACCCAAGCTGTTTGCAGAGTCCCAGCCTGCCACCTTCCCACTGAAGTACCTTTCTGGCATCACAGTAGCGCAGCCCAAAGGAGTGGAACTGTGGGAAGAAGGTTGGCTGGACAGCTGCGATCTGTGTGTAGAGCTCCGCTGGCCGAGACATGGCAGGGGTTCCTGAAAGCAAGATCACTCTCCTGGCAGCCTGGGAAAGGAAAACAGAGCATCATTACCACACAGCTTACAACATGAGCAGAACCTAACGAGTCACCCCCAGTCCTAAAACAAAACTCCAGATTAAATGGAAGACTATTTCACCTTTCACAGATATTTTTCAGACATCACTGCCTGAAGACACTCAAGGACAGTGCTTAAAACTTCCAGGGAGCAGGACAAACCATACAGTTTCTTATTAATCACCCACATCCTGTAAAGGAAGGGGACATCCATTTTTATTACAGTACTTTTTGAATTGGCATGTCCCCACTAGACACATTAGTATCTTATCCCTGGCTCAGTATTTCATTTGGCATCAGATCTCACAGGAAAATGACACACCCTGTCAGGTACATCTCCACCTCCAAAACAAATTCCTCATAGTAAATCTGTCACAGCAAGCCATGAGCAGACTGTCTTTCTCACAGAAGCAGAAGACATACAAAAAAGCAGGATTTTTTTTTTCCTACTTCATTCATTTTTTAAAATTCTACTACAAGGAGAAAAAGATGAAGCTGACTGAAGCAGGACCAGAAGAAGGTCTGACAGCCATGGTGAGTGTAGGCACAGCTGGCTGGATGCTAGAACATGACTTAATACATACAAGTCATGTAAAAAGATTGTAAAATGTGTTGTAGGGGAAACAGGAAGAGGGTGGGAAACATGTATCTAAAGCAGATGCTTCTAAAAAGTGAAGGAAGAAAAAAATTACATTATAGACATGAAAGTTTCCAAGATGCACTTCTACTTCCATACCTCCACTATTACCTAATTCTATTATTAGATGAGAGCTATGAATTTCTACTGATGTAAATTCACGTATAATAGTTAAATTACACACGCCTTGCAATTTCCTGCATGGTTTAATGCAGGTTCATTAAAATAACAAAGAGATTCTTGAGTGACATCTGTACCAACAGCTCATTCACATTTAAATGAAAAAGAAAATTAAATTCTTTTATCATTTCACTGAGATCAACACGTCATCCAGACCTATTCAGCTGTTTCATCCACTCACCAACCAAATCTGGTGTTAAAAAAAAAGAGTTCACAGATCAGCTACCGGAAATTAATTTCAAAACTGTATCAGCTATTTATATATAGCTTGTGATCAAGGTGGGACTTGCCTTCTCCTTTCTTATTCCTATTAAATAGATCAGAAGGAAATATGACCACTACCAGGATCAGACAACTCCCACGAACATTAAAAAAGCAGGACATTTATTGAACTAAGTAAGAGGAGAGGTGAAACCTTTGGACATGTCAGAAGATGAGAGTTAGTTTGCCCAAGACAGAGGTGCTTATGAGACTCAAAAAAGGAAGGAGTCAGAGAGACCAAAGATAACAGATCTCATGAGGAAATAAAGTGATCAAGCAGGAATTAAGTCAGTTTTTAAAATTAAGGTAACACTGGTGGACAAGTGAGCAGAACCTAGACATCTGATGCCTTGCAGAAGCCTTTGAGAAGTAAACTGACACCAAAGTCTGCTGAAACACAAGACAAGCCAGTCCCACAAGTACAAGAAACCTCCATACTGAAGTTGTTCCTCCTAGACCAACAGGAGGCCACTGCCAGAACAAAAGAAAACAGAAATCATGCAGTTATAGACATCTCATTTAAAATAACTCTGGATCAAGCTAAAGCAAGAAAAACACACTCAAAACAGGCCAGGGACATAATAAATGCAACATAAACCCAACTATGTTGAAAGGTTTTATGTCATTTTCAAGGCTCTTCCACTTCAGAAGGTCATGAGATGAGGATGGAACACTAATTCCCCAGCAGTCAAAACAATTAGTCAGGCTCCTTCCCCAGTCCCTAAATAGGTATCAAAGAGAGAATGATAAAGTTACAGGTTACTTGAATTCTAAACTTGTCCAGCAGCTGCTTTGATGTAACTTATTTCTGAACAGACAGGGTATCCAATGACTGCAAGTTCTTAGTGTGACACATCTTCTAATTAACCATTTTAAACAAACTGAAAAGTAAAAAGATCTTATAATAATAAAAAACAAAATGAAAAAAAAAAACCAAAAGACACTAGCTCTACAAGAGCTGTGAAGAACTTGAGAAATTAATTCCTGAAAATTGTGTGTAACATAGGTGGTCTAACTCATTGTCCCAAAGGTCCCTTTCAGTTTTAAAGCCCATTGACAGATGGAGCTCAAGGAAGAACAGAAGGAAAAAACAATCTTAGGAAGAGAAATTTCCAAGTGTTGAAGGCTGACTTAAATTCTAGATGAAAGAAATGGCTTTGATTCCCATTTCTTCTTCTAGTGGCAACTCATTTTGAATAGATGCCAATAAAGATTTGCTCCTGCAGAGAAGTCTCTGCTGATCACTGCTTGGTTCCTGCTGAACCTTCTATCCTGCCAAGGGTAAGAGCATAGCCTCTCCCTTCTGAGGTCCATAAGAATAATATGAAACAATACCAAAGAAAGAAAGACTGCGGGGACCAGAAAGGACTTTCTAGCAAAATCAGAACTGTAATCAGTTGTTACATATTTTCACACAGAATATCTAACATCAGCTCCTCAGTTGCACTTAAGGTAGTGGAGTTAATGGAGCTCATGGAGACCTGATATGTTCTCATTTGCTAAGTAACATAAGACAAATGTGGCTTTGTTGCATTACATAATACACTTGCAAGAATTAATTCCACAGCTGTGAAAACATTTACAAAAGTCACTTTTGAAAGTCAAAGAATAATTTATAAAATGACGGCACTTACTTTAGAGGTCAAAACCCAGCAATCAACCAATTTGAAGAGGAATAGGTGAGAAGGAGGGGTTATGTGGCAAACAAATAATTGAACATGCAAAGAGCCTCATTAACATACAATGACTGTCTTTGTGTAAAATTAATTTCCCAGCATGAGCTCTGCCATATGCTAACAGACTGACATACTTTTTAAAATAAGTGTGGCTCATTCTGGCTGCACAATTACTTGTGTCCCCAGTTTTTGCTTACTGTGTCATTTTGAACTGCTTAGCATAAGAATAGCTTATCCTGTGAAATGAAAAATCTGAGGGGGGGCCATAATATAACAGAGATAATCACCTGATGAAGTAGAAGATTTGATAAAGAGAAAGAGTAGCAGCTGTTTTAAGGAGTCTGTTTTGGTATTTCGGCTCTGACTACATAAAATGGTATTACAGTAGTTATTCCAGAAAGTTTAAATACCTTTCCCTATTCTTAAGTGACATCTCCACAGACAGTATGTGTCAAACAGCAGTGATAAGCTATGACTGAAGCAAATTATACTACCTTCCTATTCCAAGAAGGGAAATTGGAAAGTAATGGCAGATCTGGAAAAGGAATTTTTTGTGTTCCCTCTTCATCTTCTTCCTTCAGCATTACCCTGTTTCCCTCCAATATTTTTAAGTCACTCTATTGAAACAACAACAAAAGGTATTAGATTCCAGCCACACAATGTATTTGGACTCCCATAACAAAAACAAAGACCTTTAACCCTGAAATCATCAGGGTGTGCATCATGCCATTAACTAGAAGTGATATTACCCAAATATTGGAGAACAGTGCCCATAGAGAGCACAAAGGGAATAAGAACATTTAATGCCACTGTAATTTTTTATTAGGTATTATCTTTTATTTCTCAGTTTCCAACCCAGTTCTTCACTAATTACTGTCATGCTTCCAAAAACAAACAAAAAAACCCAACAATCCATTTCCCCATTTTCCATTGCCTTGCAGTACTCCATGCAAATAGAGAATAAAGCCCACACAGCACTTTGGCTGGTCAAAAGAGAGAGAGTCCTTTTCACTCTGGTCCCAAAGAGATCCCGCTACAGAGAAATGAAAAAACTTCTGTTCTGCTGTTTCTTCTCCATCTACATCCCTGAGGCTTTGCTGTTCTAAGGATATTGGTAGCGTGTATATTCCCTCTCCTGTGTTCTCTGTGCCAGTCTAATCTTGGAAGACAAAAACCAAAATACTTACAAAGAGTGTAACACCATTGACACTTTCTGCTTCTGAGGAAGGCAGATGCAGAGCAGAGGTGAAGGGAACAACCAGTATTGCCAATACACCCAGGACAATTTAGTCATGAACATGAGACTACAGAAAACAGCAGGATGACAAATAGATCCTATTACCAATTGCCACCACTTTGAATTAGGGGCAAGGACAAGCCAGGCCTAACCAGGCCTTTTGGTGTCTCAACCAAAGCCTAACAGTATCACTTCGATGTGCATGGAAACAAGACAAAAGGACCACTTTGAACACAGCAACTTCTAGCCCTCTTGAGTACCTTGAGAGGCGCTGCAGCTGGGGACAGATCTCATGCAGCTGCTGGCACAGAGCAGCCAGTGTGAAAGCTGGCTGACCCTGAAAGCAAGATTTTTGCCACATGATCAAACATCAAAGGACTTTTTTCTACTACAGCTTTCAAGCCATCCTCCTCTATGAGTTTGCAGGGATGCACACCAGCTGTGTACAAACACTGCCAACCTGCTTCCACGCTGGCAGATGAAGCATTCTCCCCCACATACAAGTCTGCAAACCCACAAGTTTGCACGTCCACTGGGAACACAAAAAGAATAAATCTGGCCTAAACATCTTGCTGCTGCTATTTCACCCTATCTTACTGTTTGTGCAATTATAAGCTCCTCTCAGAGTTCTGTCCAGTAACAATAAATTGGGCACAACATGTCTATATACCATATATTCTAATGACAACCTAGGCAGGCAGCAAGCACAGCCACTGCATACATCCAGCCATTATAAAAGGTCCTCTGGTCACACCTCCCACTGTCTCAAGCAAAACTCTTCTAAATCTCTACCAGGGTAGCAGCCAAGCATGTCAGAAAAGATAATTAGTACCAGACACACAGAGTTTGTGGCTTTTGTTAGTATTAAAAAATATCTAAAAGTTCCCAACTGACAAACTTAGGTCACATGTTTAATGCATGGCTTTGCCTGACAATTCCATTGACATTTGCACTGCAATATATACAAGAGAGTGAGAAAAGATGAATTATTACTGAGTGGCTAAAAATATAACTTCATTTTGAAAATTGTCAGTGTCAGGTATTAAAACTACAATGAGGCTTTAAATGCTGAAACCATGGGTTAAATATTTCAGAGGTGGATATTCAGTTTGACTGTCTAACAAGACAAATTTGAAATTAATATCCAAGGTAAGTCAGCTTTATTATGAATGTGCTGATTTAATCTGACTATTGTGAAGTTCCATATAAACACAACAACTTATGTATTTTATTACTCAAATGGAAAAGCCACAAGAGCAGATTCTATCAAGATAAAAATAATTAATTAATTACAGATGGAAGTGACAGAAACATTTCTGGCTCAAAACCACTGTAACTTAGACCTGTCCAGTGTCATTACAGACTCATAAATCTTTCTAGCATATAAGGAACAAGGGTCATGTTTCTTAGGTGGGGTTTCTTTCTGTCCCTAAATGTCAATTCAAGGTTAAGCTTTCGTGCTTTAGGATGTTGGGAATGTCATAGGAAATATAAGCAACTATGGCAATTTCAGATAGTTTAAAGTAGTGTAATTCTGACAACAGAAGTAGCAATGCTTAGAAGGTAGACAGTAAAGGCATGAGATAGGTGCTCTGGATACAGCATTGGCACAGCTTCACAGTGGGACCTTAAGGTAGGGACTGAGGCCCTGGAAGCAGTTACCTTTCAAAGACTTGCTTATGGATACACCTTTTTTTGGTTTCTTATAGGAGCCCTACTACTGCTCTAATTCTTTTAACATAAAGAAGAGCAAGAATATTATCCTCAGCAGCATGTTTGTCAATGCCTCTTTTTCAATAATCTCAAAGTATTATGTATAATACTGAAAATGCTCCCAGTTTTACCTCATTAACTATTTACTATAACAATGACAGTAGAGTTGTTAAATCTAGTATTCAAGTGATGAAGGCCTCTGGTATTTTGGCAGTTGTCTAAATACAAAAGCATTGGTGTGATGTGCTGTGCCCAGTAGTGAACACAGTGTCATTCACTAGGAGCTGAAGACAAAGCTGCCAGGCAAAAAGCAAAATGCCTGTGATGGAAAGGAAGGAGGGCAGAAAAGTGACTCTTACAGCAAAAACAGTATTGTCAGCAAGCAGAAGAATAAAGTTTACCTGAACATCTCACACAAAACACGTGGTACTGCACGCTGATTGTAGGTGAGATAATGCACGATATGAACATGAAACTCAGTGCTTTCAGAAGATTGAAATTCCAAGTTTCAGAACCATCAGTTCTAAATTCTTTAAAACCAGTGATGTGACAGCATAAAACTGTAAATTCTCAGTAAGTGCATACAGGAAATTAACCTCTGCCTGACAGCTACCATCTTTCACTCTCTTATCTTGTAGCTTGTAAATAATTTTGACAAGATGATCCTTACAAAGCTTCAAGTAGGAAAGGATGAGGCTGCTTTTTGAGCATTCTGCAATGAGGTAAATTTGTTATTTTCCATCATTTTCAGACATATACTCTAATTACTGTATTTCAAACTGCTCATAAAATTGGCCCTCCTACTTAGTTTCCAAACATTAAAAGCCTGAAGTGATTTGAAAACCAAGAGAAGACAAGAGTTAGGCCTTTAAGAAGAACAAGGAAGTTATTCAAGGACAACCACCTTTGGTTTGCATTAAGAATCTTGCATATGAAAGTTGGTTGCTATAAAGCCATCACAGATCTAATCTCCTCTTTATATATCCTTGCTGATTAATTGCTGAAGAGGAACTGCATGTACCTTCTCCTAATGTACAGACTCTGTAGTGTCTAGAAACTACTCATAACTTTAATCTGTATCTGCTGGAGGCAGTGAGAGTTTGACTCTTTGATCCCAGGACAACAGGCAAACATTAGAATTTACATTTCTCCTGTTATGACATAATTGACTATTGCCTCCCTTCTGTCCTGCTAACCTCATGTTTCCTACTAATTCTGTACATGTAACCAGCAGGAATGATCCTGAGCCCCAGCCACACAAATACATTGGAGGCAGCAACAGACTAGAGACCTAAACCAAAGCCAAGGAAGGGACCTATGTAATGTCATTCTGATATACAGCAGCAATTTGTGTGCCAAGAAGTAACTGATAATTATTATCTTTATTAAAGAAGCTTTGTACTCTCTCTCCCTGAATATATTTGGTAAGTTTTGATGTTCCCTTTTCCCCATCACCATAAAACTCATCAGTGGCAGTACCACAACTAGATCAAGGGAGCTTTTGAAGTTGTTTTGTTAGGTCTTGCCATCTAATATTTGCATGGAAACAAGCAGTAAAGCCAGAAACAAATTTTGCTCTTGGATCTACACTATTACCTGGATTTCCCCTTGCACAATGCAAGAATTCAGCTGCTGGCTCCTAACCCTGGTAAATGGAGCAACACTGCCTTGGGAGCCTGACATGAGCAGTTGGATCCTTACAGGTTTGGTACCAGCACACATACCTTGAGTAGAGGCATGGCAGCTCGGCATCGTGCAGTTTTTATGTTCTTTAGGAAATGAGATTCATCCTGAAACAAAACAAGCATGAAAGTTAAGACAGTTGTGATCCATAGTCCAGCTGTAGGGTACAGAACAAATTCTCAGTATTCTCAGCTATCTAGTATTACGAGCCTCTCATATCAGAGGATATTTCAGGCATTGGGATAGTCACATCAAATTCTAAACAAAAGGACAGGATGGAGAGTAGCAGGCTTCCTACATTCAAACCTGCAACTGCTAGCAAATGGAACAGTAATCAAATCTTGCAGCCATGAATCATAAATGACCACAAAAAAAGAAGTGAGCAGAGAGGGCTGGAGAAAGGAACATTATTTCTGCCACTGACACTCATTTGCCCCTGTGTATCCCTTAAATGCAGTAAACATAGGAGGCCTATACAGAGCTGGTTCCCGTAATAATGGGTTAATGAAAATGGTAAGTAAAAAAAGAAATCTAATTAGGATCCAACTGTTCTGCTGATAGGGCTCACCAGGTGGGTAATAGTTTTCTACTTGAGACATCACCCTCAAACAGGCTTCATTTCTACTGCTGTAGCAGAACTTTTGGACACAAAAAAATAATCGGTGCCCTCCAAAGGTGCATTCTCATCTTTCCATGTGTGTGGAAGCAAGCAACTATGCATGCAAAAGCAAGTCAACTGCTTAGCCTCTCAGGCACAGGCTTCTCCCTCCTGATTAATAAATAAGCTACATTAATGTTTCTAGCCATCAAAAGAAGACTGAAAGAAAAAGCAGGAAAGCTCAGCACTCGGCAAGACTATTCTCATCTGTAAAAAACACACATGTGGTCCAAATTTGAATACATAAACATAGAGAAAAGACATTTGCCAGTTCAAGGCTGGTAAAAAGTTCCAGGACAGTAGAGCCCAATTCCACCCCCAGCCTACAAAAGTAACAATCTGCACTTCCACCTTGATAGAATTTCTTGTCAGAGTGTAGCAAAAAAAATATAAAACTAAAAAAACCCAATTTCCTCATGAGAAATTTGGTCTCCAAAACACTCCACCCATTACCACATTCCCATTTACTGCTGAAAAACAAAAAGATTATTATGTTCCAGTTGTCATGATCTTCAGACAGGTACCTACGTATATGTGCTGAAAAGTAAACTGAGAACATCAAATACTCATAGTAAGCTACATATACACTTTTGCTCTCTATTGATCCAAGCTGGATCTGAAACGCTAGATGTTCTGAATTTTTAGTAACTGAAATCCAAAAAAATGCCTTTTACTGTGGCTCTGTAAAAGGATAAAAAAAATGGATTTTGAAGTAATTTACAAAAGAAATGATACAAGCGATCAAAGAAGGCTTAATGCAGATTGTCAGTGGAACACAAGCAAAGTGAGATTTTTTTTGAAGATTTACCCACATATTTGATGTTGAGCGGTTATCTGGTTTACTGGATAAATACTGACACCACTCTGAAGTCCAATTCCCTTAAGAAAATACAATTCCAAGACTATTGTTACTGACACACCCCATTAAAAACCTTTCTCTCCAGCAGAGGACATGACCAACTACAATGAAATCAGAGGGGCACCATAACCAGTAAAAGAGAAAACACAGACTTGGGAATCAGAAACGAATTAAACTCTAGTAGTTATTTCAGAAGGTTTCAGAGAAACCTCATGCTTGTACTCTTGAAGACAACTGTGATAAAAGCCACAATTATAAGATAGCCTCAGTCTTAAATAAGGCCCCCTTCACACATCTCTGCTGTATAAAGCCTACCTCATTTGCAACATACAATGAACTTGGAAATTTTAGTGTACCACTTACAACAATAACTACTTGGAATGTGTTCTTAAGTTGCTTGTCCATCTTGCTGAGGAGGTCAAAACTGATGATGTTGATCAAGCTTCCAGTTAGGTTGTCTTTGCTATTCACTATGACATTGGTGCTACCTGGACTCAAGGATGGAAGCCACCTGTGAAATGCCTGGAGGAAGAGGAAAGAAATTAATTGCATTCTGGTGCTTTTTGTCTTAGCCAAGATCCCAAAGCACTTCACAGAATATGAATACTTAGAATTTGGAGCCATCCTATCCACCACTATTCTATCTATCACCTGGGAGCACAGTAAGGGTAAGAAGCCTTCCCAAGGGAATCACCTTGGGAAGCAATGGGAAGATCAAGCACAGAACTCAGGCCATAAGGCAAAATTTACCTCCCACAAGTAGAAAAGCTCAAATGAGCTCTATTCTTTCTTATTACCAATAAAAATACCAAGACAAACAAAAGAAAAAAAACCCCAAAACTCCAATAAAACAAAATAAAGCCCCTCCTGGTCTGTAATAGAAACATACATAACCTCCTGACCATGTTCCCTGCTATGCTCAGAGCCAGAGAATGCCGTGACCACTACTTACAAGGAAATTTAGTTTTCTCACTCAACAGGAAACCTCAGGCTGTGAAACACAGACCTCTGAGCAGTAAACATCTATTGCTATAGCAATGTTTACCCCACAACGAGGATGAGGTACAACTCATCCAGATTAACAAAACTCTTCCACTACCTCTTTGTCTTAAAAAAAAAGCCAAACTAAAATACAAAATGAAAAGATCAAGTTGACAACACACCAGCTGCTCTATGACAGCAGCTGAAATACATGTGGTAATAGTCATTCAATCAACCTCTTGAAATGCTCCACACACCAGAGCAAGATATCCTCCCCCAAACCCATCTGTTAGCCATAGACCACCCACCATTTCCCTTGTAATTTGTCCCCAACGACACCAAGCTCTCTGCAACGTTTGAGTTCTGCTGATGTTGCTCCGCAGAAAATTGTGTGAGGCTTTGGCCATCAGGATGTGGTCCCTACAGAAATGTCACCAACTGGTGATGAGAAATGGCATCTCTGTCTCTAAGCCCTTTGCCTGTGGAAATACCCCAACCATCTTTCCTCTCCACTGTTCAGCAACCAGAGGAATTAAACATGAGCTTCTCGCATTTCTCAGTGTGTGAGAAAGTAACAATTAACTATCCTTCACCACTTACTGTAAGCACCACAACCAAAATAAGCCAAGACACAAGTTAGATCCCAACCAAAAAAACACATGGCTGATGCCAAGTCAAAACTTAGACAAAGGCAGCACCAAGAGAAGTGTCTGGAAGCTCCTAATTGTAGTGCCCTCTCCTTTTATAAAGGGTATGTGACTAATTCACACCATAAAAGTGATCCTACATTTCTCAAATGGTGCTGACCTTCATCCACAACAAGTGCTTGGAAATTGCCTGGACCATTAATGACTTAAGCGTCAATGCTGAACTCCAAATGCCCATGGCTGCAGCACTTCTCACCCAAAAGGACCCTGCAACTTCCCACTAACTTCCTATGGCACCCTGAGTACAAAGTCACTCAGTGGCCTGAGCCCAGAAAGGCAAAATAAAACACTGATAACACCAAGATAAAGAAAATTTTCGCCAGCTTGGCTCCAGAGACACCACAAAAGCTTCTACCATTACAGTAGAACACATCCATGCAAGAATGAACTGAGTAGATTGCAATCTGTAATAAACCTCACCTTCTTACACTTTCTGTGACACATTTTTCTTATAGCTGCATCCTTCACATACTCAAAAAGCAACACATCTAAGGCAAATGTCCTAACAAAACATGTCCCACAACAGTCTCCTGGGGAGCTGGGAGTAGGGGAAGGAAGCAGAAATCAAGCACTCAAATTAAAAACCAAACACGCAAAAATGCCTCATATATTGTTTAAGTATCTTGAAGCAGAACATAGAAATTTAATTGCAGATGCCCAGTCCTTCAGGAAACCAAACCCCAAATTGTTCCTGGTAGATATCCCACAGAAGTGATGAATTCAGGTTAAGTATGGTCCCAGAGGTCTATAGGCCTTGAAATATAAAGCATGGTGAGCATCACTCCTTTCTTCAGTAAACAATTTTCTTTTCTTTCTGCCCTACATTTTTTGCACTACTGGATGTGAAAACGCACACCAAGATGCTCTAACAACCTGGTTACAGCACAAACTCAGCAAATCTCAAGCAATACTCTTTTCATCAGTGTCATACTCCCGGAAAAGCTGAACTCCCACCTCCTGCTGCTCTGGCATGAATTTACTGATCGAAAGCCTCTGGCTCATCTTTTTCTCCCACAGTGAGCACCTCACTAGCCTATGGCAAACCCAACATCCTAAGCGTACAGTGATTCATCTCAAGATACATTTCCTTACCACACAAGGTTTCTTGGGCTTTGATCAACATTAATCAAGGACTCAGAGGAGTCAGCAGCCTACAGTGGACAGGCCAAATGATGTGATATGACGCACACTTAATGATGGTGATAATGGGGTCTTTTGAACAGAGCAGAGAATCCCAGCATCTGGGCCTCTGTTCCAGCCAAGGAGCTGGCAAATCCTTATATGATGGGCTTGAATTCAAAACAATTGCTTGAATGTAACTATTGTCTTTGACATTGATGAGTAAAATGCCCACTTGGAGCCAGCTGACTTGCAGGAACAAAGTTGACAGAGGGTCAAAGGGGATACTTTCTCCAGTTCTCCCTCTTTTCAAGAGATGAGCTGGACCACAAAAAGAAAATCAGCCAACAGAACAAAATAAGCTCATACCATATAATCGATGCTAGCTAATTTCCCCACCTCCAGTTTCTAGATCAATATAATTTTTAGTTTTTTCCCCCTTAATACTTGCAAAAATGTAACCTTTACAAAGCACAATACAGTGTAACAGGTCCTTGACTGACTACCTGCCCATGCTCAAGCTCACAGTACCTCTGCCCATGTAAACCTCACAGAAGAAGGAGTCACCACCAGCAAGGGCCATTCCTTTTGGTAATATGCAGCAATGCAGATGGCCTGGATGGTCTTGCCCAAGCCCATGTCATCCGCGAGAAGTAAACGTCCATTTCTTAAAATTGCGAAACTGGGGAGAGCAGAGAGGGAAACAAGAGTCAAGAAATGGGTTACTAACTGGCAACCAAGATAAGCACAAACCATCACCAAGCTTCTAATGTGGATCGCCTGGAAGTGATCTGGGTTCTTCAATAAACCTGGATTTTCTTCCTTATTCTCAACACAAGTGAGCAACTCTAATAAATCTCTCAAAGCTTGGAAGGACCTGAACAAACTTTGTCACAGACAACCTTGGAGCCCAGAGTGGTTCAGCCCAATCCTTAGGCACTTTGATTTCATACAAGTAGTCTCAAGACCATACAATTATTTAAAGCACATTCTTTCCATGGTATTACTCACATTCTGTCCCCGAGTTCATGCTGGCTGAGCTAAAAAAGCATTGCCAATAACAATGGCAATTTAAGACCACTAAAAACAGACTTTCCTGGACTGCATATTGAAGTCAACAACTCATGATCATATAGGATGTGGACAACATCATTTAAGAGTTTATCCTTACAATTAGACATTATGAATCTTTCAGGGCCTGGGTCCCATTTCCTGGTCTCTTTCTCTCTGTAGTTATCATTCAAAGAACAACAACAACAACAAAAGAGATGCACTTGGAAAAAAAGATTACCTTACAAAATAAAAAAATCATATGACAATTATGTGCATACTGAATCACAAGAGAGAGATCAGAGATGTATCATTTGAACAATTTTTTCAGACTAGCAAAATGCTACTTTCCTCCTGACTGATGATGAATTCTATCTACAAACAAAACAAATATGTCACTCAAAAAAATCCACAAAAAAAATATCCCAACAAAACAAACCTTACTATAACAAACAACCAAAAGCCCAGAGTGCTAGAATACAGCAGACCAAGACTCTGGAGAAATGTGGAGCCCTCCATGGAGGAGAATGCAACCTGGGCACCAATATAAACCAGACAATTCTAGTCAAGGACTAGCTCTTAACAGCATGCAAAAAGGACATACTTCACACCTTCCCGCTGAAAGGGCATGAGGCTTGTCACAATTTTGGAGTCCAGTACTGAAAGGTCAGCATCAGGAATGTCTGTCTGTGATGCAGATCTCTGCAGCTGAGCAGCAAAGGTCTGTATTACTGCCTCAGGCAGTGGCTCCACTTCTACTGACACGAGGCTCTGTAACACTTCCACTGCAAAAAACAGAGCATTTATTATCCAAAAGGGCAACATACACACAACTTATGTTATCAATGTCAGGGCACAACCCTCAACCTCATCAACAGTATTATTTCTTATCCTGAAACAGCTCACAGAAATCACTGCATCATGCACAGGTGTTAGCCTGGCCTCTTCCCTGAAGTCTATTTCAGAACCACATGATGAATCACATCTCCTCCCCTCCTATTTAGACTTGGTTATAAAAAAAAAAAAAAAAGAAACTCTGATGCCATCATTCAGAGATGATTGCTACTAATACAGCTGGAGCTGGATTATTCACACTGAGGGCAGCTTAGGGCACACTTTAGTCAGAAATGAAAGTATGGATTTGAACAAAAGAGCTCCTGAAGCCTAGAAGGCAGGGGCATCTTTATCTTGACCTTGGGATTCTGCATTAAACACCTCTGAGGTTTTTCCATCATGCCTGAATCATCAGGAGTGACCTAAGACAGTTAGCTAAAGAATATCATACATCTTCACCTTTGAAAACTCTTTTCTCCTGTTCCCCAAATTCACATAGGTTGAGTTCTGTCTCTATTTTGTCCTTGTTTACCACATCTGGGTAAGAAAACAGGAGTCCCCTCAAGAGTCGGAGAAAATGCTCTTGTACCACCATCAGCAGCACTCCAACGGCCACCCTTCAGTACCAACAGCAGCTCCCCGCTCAGCTGGTGCCCACTGCTGTTCTCCTGGATAGAAGCAGCTCACAGCCCAGAACAGGCAGGCACTTGAGTTCTTCAATACTACTGTTGTTTCACCCATGAAGCCTCCCAACTTCATCATCCCAGCTGAACTAAAGGGATCCCCAGATCCCAGTATGCCAAGACTTTGGGGCCTTCACCTTTTCAACCCATGCACCAGAGCAAAGTATGTAGGCAACTCCCCTCCAGCACCCTCTCTATTCCATCCCCCTCCAAGTAAAAATATTTCTTTTTAACCCAACAGTTGATTTCTATGAAAATAAATACCAGTTTAAAAGATACAGTGAGCTGTGACCAAGAAAACATATTTAGTAATTTTTGACCAGGGACTATGAAAAAAAAAAGACACCCTACACTAGGAACACAAATGCACGTGCACAGATCTTCATTGCACAAAGCAACTTTTTTATTTAGTGATTGGTTTTAGATGAAATTCAGAAGATGGAAAAAAACCCTGGAAAACCAACTGAAACAAGAACTCACTATACCAGCAGTAAATGCACCAGAATTCAATTAGGTATTTTTCTTTCAGTTATCTCCAAGAGGAAAACAGCAGGATGGACCCTTGCCATATAAAGAGGAAAAGCAATTCCAAGAAATATACATATGAAAAGATTTCCATTTGTGGTTGGGCAATGACCAGACTTTTGAAACTCTCCAGTTTAATTTATACTCCTTCAATAGCAGGAACTCTTTCCACCAGAAGTACAGCACAAGCTTGTTATTACACTCACAGACCGAGCTGTGTGTTAGCATAATTGCTACAATTTGCTCACTGATAATTCTGTTGCTATTGTTCTGTACATGAGCTGGGAGGGTGATTAAGATAGATCTGCCACCAGCATGATTCATCCAACAGACATTTTTTAGTGAAGTGACCTTTATATAAAGATGACTGAGCAACTAGGCAAAGAGACATTAACCTCTAAAAACAGTTCCCAGCTAACAGAGCTCTCTGCTGGAAATGGCAACCAGCGTTTTTAAATTCTCTCCTTTTTTTTTATTTTGATGTACGCAAATGAACAGGCAACAAAGCAAATGCAGTTCCTCTACAAGGCACATGCTAGAAGCCTCAAATGCCCTCACAAATTACACTCTGCAAGATTCACGGAAATTTTTTTTTTCTTTCCTCAAATCTGTGGGATTCTCAATACTTCATGTAATGTATACAACTGCCAGCCAGCATGACTGAGACTGTGACAGACTGGGAGGTGATGTGTTTGCTCACACTGCCTAGTACATGCTGCAGGATCAGGCCCTTTCCACGTACAAAAGGCCTTTTTATCCAACGGTGAGTGATTATGAGCTCTCACTCAAGACAGGACCTGTCAACATCCCAACCCTGCAGTTTCATAACAGTCTTCACCAAGAGACGCTCACTTGTTTTCAAGACCTGGCATTCCTACATGGTCCCACCACATGGCTTTCAAGCCCTACACCCATTACTAATGTTATTAAGACATGCATCAGAGAAGCAAGCACATACTCAATTATTAAACATGCTCTGGAATCCTGTGGAAGCAGGAGGCTATGATGGAGAAAAACTACTCTGAGCAGTAGCATGTCATCTCTGAAAGACTCAGTCATACTTTCTAGGGATGTGTGTAGAGCATCTTGCTTATTGCCTTCCTGAAACTTACCCCACCCAAATTCCACAGCCACATACCCTCACATGAGTACCAAGGCAAACACAGCAGGCCAAATGGGATGAAAAATAATAATAATTGTAACACTTAGGACTTGTGTAATGCTGTTCATCTCAAAGCACAGAGAACTAAGAAGCAGATAGTCTAGACGCATGCTGCTGAGACTGGATTATTCTGCAAAGTTGCATCCATTAAAAACAAAAACAAACAAAACACCCAAACACAACAATCCACTGTTCTACATTTCAGTTCAGCAAGTCACAGTTTCAGCAGGATTATACAGATACATAAAGGCAAAACACAACAGGCAGAAACTGATGCACAGAAGTTCCACCTGAATATGAGGAAGAACTTCTCTCCAGTGTGAGTGACTGAGCACTGGTGTAGGTTGCCCAGAGAGGTTGTGGATTCTCCCTCACTGGAAATACTCAGCAACCATCTGGACACAGTTCTGTGCCATGTGCTCTGGGATGACCCTGCTTGAGGGAAGTTACACCACATGACACACAGTGGTCCCTTCCAACCTTACTCATTCTGTGATTCGGGGTCTGTTGATCAACTTCTACCAAGAATTGAACTCTGTAGCAACACTGTGTCCTTAGATGCCACTTGCAAGGAAAAATACGATTATCTCTTAAAAAGACTTTTTTTTCTTGCTAACATTTAAGCATCCAAAAAGCACTGAAACAATCTAGTAGAGTATGAAATTCAGCTTAAAGAATGCCTCTGCTTCAAGCAGATCTGCACACTTCTGCAAGAGAAACAAGCAGCTCTTCTTGTTTGCCTCAGAATCAACTCATCTGTGGAAGCAACCTGAATTCTAACCTGCCACATACATCAATTAAAAACTTAATACTTGTGTACTGCCTGCAAAGCCATTATTAACAGCAGTAACACATGATGCTGAACAAAAATCAGCCAGACAGCACTCAGACTGTAACTGTGGATGAACCGGTTGTTTCAGAAGTCATCGTGTGACTTGAAAACCTAGTGCTCTGACCTGAAAAGCAAAATTTGCTGGGTGTGAAATGAAGTAGCACAACACCATGCACACTACTTAAGGAACTGGAAGCAAAATTTGTTTGTTTTCTAAGCAGAGGGTGGCTGTGACAGTTTATGAATTGATATAAACACAAAAGGTTGGAAGGTGGGCTGGCACTGAGGGAAGGGGAGCACAGCTGAAACAAGTGAGTTTGACAATATTTCTGTAAGGACAGGTAGGCTTGGCAACCACCATGTCAATCTCTTCAAATATGGCAAGAGGGAAAAATGGAATCCATTCTCCTGTAACTCCTTAGTTCAAATAGAGCTGCTTCATGTTATAAGCAATAAAAATAACTTTGTGATAATAAATACATCCATGCTCTAAGAAATGGTAAATTCAGTGCATAATCTGATAAAAGCTACAGCTACCTTCCCCTAAAGCACTGTCCTGAATAGCACATGTTCATAAAGTTTTGAGTCTGGGCAAGCAGCGTAAATGTTGGACAAAACAGGAAGGCACTGAGCGCACAGTTCATTAGCAACTTGTCTTTCCAAAGTGAAAATAAATTTAAAAAAAGTTAGAATTCATTTGCTTCCCCAGAAAACAGCCCTGGCCAGGGAAATGCAGCTACTCACTTAGTTTGGGGTAATCCTCCAGCAGGAAATTCCACTTTCTGGTGTTCATATCTGCAATAGTTACAACAAACACTGTCATACAAGTTTCTTTTTATAAAAGACTGAATTCTCTGTCCATAAGAACATGTCTATCCATCCATATGGATTTTGGAACTGCTTTAATGGAATCATTACCTTGTTCAAAATCCTCTGTTTGCTTTCATGTTAAGCAAACAGTTTGGAGAAGACTTAAAAATTATGAGGACAAATCTAGAACTGGTGGTATCACCAGACAAGACAAGGTCAGCTCTCCTAATGAAGCACAGTAATGAACCAACCTGCCCTAGGATTTTGGCAACCACCTTCTCTTCACTACAAGAAGGGATGGAGCACGTGCATGAAGGCTCCCTTTTTTTAACCAACAAACTCTGACTTCAGTCAGCAAAACAACCACTTTCAGTTGTGCCTCTGTACCCTACAGCTGATGTGCTCAGGAGGGTGCAGAGGAAATTCTCCAATTCATCAATATCCAAAATGCAACCTCAATGCCAGACCTCTCTGGCAGGTTTATCCCTGGGTAGCATCTGCCTCCAATATCCAGGGAAAGCAGAGTGAAATTCAGAGTCAGCTGAAGACACAAGGAGCCAGGTGGGGCCCTATCCAAAGAACAAGACCTCCAGAATTTGTTTTCCATGCTGCCACTGACCAGTGGTAACACTGTGCAGGTCACCCCATCACTCTGTGCCTCATTTCCCAAACTACAAGTGGAAAAAGATGGTATTTATCATTGAAAGCTGAATGCCAACATAAAAAGTGCTCTACAGTTAACACTTGCCTCAAAAAATATTGGCAAAACTGCTTGTAAATTAAATCTGCTCAGGCAGTTGCCATCATTATACATCACAGTAAAGCAGGAGAAATAAGACAATGTCCAACTGCATTTGATAATAAAGATGAGAACTTTGCATGGTATCTGTACTGCTGGCAAATTATCAGCACATCCCACTTCCAACAGTAAATGTGATCATACTGGGTTCTGAAATATCACCTTAGCTTAGAGGCCCAGAAAAAATCATGGGATAAATTGCTGGACATGGATACAGCACTAAACCAGAATCACAAGAGCTCTCAAAATCTTCACCAAAGCACAACCTCTTATGCTCTTTCGGAGGGATGTACTCTCACAATCTCTCTTCTCTGAAGCAAGAGCAGCCTCAACACAGTCATTAGAAAAAAGCAGGAACAACAAGAGACTCACCATAATTTCTGGAATCCATCTGTTTGAACACTCCAATCACTTCTGCAGAATACCCAATATCAACCTCGAATCGCAGGCGAGAGAGGAGCACACACTTCCCTCTGACAAGGGCTGAGGGTTTCTTCCAGTTCTTACACATTTTCAAGAGGGATTTCACATCAACCCTACTGCCAGTGAAATTAGAGCCTGATGCCAAGCCAACTGCATTTTCTTCTTCCAGTGGTGCCAGAATTACAGATGAAAGTTGATTTGCTGCTTCCACTAGGGATAAAAGCATGAGATACAGAAAAGAATTAATTACAAAGAACACTGATAAACTAAAGATGCACAGGACACTTTGGGAAGAAAAGGGACAAGAGGATAACAAACCAACCATGCACCTCCCAGTGTAAAAGGAAAGGTGATTTTTTTCCTTTCACTCACAGGGACAAAGAATAGAGTGATGGAGGAGCAGATTGGTGGGATTTTCCACAAAGAATACAGTAGGAGCAGAGGGAACATGTGACAGTAGGTAAACAAGGCCTGCCCAGCATTGTCACTGCATTAGGCTCCCTCCCTGTCAGCAATCCTAACATATGGCTCACCAGGACTGGGCAAGCAATCTGTAGAACCACATTTAGCAGTAAATTGCACAAAGCCATATAGAGTTTTTGCTTAGAAAATTGCAGGGACAGGGACATGGTGATCAATAGCACGTGCCTGAAAAGATGGGAAGGTGCTTCTGTAAACAGCAAAGCAGAAAGATCTAAAAATATTTATATCTGCCTCATGTCAAGGTCTGATAGGCAATCTCATCTAGGAGGAGTGCTGTAGGAATGACACTAGTCTGAATTCCTAAACCTCTTTTGTTACAATTTAAGTTCATCACCCTTTACTCTACTGTGTCTTACAGTTAAGCCTTGTATTTCCCCACAGCCATCTGCACTCCTGTCTTACCCATCACCTCTGTCACAATGCCAGGGCATGGACAGCCTGGGAACAAGAACTACCCACACTCATAAATGTGCCACTTAACCCTGAGCTCTCTGCCAATCTATTATCCATGTGTTATCTTTATTATTTTAACTGAACTCTGGTGGTTAAGGAACAGGAATCATGTTTCCTTGTATTTTTTACAGCACCAAAGTAGTTAAAAATTTTAGATGCTACTGTTTTAGCATTGTGTAGTAGTTAGATCTCACCTCTACAATTAAAATTGAAAGAAATAAGGAGGAAAAAAGCATATTTTACTCTTATTTCAACATTTGTTTCTAGGCTTAACTGCCTGTTTAATTTATAATCAAAAGAAACGTGATACAAGACCACATTGTTCAGAAGAACTAATTAACAGTGTGAACTTTTAAAATAATTTATACTTGCAAGACTTCAAGGCCCTTTTGAGTCAATTCTCTTTTCTCAGGCTATTTTTCCACAATTTCATTGCCTAGTGTTGAATCACACACTATCTTCACTTGTAAACAGGAACCTTCCACAGAGTACTCTTATATTTGATAGCTTTAAAGAAAAATGCCTGATTTCTGAAAACCATCCTCTTCATTTGCAAGCTCCTTGGTGCAGACACTCTGCTCTCATCTGTACTTGATACACTTCAAGCAAACCAGCAGCATTTAAATTATAAATGTGTGGCAACCCACATGGGAAGCTAAAATACCAGCACTCAACTGTGGTTTTTCAAAGTGCTCAACACAGGCCTAATTCTGCTCCCACTGAAATCAATAGTGATTTATCACTCCCTTCAATACAGTGTGCTTCTGAAAAGCTTACCTGAAGTGGTTGCCTCTATCATCTCTCAGTCTTTCCAGAACAAAATGACAGGAGAGGGAAAAAAAGACAAAATCACCCTTGTTATGCCAAAAAAAAAAAAAAAGGCAAATCCATTTTCAGTCTCACTCAAAACTCTGGAGAATTACCTTTTATCCTTTTATGACACACAAAATTAACAGGAAAAGCTTTTCAAAAAGGGCTATTTAAAAAGAAGATACATGAATGGACACAGAAATTAAGCATTAGTCACTGAACACACTCATTTCTCAATACAAATTCAACTGAAGTACCAGCACAGCAGATAATTCTCCTGTGATCTTGTTGGTTGCTGAAGAATTAAGCAATAGCAAAAGAAGTGTAACGTGTGCTTGGTATTCAGTTTATGTGAAAAATGAAATTTTTTGTAATCAACTACAAAGTGTCAGAAAAATGCTGTGAGTTAGATGCCTTAAAGGTGGGCATTGCTTTGAGTACCACAACTTTTATTATTCAAGATAATAGCAAAGCTCAATAATAACTATGGAAGGCAGGGGAAGAGAGGGTGTGTCAAGATTTTGATCTTTCTTTTATCATTCAACAACCTATTTACTTACTGAGACTGTTGTAATCTTCCAAGTTGAAATTCCATTTTTTCATAGTAGGATCTAAAATAGGGCAGAATATGAATCATTTGGGGTAGAAAAAAGTGGTGGTGTGCAATATTCATGTGAGGTAAGAGGATTCAATCTACTCATGGAAACTTTTTGCCACACATATGAAAAACAGTTATGCCCAAGTTTACAGCTATGTGACACCACAAAAAAAACATAGGGCATATCAATATTAAAACAAGAAGAATGCAGCAGCCATTCACAGGGATCAGAAACACATGGGGGATAACAAAAGTAGAATTAACAAATAAAGGTAGTGGGAAAAATTAGAAGCAAGCTCAAAAGTGAAGATTCCACTGCTCTCAGTAACTTAGTTAACAAAATCAGCTCATCAACAGAAGTAACCCATTTTCCCACACCAATTTACGAATAAATTCTCTTCCTTCACTCCCAAAAGACTCTGACCAGCTGCTGCCACTGTATTTCTCAGAGCACTGCTCATGAAGCAAGGCTTCTGATTCCTTTTCTAAATCCAAGCTCAAGCTATTTATTCTCAGAATTTCTATTCAATTTCATCCGTCTTTACTTTTTTAATCTCCCATTAATACCACATATTCCACCCCAGCAACAGGTGCACTGGCAGGAGCACATAGCAACCACAGGTGCAGCAGACACCAAAACTTCAATCCAATGTGAAACAGAGATAACAGCAAACATTTCAACTCTTACCATAAGCTTTGCTTGGTACTTTCTTAAACACAGCAACAAGATCAGGATTATACCCTATGTTGACCTGGAATCGATCTTGCCCGTATTTCACACATTTTCCTTTGGTAACATTATGTACTTTCTTGCCAGAGGCAGTTTCAGAGGTAGAGCCCACCCCAGCAGAGCTGGTCAGCTTCTGCATCCTACCGCTGGCCTGGGAGACAAAACCTCCCCCTCCTCTTTCGGTCAGTCTGCTCGTGTTTATCAGCATTTCCGAACCGCTCGGGGCGCCGCTGCTCGCGGGTAAAACACATTTTATGGCACATTTGTTCTGACTTTGTAAATCTTCACTACTGTCAGGGTGCCTGCTATCAATCAATCTAGGGTGAGATGGTTCTGGGGGGTTTTTGAAAGCTGGGTAGCATTTGGGCTGCTGGAATGTTCCAGGATTAATTAAAGCTTGCTGTTCCTGACCATCAGCATCCAAGTGATGTTTGTGGGAATAACTCAGAGAATTTGGGATCGCTGTAGGGAACTGCTTAAGGCCACTTGCTTGTTCTGAGTCCTCTGACCAATTCTTTTGCTGCTCCCTTTGTGAACCAGCCATCTGTTGGTTTCCAGTGTAATGGCTGTAACCTTTCTGAAGACAGCTCTTCTGCTCCACAGAATTGTTTGGATTCTTTTGGTGCCGGCTGGTGAACTTGGCATGGTTGTTTTCTTCCCTTGAGCTTCCCCAAGAGCCCAGACTCTGCCCTTTCCCCTGAGGTGCAGTGTTCCCCTCCTGCCCAGCTCTCTGGGCTGCCAGCCTCTCTGCTCTCCTAGCCAAGGCGATCTGCCGGTTCTCTTCAATCCTCCTCTTCTGTTCCTCTGTAAGGCCTGATGACATCTTCAACAGTTCAAGTAAGAAATCAGCACCGACACTACATCAGGAATTAATCGCAGAGGCACCTGCTCCTTTACAGGAACGGAGGCCAGTCTACAAAACAAACAAAACACCAACAGAGACAGGAAGTTTCAATTCTGTTCCCCAAAACGATTGCATTGGTAACTCAGCATTCTTAGTGACTATTACTGCACCTGATGCTACACAAAAATCTGGTAGTACAGCAAAGCCCAATGCTGAGCCTTTATCATCAAGCAGATGGTGGCAACCACTGATGAGACTTTCCTTGCCAGTCCCACATAAACACACCAAATAAGAAGAAAACTTCTATTCCACTACAGTTCTAAGCACTCTTCTCAGCAAATGCCAGCAGAACTGACAAAGCAGCAAAGCACAGGCACACGCTGGCGAAGCAGCACACCTCCGCGCATCTTTGTACCAGCGCGTCCCAGCTCAGGTACCTATCGGCAAACAGGGGACGATGCCCATCTTTGTCCACCTTCGGTTCTCGGGCACCTCACAGCCCGCAGCAGATTCCCCAAAGGGCACAGTCACCTCCTGCCTCGACAGAGGTCCGCCCGCAGCTCACGGACAGAAGCGAGGACCCGGCTCCCACCACATCTCCCAGGAGTTCCCCTCGCTCCATGTCCTCCCTAACGCCTAATGCCCCCGGGGGCCGCCTGCCGGCCGCATTCCTCACCCTCCTGCGAGCGGCGCTGTCCCCTCCCTGCCCGCCGCCCTCCCTGCACGGGGCAGCTCCCGCCTCAAACCCCCCGGCGCTGCCGCCGCCGCTGCCCGCCCGCTCACCCGCCGCCGGGCCCGGCCCGGGGAGCCTCCCAAGGACTACAGCTCCCAGCAGGCCCCGCGCTACCGCCTGGCGGCACAGAGCGGCCGCCGGCGCCCAGCGCGCCGGGAGAGCAAAGCGGTGCGCTGGGAAATGTAGTCTTCCGCTCGCGGCGCCATGTCGAGGGCGCCGGGGGTGGGTGGTGTTCCCGCTGTGGCGGTCGCGGGCACGGGGTGCGGGGACCCTGCAGCGGGCGCTGGGCTGAGGGTTTGCCCCAGCCAACACCCATCGCTTCCCAGCAGGGGAACGACACCCTCGCTGTCTGCCCCGGGGGTGCGTGGAGGGGGAGAGCACACCAAGGTGTGTGACTCTTACATGGAGGCCTGCAGATGATGTGGGAGAAAGGGTGACAACACTTGTCAGCAGTGAGGAGGGAGTCCACCCCTGGTGTTAGGAGCAGTAGCTGACATTGGTGCAAGGCCACTCTCTGACAGTTTTGATTCGTGGAAAACTAAGCTGGAAAAGATCTCTGAAATCACTGAGTCCAGCCTATGGCCAAAGACCCCCATGTCGACTAAATCACAGCACCAAGTGCCACATCCAGTCTTCCCTTAAACACCTGCAGAGATGGTGACTCCACCGTCTCTCTGGGCACCCCTTTCCAATGCGTGATCACCCTTTCTGTGAAATTCTCCCTAATGTCCAACCTAAACCTCCCCTGGCACAGCTTTAAGTCTGTGTCTTCTTGTCGTGTGCTGGTTACCTGGGAGAAGAGGCCGATCCCCACCGGGCTACAGCCTCCTTTCAGGCAGTTGCCGGCAGTAATAAGGTCATCCCTGAGCCACCTTTTCTCCAGACTAAACAACCCCAGTTCCATCAGTTTCTCACAGGACATGTGCTCTCGATCCTTCACCAGCTCCGTTGCCCTTTTCTGGACTTGTTGCAGCACCTCAGTGTCCCTCCTGAATTGAGGGGCCCAGAACTGGACACAGCACTCACCAGTGCCAAGTACAGGGGAACAATCACTTTCCTGGTCCTGCTGCCCACACTATTCCTAATACAGACCAGGGTGCCATTGGTGTACTTGGCCACCTGGACACACACTGATGAGCTCTTGCTCATCCTGCTGTCAAACAGCACCCCTTAGGACCTTTTCCTCTGGGCTGCTTTCCAGCCACTCTGTCCCCAGCTTGTAGCACTGCCTGGGGTTGTTGTGTCCAAGTGCAGGACCCAGCACTTGGTCTTGCTGAATCTCATACCACTGGTCTCAGTCTGTCAGTCCAGCCTGTACAGATCTCTGCAGAGCCTTCCCACCCTCCAGCAGAGAGACACTCTGACCCAACTCAGTATCATCCACGAATTTGCTAAAGGTCTGCTCAATCCTCTCATCCAGATCATCAGTAAAGATACTGGACAGGACTGGGCCCAGCACTAGTCCCTGGGGGACACCAGACAGATGGGCCCACCTGAGGGCGCCTGGACAGATGAGGGGATATGCCTGAGGGCTGGAAGAGGGCAGATGTCAGGACTACCTACAAGCAGGGCCCAAAAGAGGATGCAGAGAACTACAGACCCTTTAGTCTTACTCCAGACCCTCGGAAAGTAGTATCATGAGTCTTCCAAGAAAGTATCACAAACCAAATGAAGCAGGTGACTGGAAAGCTAGCACAGATTTACTAATGGCAAATCATGGCAGACTAACCTGAACATCTTCTACAGCAGAGTAAAATTTTCTGTCTGTGTGGGGAGAGCAGTGGAGATTGTTAACCTGGACTTCAGCAAAACATTCAACCCTCTTTCCCACACAGACTGGAGGGGTGGTCAGTGAGATGAGTAGGAAATAGGCTCACAGGCCACATGCAGAAGGCAGTGATCAATGGGTTTATGGGTCTTATTCAGGCTGGCAGCTTGTCACAAGTAGGGTCCCTCAAGGATCAATGTTGTTCAACAAATTACACTGGAAGAGGTTTTGTCTTGATAAAAGAAAGAAGTTTTTACATTGAGATCAATCAATCAATCACTGAAAAAAACTCTCCAGGGACATGGTGGGGTCCTCATCACTGGAGGTTTTCAAGATCTGATTGGACAGAGTGATAGATAATCTTATCTAAGGCTCTCTTTCCCACAAAAGTTTAGGCCAGATGATTTTTGGAGGTCCCTTCTAATCCTGGACTGGTTTATGATTCTGTGAACACCTTCATAATGAGGTAAATTACTCATTTGGAACAAGGTTAAAATAAAAGTCAAAATAAAAGGGCCTCCCAGGATTTTAATTGTACATGGGGCTTGATTGTACATATTGAGACACCCTTCCTGGACAGTCGTGATCCCCATGTGCATGACCAGAGCAGTAACTAGGGAGAAAGCAGAGAAAAGGCCCTCGGGAGCACCAGACCCACCTCCCAGCTCAGAATTTTACTACCCTGCCCAGTGGCAGGTCCAGAGCTGCCATCCCTGTCCACAGATACCATTTTTCCCACCTGACAGACCCTTTGGTTGAGGACACCGAAGCCAGCTGGCTGTTTCACAGTTAATTCATTCTTCTCTCTTCTGGTTAATTAGAAAAGGTTATCATTAAATTGCTTCCTGATTAAGCAGCAGTGACTGCCATTAGTCAGGAGCTTGTCGGCCTGAGAAAAACAAGGCAGGCAGCAAGAATGAGGTGCAACTCGACACACACCACAACCCTGGAAGTGCTGTTACTCACCTGGGAATCACACACAGATGTCATCACATCACATCCACACACACCATTTCTAAAAAATAACATAGGCTAAGGAGATGCCTGGGTTCAAGTTTTGTCCCATCTTCTTTTAAGAAGAAAAGTAAAAGTCAAACCTTTTTGCAGGTTCCAGGTCCCCTCACTGCAGAGTGGGTTTTGCTAGGAGAGGATCCTCAGCCTCATGGTCTCTGTCCAGATCTTCTGCCTTTGCCCCTTCTTCCCCTGCAGACTCCATCTGGCTACACAGCGGAGAGAGAAAGGGATGGATGAGAGACACTTTTTTTCTCCTTCTTGTCACACTTTTAACTGCCCAAAGCTAAACCAGATCCCAGTGTCACATATGGAGGAGAGAGAGAGTACATGCAGAGCGTAACCCTGCAACTGTTTCCAGACACCTTTTTCCTGCCAGCAGCTATCCAGTTCCAGGTCTCTGCTGATGGCCCCTTATGCTTTGGGAGACCTAGGGAGGAAAAAAATAAACTTGGGAAAAGTGGAAAAAAGCCTCTATCGTGGACTGTCCCCAGCTTGTGAAAATGAGAGGAGAGCATCATTTGCAGAGAGCTCTTGGGTTGCACGGTCAGGCAGACACAGACAGACGTTGAAGCATTTGCTCCATATGGCACAACTTCAGCGAGACACAGGGAACAGCCCGGCCATGCAGAGAACAGACCTACAAAATGAGAGGCCATTTGTGAGCAGTTTGCTGGTAGCACTCCAGGTGTCCTTTCAGTCAGAACATGCTTCCAGCAGTGGCTTGGACTCACCCTCCACATACTGGGTCAGGAAGCAGAGATGCAGAATGAAAATCTTGGCAGGACTGGGAGGATTAGCACACCCCAGCTCTGCTGCAGAGTAAATGGTTCACCCCCTTATGAAGAAATGCTTCCATCAGTAAAAAAAAAAATTAAGGAAATGGGATTCTCAGTGCTGTTCTTACCAAGATCTTTCCATCACTTGGATCACGCTCCAAACATCCTCTCATGGGCTGGGCTGGCTGATCCTGACTGCTGGCTCCAAATGAGCTAGAACTACCTGTGTTGTACATCTTATATGAGCAGCAGCTAGTGTCTGAAATACAAGTCACCCAGAACTCCAGAGCTATTCTGGAATCTTGTGGATTGTCCTTTGAGGGGTTTTGAGCTGCTCTTTGGAGGTCCTACTGCTGCCATATTGAATGTGTTTGCCTCATTTCACTACCTTGCCAACATACCTTGGTGGTTCTCCACGTGAATAGAGCCAGTTTCCTTCCTCCTGGATGTGTGGCCAGCCTGCACTCTCTGCTGGGGCTGAACTGCATGCAGAGCTGCTGTCTGTAGCAAAGAGAGAACTGGCAATCAGCCCAGGCTAATGGCCCTGAGATGCCTCACTTTCTTGCAGGGTTTTGGTAGCCCACACTAAGCTCAGAGACACAATAATCAGTACCTAAATGTACCAGTCTTTGACCGGCTGTGGAAAACTTGTAGTTGCACCTTCTAAAATAAATTAATCCCATAATCATGAGTCTTATCAGTTCCTTCCCAGCTAAAACCAGTCAAGTGTCTGGACTGGGGACATGCAGGTCATCTCTTCAGAGAAGGTCTTAGGGCAGGAGAGTCAGAGAAAGGCCACTGGACTGCCAGAGCTTCTTCTGCTTGGGTAAATCTTTCTTTTGGGCTGCTAGGGTCTCACCTGACTACTCTTTACAGGACCTTTCCTCTGTAGGTTGCAGGGTTGTGCTTCCTCTGCTCTGGTTTGAGATCCTCAGCAGGGTCTGAGATGCCTAGTGAAGAAAAAGAGCCCTGGGCTTGGAGGACCAGGGAGTGTTTGGTTTCAGGGAGGTGCTGACCTGGCATCCCCTACCATTCCCTGGATTTCTTTTCTTTACACAACTGTTAATCCCCTCTGCTTTCCTCCAACATCAAGGCACATCAAGGACCATAGCCTGCTGGCTCATTTGACAGCCCATGCCCTTTTTCTGAGCGTCTTTGTAGGACCAAAGACAAAATTTGGAGTTTGCTGAATCCTGCTGCCCTTGAAACTTTGAAGAAAAAGGACCTGCAGAAGCTTTTATGTGAGTTTTTCTAGATGAGAAAGTTGCTCCCCTGCTCTGACTGCCAGCTCAGTGAAGACCACTTCTTTTTCCCTGCTTTTTTGGCTACCCGGTGCAAGAAAAATTAGTCACCCTCCATTCTTTTGAAGCAGCCTCTTTTATCTACACAGCTTGTTCTTCTCTGGCATGCTGAAACCTTCCTGCTCTTGTTTATAGTACAACCCCTCCAACAGATTGCAGGGTCTCTTTTCTGCCTTCTGTCCTTCTTGGCTGGATTCCTCTCCACAGCTCCAGTCCAGAGCTATGGTCTGCACAGCACATGGCCCCGCTTCGCTGCCAGGCCGCTGCCTCACAGAGCTGCTGCAAAGCTGAGACTACTCGTGATCTTCTGTGTGATGCATCCCAGGTGTGGGGGCAGTTCAATGACGCCCAGAACAAAGGTTTAAAAGAGAAAAAGCCCCACATTCTACATTGAGATGCAAACAGCGTTTCCAAAGCTTCAGTGTTGCCAGCATTTAACACGATGTGAGCTGTGATCCAGCTGGGGTGAGGGTACTGGCAATGTGGACTCTCCAATGTCTTATGCTTAAGATCGAGACAGGGCACACTCCTCTGCTCTACACAACTTGTTAGGTTTTTGTCCAGGTGCTGAACAGAACTTTATCTTCATGAAACATGGTTGAACTGGCAGAAGGGTCTGAAGTTAGAAGAAAAGGCTTGTGTGTGCATAGAGACAATATAACTGCATAGGCTTTATTTCTTTAGGAAATGAGATAAAACAAACAAAATTTGCATTCCTAGTTCTATTCTGGAGCTTAAATTACTAGCCTGGCTTTGAAGCTCAGAATCACTAGCTAATCCTATGGCATGAGTATTGATATGAAGCCAATTTTTGAGGTCCTGTTTGTTAAAGGTAGCCACAGTTCTCTGCCTTTTCTCCTCCTAGTGTGTGAGAGACCCAGAGATTCAGAGAAATCCTTTAAGCAGTAGAATCAGGAGTCATTGATGTTAAATATTAACAGCAATGTAATATTAGTAGTCCTTTGTCCTTTCACAGGAGCAGCATCTTTCCATGAAGGATCTCAAAGCATACTCCAGACCAAGAGGAGTTGGCAAAGCAGCTCTGGAGTTCTGTGTGATGCAAAGTCTGATACTAAGGCTGCCAAGAGACAGACCCAGGCTTGTAGTATGCTTAAGACTTTCCTAAAAGCCCTGAGCTTACAGTGAGTTCTGATACAATTGTTTGCCATCTTCTGCTATGATTTAGATGGGAGCAACATAAGACCACTGCTTAAATTTGGAACGTGGAGTCAACACAGGACTCTCTTCCACCCCAGTCTTCACCCAACCAATGCTGCAGGAAGGTTGCTCTCATCTTAGAAAGCTCCATGAATGCAGTGCTTGGAAAGTGAGCCAGAAAATATGGTCTTGACAAACAGCACTCTTAAGCACACGCTCAACTTGAAGGGTGTGCTTAAGCTTGTTAAGCTTGCTCCTTCAACAGAGAAGATTTTCCTTTATGTTGAGAGTCTCATCTGCTACAGAAGGGGGAAGTCACGAGGTGATTTGTTTGTTATATTTTGTATAGCAGCCTGATCAACAAAACACTTGCTGTCAGCTGCAGTATTTTGCTATCAGCTTGTCTCAGGGACTTCCATTGGGCTCCATAGGATAGCAATTACTCCACAACAGGGAGTGCTCTTGAAGTGTCAGGGCAGTGCACTCACAAGGTGCTGCTGCAGTCTGCCTGTACATCTCCTATTATAAATAACAAGGGTCATAGGCAATGGGAATGCACAAGCTTTATTTAGGGAGGGTATTTCCCCATTTTGATCACAGTGAAAATTGTGATAGCCAGATCCTGATAACGAGCTGTAAAGGTTCTGTTTAGAAGAATGTGACTACAGAAAGCAGATGCTCATCAAGTTAAATAAGGAATTTAATTAGCCGGCATTTTATCTTGTTTTCAGCAATATGATGACAAATCTCATCTTAATAAAATAACATTAGGGAGCAGCACAATTCCAGTGCTTCAGGAAATGAGAAGCAGTACAAGTTACAGGACTGTTCCCACCAAAGAAGTCATTCTCATTCAGAAAGCCGACATGTTGTTAGGATGGATAGTCTTTTAGCAAAATGGTCCTCTGGAATTTAGGAAGATTTACACCACTTTTGGCTTTAAAAGGCTTAATACAGTGTGATGAGGGAGGAGTGGCATGAATAGCTCAAGGGACTTGTAGTGCAATTAATATTTTTTTACCCCTGTGGTGGCACAGGTATGCAGGATTCTTCACAGGTGAGTAGAACAGAGCTGCACTTTCCCCAATGGGGATATAACTAAACATATATGTATATTTTACAACAAGTAACAAGTTTAGTGTTTCTCATGTAGTCCAATATGTCTAAATTCAACTATAAGCTCACATTAGATGCTTTTGTAACATCCAGACAACAGATCTTGCCTAACCCTGAGAAGGGTTCATGAAATATCCACAGAAAATTTGGTCATGTCATGGTTTGAGGGCTACAAAAGTTTGTCTAAGCTCAATTTCCGGAATTCGAGAAACTACTGTTGTTTGGAATATTTATGTCCAGTGAAAAAGATTACAAAGCACAAGAATTACAACAATAAAGATGAGGCAATTTAGCTTAATTATACAAAAATAAAGGAACTACTTGTCCCATTCAGCATGGTTATCCACTGACTCCTTTCTTTTGTCTGTACCAGGGATCAGACACATGTTTTAAGTGATAGACCATGTGATTATCACATAGCTGTCCACTATAAAATGCACATTTTGATCCCAGGTGACATATTGAGGCAATACATTTCCCTTGCACATCATGTTTTAACAACAGTTAGTTCTGATTGTCTATTTGACATTTTCCATCTTTCATGTTTAGTGTTTGCTCTATAGCTCTTGTATTAGGAAAGGAGAAAAGTGTAAGAGTTGTCTGACTGGATCTCTTGTCATGCGAGGGTGCACACATACACAGACAGTACACACTCTGAGTTTATATATGTGCAGGCAATTTGTGTAAATACAAATATATATATACTTGCTGATGTAGTAATTTCCTGGGTCCATGATTTAATGTTTTATGATTTTATGCTGCTATTGCTGAGGACAGAAATACCTCAGAAGTTCATTGATAAATTTGGAGTTTTCTGCCAGTAACTTCTTGGTCTGCATTTAGTTTAGGTGAGAGTTGAGAGCTGTTGCTCTGGAACAGTTGTTCATTCATGTATGTCAAATGAGTTCATGATTCTCAATCCAGGTTCTACCTTTGGTATTTAGACTGTTACTGTGTAGAGGGATGGTGAAGCTCTGCTCAATGCTATGGAGCAGAATTGAATCAAAAGACAGTCAGTGCAAAAGTGTGGGTTGGGAGTAGGTCTCTTTTTTTAACAGCAACAAATTATTTTCAAGATTATCTTGCAGGAGCCTGGTCTAAGACTGATTGCAAAAGAGTGAGGTTTTCTCTTCACTCTGTCAGTGGAAAAAAATTTGAAATTTATTGACCTGGAAAATCCAAGCTCAGAAGCAGCAGCTGGGTTTTCAGCAAGTCCCTTGATTCTTTCCCTGTTGTCCATCTGGATTCACTGTAACACAGGGAAATCAAGCCTTGCCTCTGAGGTCAAGTGAAGTTTGGAAACGGGCACCATTTCCATGTAATTTTGCTGTGATGGGTGGTGCTGCCCCATGTTTTGAGAGTGCTGCTGGATGTCAAGGTCTGTAAGTAGTGGTAGGAATGACTTTTCTCATTTGCAGAGCTGTTTGCAGAATTGGAGCCTAAGCACTCCTGGAGCACATTGTGAAGCAATGCACAAATCAAATGAAGATGCTGACTGAGACTGCATCACAGCACAATATCATGCTGACAGTAGTTGAGGCTAAAAGCAGTGACATTCATGTCTAGCAATGTCTAATGCATCATATGGTTGTAAAATGACAACTGAGTCCTGGAGGACAAAGACTAACCCCTGTATGCCCTGAAAATACTTTCCAGTCCACAGACAAGTTAAAGACCACATCTTAAAAATTTGATCAGCCTGTGAACTCGATCTCTTAACAGCAGAACAGGTAGTTCCCTCTGAATCTGCAGATGCTGTCAGGTTGTATTCATGGGCATGACACCTTGCAGTATTAATGTTCCCCATGGATGCAAACAACTTTTTTTTATAGATTTTCCAGACTTTCATTAATTACTTAATTGGCACACAGTGGTATAAGAATTGAAGTGTATTCCTATAGGGCAGTCATACTTCAGACAGGCACCAAGCTATTTGCAAGCAGAATTAAAAACAACTGGGAAAAACATTTTCAGTTGTCCCTGCTTCATCCCTGATTTCAGCAACAAAGCTGATATATAGCCAGGTACTGATCCAGCTACCTGGGATTTGTCCAGGTTGAGAACTTATTAGTGCTTATTTGAGGGAAAAGGTAGAGGGAGGGAGAACAAAGCTTGTATAAATCAGATTAAAGTATTGACAACTCCTAAGCAATGCTCATTTCAGGAACAAGCTCACTGTGATAACACCACTCCTATAAAAGAAGTGCATTTTGAATGCATGCCACTTTGCAAATAACTGGTGGGTCATGAGTTCTTGAGGCTTAGTTCCTAGAAGAGAAAACAGGATTGCAGAAAAAGTTAAATACTCTAGATGGAGATTATCTGAATGATTTAGTATGTAAGAGACTTAACAGCCACTGGATCTTGCTTTGTCTGTAATTGATTATTCAGAATCATCTTGGATCACAGTAAGTACAAATTTTTACAGCTGATACAGACTAAATGAAAAAATCTGGGTCTTGGCCCAAGCCCAGTGAGTAAAGAACTCCACTGTGTGCCATAATTAACCTTGGCTTGCACATTCAGTGGGAAAGCATAGTTAAATGCAAACCTAAAAGAACAAACTCCTGCCTCTCAGTGTGGTTGCTGGATGTCAGGACCATGAAATATTAATAGTCAGTGTGTGTTAAGAGTCCTCCTCTCTGCCTGATTCACAGATGATGTGCATCTGTCTTTGATTTCAGCCACCGAGCTGGGCTCAGGCTGTGGACACAGGTGCTTTTCACTTGGGAGCCCTCAATGCATTCGGCAGCAGGGCAGCTTTGCCACTGGTGTTGAGTCTGGACTTGGCAGATGGTTCCAGCTTTCTGACTGTCACCCTGGCATCTTGCATCAGCACTAAAACCTGCATAATTTTTATTTGCCGCATTAGACTTTTTTTTTCTTTTCCTCCACAAAGCAGAACCTGAGCAATGGGTAGCATGGTAGGAGGAAGGAAAGGGGACACCTACAGTTGCAGGCAGAGAGCTCTTCCATGGTTCTACCAGCATCCCAACCCCTTTCCCCATCCCTCTTTCACAAACATGCATAATGACGGAGTTGAGTACTGGCAGATGGGGAAAGAAAATAGTTAAATAAAAGTGTCAGTAGGATGGATTGGTTTGCACTTGGTCTCCTCTCATCTCTCTGCATATGTCTGATGGTATGTAAAGATCACACAACCAAGGGACTCAGCACTGACCTGGAAAATTTATACCATTGAACATAAAAATTAATCAAAAAGAAATATGTAGGAAGGAGGTGGTGAGAGAAGAGAACAAAAGTAGATTAATTTTTTTTTCTCCATGTACATCAAGATTTCATTGGGACAGCAATTTTGTGGGAGCACATAGTGCCAATGGTACAGCAGGAGCAGCTCTTGCTCAGAGAAAAGAGACCATGTGGGCAGTATCCTGTACTGAGGTCCCTCATGGTTTTGATCCTTATGTGCCTAAGTGAGGGCTCCCCAATGGGCACCAGAGCCAGACAGGGGTAAGCTCAGCAGCAGAGTTCAGCACATGATGGCTTCAGAAAGAAAAGCCTCCATCTCTGCAAGTTCTCCTGATACCGTATAGCCAAGCCACTTAAGGGAGGGCAGGACGATGTGTCTCAGGGTACTCTAGGACAGTTCTCCTGTAATTTTCCAGTAAGTCTTGATGCCTGGCATGGAAGCCTTATCCAGGACCACAGGCAGGTTCAAATTTGGCCTGTGTTTTATGCATGAAAATCTTCCTTTTTAGAACATGCTGGAAACTTTTTTCCTAAAGCACTATCTATCCTTCAGGGCATCCTTGCCTCCTTCTCATTGCTAGTTTCTACACAAATACAGGATCTTTAGTGCTTAGTCACTCTACTGTTCTGGCTGTTTATTGCCTCCAATGGGCATCATTCTCTGCTTAGAAGACCTTTGCGAGTTGCTGTGGAAGAGCTGTGGGCTGTTGTCATTCCATTTCCAGGGGGCAATAAACAGCAACAGTCAAACTTCCATGGAAAAAAAGATTGTGTGATTATTCTGTCACAAAGAGAGAAGAAAAAAAAATAGATATATATTGCATGTGTGCTTATTTGCATCACACAAGGATGTGCAAATTGCTCTCAGCAGAGAGTCTTGCTATGAGGTAAAGTAGATCTCCACTGTGGCACTTCACTGCTGAACTCAAATGGGGGAATTCTCCTGCTTTTTCCTCAGTTTCCCTATATAAATCAAAGGGCTTGTAGCTCTTCCCATCTAGCTTAAGTGCTTTCAGGGCCAGGAATTTATTCACACTCTTATAGGGCAGGTCAGGAAGCAGGGATGCAAGTTTGGAAATGATGCAGGGAGAGAAGAGTTTTCTGGGGTTGACAGCTTGTGTTTTCCCCCCTCTTCTTGAATGAGAGCAAGCATTTGTCTGGAAAGAAGATCTGGACAAACCACATTAGTCTTTAGATGGAAAAGGCTAGTATTAGAGTCAGCCCATCACCACAGTCACCTGCATCTGACCTGAGGGTTAAAAAAACACCAGAGAGAGCCAAAGTCTGTTAGGAAGGAAAAGCCCCATTTAACAGCAGGGAATTGCTACCTGCATTCAGACACTGGCTCAGAAGCCAGCGGCTTTTGCAGGTTTCATTTTGGGGTCCATGAGACTGAATACTTCAGTCTAGTGGGACTGGGACCAAGTCATTAGGGGCTGCATGACCCCAAGGACCAGAGGGGACTTCCAGCTCACCAGCATTGAGGGTTTAGCCCACAGGGGAACCCAAGCACTCAGCACTTTCATGGAGGTGTTTGGTTCATGGCAGCATTCACGCCTAAAATGCTCCTTCCCCACAATAAAATGTAATTACAAAACTCTTTACATAAGCTTCTACATCAATTAATTATCTTGGCAAGAAAATGTGTATGGTTTTGAAATCTCCCTTTAATTAACATAAAGTGAGTTAGGAAGCAGTAGATCTAGGCCATCACTTCAATGTAACAGTCAATCACATCCTGTGCTCCTGAGGCCCTGGGAGAATGTGTCAATGTGATGCTTAAGCTCCCTCTCAAATGCTATGTCCAGGCCACATGCAAGGCCAAGACTTCCTTTTCAGAACAAGGTTTCCATTCGGACTTACTACTGGGAGACCCTCCTTGGAAATGTAATTGTGAAAAATCAACTCCTGTTCCCATGGATGTAAATCCACTAACTTTTCCCACTCACTGCTCTTCCATTTCTCTCTGCTTTCATTGCCAGCAGCACTCCATCTCCAATAGCACTGCCTTTAAACTCACACTTACCTTTTCCTGATGGAGCCTTCAGTTCATCCATCAACAAACACTACACTTGTCCTTTGTGCAAAAGTGCAGGGAGAAGTCGCCAAGGAGAGTGATACCTGCCAGTGAAATCTTTGTGTACTTATTAGTGACAGTTGTAAGCTTTCATGTATTTCTGGTGTGCATTGGAGGATATTCAGGGCAAGAGAGAGAGAATACAGTATCTTAACAGGCTCTGGGTCAGTCCAGTGTTTTGTACATGACATTTCCAGGTGGATCTGGAAGCCTACTGACTGCTTCTGTTGTGAAAATGATGTGGAGCTGGTGCATGTGGGAGGTGCTTCTTCAGCACATGGAAACACTAGGATGACCTCCTACAATGTTCAGTATGTGCCTTTCTGTGATTCCACTGTCCCTTCTCTTCTCAAGACCCACTATATGCAATGAAGGTCGCTTAGGAGACACCTAAAATGGTCTTCTCATGTCGGGATCTTGGCCTCTGGCAACGTGGAAACTCATCTACTACTGATGAGACTAAGAAGATTATCTGGCTTGTAAATGACTTCACTGCTTGCATTGTATTTATGCATCGTGTACATCTGCCTGCTGATCCAGAAACGAGTAGTTGAGGAAATTATCTGGGTAAATTCTAAGATATGTATTGGTAAGAATTTGGGAAAACAGTCTCAAATGTCCAAGATGTTCATTATACTGAAGCAGATTTTATCTCAAGAGAGATCTCAGCTCAGCACAGGATTCACAGGATTCATCTCCTGGACATCCTCACATGGTATCCTACACATGACCCCCTTTGTGCCAGGAATGGGTCCTCCTGAGGACAGACATTCAATTTCCCCATACAAAATTGCTCCCTTTTTTTTAAGTTGAATACGGCAGTGTTGTGCCACACGATGCTCCTAAGGGAAATAGCCTCATTGTTACTGTGTCTGATCACGAATCCTAGTAACTAAGCAAATGCCTGATGACATGCTAGATCTTTTCCATTCACCTAGATTTGGAGAGCACAGCATATCTCTCAGGATCAGCCCCTAATGGGCTTGTTTAACAACATTGTTTTTTCTCTAAATCCCCTGTCAGACAAGTGAGAGCTAGTTTTAGGGCTGTTGCATGTCGCTAGAATTACGAACATCCAAGAATGCAATTAGAGATTTGAAACAAATTTGACTTGGCTTAGGAAAATAGTGGAAATATCCAAGAGACCTGTGAGCATATACTTTCTTTCTCTCTCTTTTTTTTTTTTTATCTCTAATTTCCAGGTCCTTTTGGGTTTGGGATTTCACAACAATTACTACATTCTTGGATAGTTAAAACCACACAGCATTTGGCTAAATGCTTTCTGAAGATATCCTGAAACACATCATCTATTGCAGCTGCTCTATTCCAGTCACAGTTCTGACTAGTCATCCAAGGGGACAAGGAATTCCTTTTGTAGGAGGTAGTGTAGGACTTGTTACCAGGAAAGCTCCATGTTTGGGGTTGTCTAGTCCTGAAGAGAAGTGCTGTGGCATTGCAAGTTTGAATTTTAAATCCAGAACCTAAAGGAGGAGAAGTGGGGGCACTCCTTACCAGCAACAGTTATCTTACTCACATTCTCCTGCATGTTGACTAGCCTCAGGCCTGCTTGTAGAGAAGGCTCAATAAAACAAAGACCTGGATTTTTTCCTGAACCCAAGGAAAAATATGTGCCGTTTTACTGCTTTGTTTGGGCTCCTCTTGCTTGACATGCCTTCTCTTTTTCTTCAAAAAACAACCAATCCTTTTCTTCCCTTTGTAAAGAGCAAGCTGCCATGGAAGTAGAAAAATCTGCTCTCTATCAACTCAGAGACAGACCATGATTCTTGCAGGAACAGAATGAGTGAATGTTTAGTCTGTGCTTGGGTAGAAAGCAACAGCACAGGAATTCCCTGTGTGCAGAGAGCCATAATTTTTGCTCCAGTCCAAGGCAGCAGATATACCAAGGCACAGCACTCCAGATATTACTTCTGATACCCTTTGAGCAGATCATTCCAATCAATACACAGATTCTGAATGCTTGGAGGATGCATAACCCCCACCTGCTCAGCCTGACTTCCCAGCAGCAACATCTTTTGCATCAACACATTTGCTACTGCCCAGAAAGACAGAAAGACCAAAGAAAATGTGACAGAGCTCCCTCCAGCCCCTGTCTACATCTGCCCACAAGCTTCCTCAACTGAGTTACGATAATTACATCACTTGAGATTTATTTAATATTTCTATCTGGGAAAAAGAACTAGGAAGTCTGGCTGTGACAAGCAATCAGAGGATACTCAGCTGATGAGCAGCTCCCCATCAGTGAGAGAGCTGTAGGAACCTTCGATGTATTGGATTTAAGTAATGGTTTGCCAGAGGGATAGGGCCCACGCCATGGCAATCAAAGCTCCTCTGCACCATTAAGGAGCTGTAAGTGGAGCAGGAGGCACAGTGCAGCTATTGACCGAGTAGGTGGGTAAGAAAATGGGTTTAGGTAGCTGTTTACTTCCTGAGAGATGGAAAACACAAAGGAATGTTTCTCTGGCAACTTTCTGGCCCCCTGTTCCTTGCTGTCCACATCAGCAGTTGTATTGTCTGTCTATCACATACTTGTGCACAATGACCAGTATGCTGTGTTCAAGCTCTTCAGCCGCAGTACACACAGTGCTTTCCTGCTAGCATTTGCTCTCCCTCTATCTCTGCCTTTCTTTTAAAATCCCTGACCTAACAACGTTAAAAAGACCTGCTGATATTATTTTCTATCAGGCTTCCACATAGGCAGATCAAGTATTGCTGCAGATGTAGCCACTCTCTCCTTTCCTCTACCCTCTCTGCACTGAGCAATGGCTTGTACAGAGAGGTGAAGAAGAGGCACATAAATAGCAATATGGTTTTCCTCCTTCTTGAGGTGGTACTTGAGGGCCAATGGGCCCACATTCTGCTTTAGAAAACCAGCAGTAGAATGTCTGCTGTAAGACCAACCTGGACAGGCCTGACACCTGGATCCTTCTCTAACAAACAGGCCTGAAGGTCTGTGCTGAGATGCCTGGGCATCTCCCCTTCTGATTTCCTAGTCAGTAGCTTGGATGTAACCAAGAGGAACCAGTTCTTCACTCTTATCTGATTGATCCATGTTCTTCTTCTTCTTTCTGTACCTGAGGAGGGCAGAGGTAGTGTGTGCCAGAGCTGATGTCTCTTATGTGTTTCATCCCTATGTTCAACTCTTGCCCGTTAGTGGGCTCAAGAGACACAACATCAAAACTACCAGAAACAGACCCTTCAGCAAAAGGAGAAGGTGCTGCTCATCATTTGCTGCACATTGCTTCCTGTGGAGCAAAGTTAGGAAAGCTGCATTGGCCCTGACTCTCACTAGGATCTCACCAAAGTGTGTAGGGCCAGCTCTTTCCAGTGCAAGCATTTTAAGCAAGGCACCTTAATCCATACCAAGGGACCTGAATGCAGTATCCAAGTGTGAAAACATTGGCAGCTGTCTCATTTACCAAAACAGGAATAATAGCATCCACTCAGCTCTGGGAAGCATATGAAGAACATTCAATTTATTATTTATTTATTTTGCCACATTTATCAGCCATTCAACTCTCAGGGCACACAACCCATACATTAAAACCCAGAGTATAACATAAAGATCTTCTCTTCCCTGAGCATATCCTCTCTGTAAAACCAGGCATGGGCAAGAGGGAAGGATGAAAGGTGCTTTACACAAGCAAATGATCACAACAATATATTTTTCTCCAACTCTGTTATTGATAGAACCATTCTGAAAATGTTGGTGACATCAAGATGAGAAGATGGGAGGAATAAAACGTGTGGGAAAGGGATGCGGGAGGGGTGGTGGCTCCATCCTGGAGCATGGACAGGGAGGCTTGGCCTCGAGCCAGCCTGTCTCATGCTCAGGAAGTCTTTAAAATGCTTTTTCCATTATTATTTCTCTAATGACCCCATTACATACTTGTGAAACTCTGAGAAATCTTAAATGTGTTGCAGGGAGCCACACTGGCAAATCTGCCCAGCTTTTCTGAGGAATGGCAGGCCGCATTGATGAATGTTTTAGAGCATCCCAATGTGTGATTTATTTCCTGGAAATTAATTGCATGTGCTGGTTTCATTTTCCTGTAGTGAATAATCAGTTTTGCTCCTTTTTTAATTAGGTAACAACATAGATTCCTCTGCTAATCGTGACACAGTGGTTTATGCATGTCACACCTTTTTCTACAGGAAACAATTTTAGATCATTGTCTAAGGCCCAGCACAGCTTTCAGGAGATACGAGATTATGTATCAGTGTTAATGCCTGGGTCACTGCCAATGAAGACCTCATGCACAAGACCAGCTAGAGAACCCAGACTGGGCGTTGGTGCATGCTGTGGCCTCCTGAAGCAGAAGTTTAAGGAAACCATATGGAGAAATCACATTAAGGAGGCTGAAATTTCAGCGATGTTGGCATGATATCAGATCAAGGCACCAAGAGGTGCATCCCATCTGGAGGGTGTTCACTGGTCCCTGAGCTGAGACATTGCACTGACATCAGTCACACTGCATAGATTAGAAGACTTCAGTTCCTCTGTATCATTAATACTTTTGGTCCACATCAAACCCAGCACCTTTGTCACCTGTTACAGCTGGGATGGCAAATACAAAGTCCCAGTGGGGTCGCGAGTTTCCACTTGTATTCAGAGGCTGGATGGGGCTGCATGTAGGAGGACAATGTGGAGAAAGCCGATTCTGTTGAGGATTGCAGGAAAAAGCTGATGGCCTCCAGCAGCTGCTACTTAAAATTTTCAAACAGGCTGAGAGAGTAAAAACTATCAGCCTTGGTATACGTTCATTACTTGCAGCAAAACTCTAATTAAGCAATACTGTTCGGTCATATTTACCCTTCACTGGGCTACAAGAAACCCATATTTCTACTGCGATAAATGCTGCCGAAACAAAACAAATCTATCAGCGACCATACGCTGCTGGAACAAAATGAAAAAATAATATCATAGCTATTAGACCATGAAATCTTCTGCAACTAATTAATCTGCTAAGAAAAAGTTTGTTGATGGGATTTCGGCTTCCTGCTGGGAACCCGCAAAGCCACTACGCGAGAGACACCACCGAACGCGCGGCCGCTGCCACCTGCCCCTGAAACTTCACGGGTTTCGCAGGTCCCCGCAGCGACCCGTGGGAGGTGGAAACCAGCCTGGAACACTCCGGGGCGCGGAGGCTTCGCTGCCTTCCGGCTCCCGCAGTGCCGCGCTCGGCGGGGCCGCGGCCGGGGCCGGCGGGCAGCGGAGCGGACGGAACGGGCCGGGCCGGGCCGGGGGCGGGCG
>VXBA01002949.1:559172-760792 GCA_013399895.1 Serilophus lunatus | reverse complement strand
TGGAGCCGGGGAGGGAGGAGAAGGCGGCCACGTTCCACCCCTCCCTTCCTGCAAATCCCCGCTCGCACTGCAAACAATCTGCCTTCCCCATTGCATCCAAGGGAGATAGCAACAGCAACATCATCACGGCAAGCCGGATGGGAGAGCGGAGAGGAGGCTGCTGCTGAGCGAGGAAGGCACACACACACACACCAGCTCGATGTTGCCAAAGCGGTAGGAGCCGCACGAAAAATAAGCCATGCTGCCCCATGTGTCTGGCGCATTGTGCTCCATCCGAGCCTTTTAGGAGGAAGAAGAGAATTAACTGCTCCGATTTTTTTTTTTTTCCTGACAGCGAGAGTGCGACAGACTTGCGATGGTTGAATGTCAATGCCTATGAGAGAGAGCAACAGTCAGAGGAGGAGGACAGAAGGGGAGGAAAATGAAGGTGGGGACGGTGGTGGAGAGAAAGAAGGAGCCTCGTCCAATGCATCAAAAGGAGGTCCCTGCAATCGCTGATAGAGCCCTGGCCGCCTCGCCATCCACAATGGTCTGTACAAGCTGCCAGTGCGTTTGATGACGTTCCTGTTTTGTGAAAGGAGGAAAGGAAACGTGACCATGTAAGATCCACGTTTCCCCGGTCAATTACATGCGAAGAATAGATTCGATTTCGACGGGGTTTTTTGGTCCAGGATGGTAACAGCTTAGGGAATAATACAGCCGCCTTTCCTCACCAATTTCGCTCTGATTTTTTTTGGTGTGGTCCAGACAGCTGCTGGAATAGAGAAGGTCAGAATATATAAATATATATATATATATAAAATATATATGATATATATATTATATATATAAAAATATATTTATCTCAGTACATCTGGGATTAAGCTCATTGAATGCTAATTATTTCTTTCAGGACTTTTAATATTTACAATGAAATCTTTCAAAGGCAACGGTAAAATCTGAATCCACCTGGGAGTACAGTGTTGGAAACGTAGGGTGTTTTCCCACAAACAATGTGAAGGTCTTTTTTGTCAAAGAGGCAATTTTGATAATAACAACAGCTACCAATTTTGCATTTTGATAGCCAGACCAGCTGCTATTTTGTCTGGGTGCACACCGAGATTCGTGTGATCGGGTTTTATTTTTTAATTGAAAAAAAGCTATTACTACAAAATAGAAGAAAAAGGAAAATTACTTGAGATGCCAAATACTGTCGAGAGAACCATATTATCCCTCCTCTCCGCACCCACAGGAGACGTGGACCCTTCTTTTTTACAGGCTTAGGAGTTGCGAGTGCTGATCGGGGGCTTTCTCCGAGCCCGCTGCCTGCGCCCCTGGACCCTCGGGCGTGGGAGATTTATTTCCTCCTCCCGCTAATTTCTAAGCAAACTTGTGGAGGGGCGCAAGGGATCCCCCCCAGCACCACAGAGTCGAGTTTTTCTCCTGGTGTGGATTTTTTTTTTTTCAGTCGCCATCCCCGCCGGGTTGCAGCGGGCTGCCGGGGATTCCGCCCCCTCGCCCTCCGGCTCTGCTTTTGTCCGTTCCCCGGCGGCCAGCGCAGCCCCCCCGGCACTGCGGCCGCCGCGGAGCCCCCCGGCCGCGGGGCGCCCGGCTCCTGCCCTTTTCTTTCCCCCCGTGCCCGCCTGCCAAGGAAAGGCACATGTTAATACCACCCGGCGCGGGCATTTTCTGCTACTGCTGCTGCGGGCTCCTCCGTCCGAGACAGATGTTGCGAAACCAAGGCCTCCTCAAGTGCCGCTGCCGCATGCTCTTCAATGACCTGAAGGTCTTCCTGCTGCNCGGGCAGCCCGGGCGCCGAGGAGTGGGGCAGCCCCGCCGGGGAGCCGCCCGCCTCCCTGCCCAGCAGCACCTCCTCGGATGACTTCGGCAAGGGCAAGGCCGAGGACCGCTACTCGCTGGGCAGCAGCGTCGACAGCGGCATCCGCACCCCGCTCTGCAGGATCTGCTTCCAGGGGCCCGAGCAGGTGAGCGGCCGCGGGAGGTGGGCGCTGGGGCTGGGGACCGGTGGCAGCGATGCTCCAGCCTGCGGGACGTGGGGCCTGCTGCTTTGCAGGGGTGTCCCTGGTGCACGGAACAGGACCCCGAACCCGCGGAGGCTCTGCTGTCTGCCCGGGCCCTGGGCACGAGGATTTTGTGCCTCGGTAGTGTTTCCCAGGGAAGTGTGGGGTGCCTTGTCCCGGGCATCCATGCCCAGCCTCAGAGTCGTACAGCTGTGGCGTGGGAGGGACGTGCTGACACCTTGATGGAACAGAGCACAGTTCAGCAAGGGAGGCTTTTCGTTGCTTTGTGGACACTCAATTGCAATGATTCCAGAAGTGATGTAAAGGACAAGTTTAAGTTTGTGCTGTTTGTTTTTAAAAATACAACTTCGCTCTGTACAAGACACGTGGCAGGAGACAGGCCCCACTTCAGTGGCTCCCAGGGGACGGCTAGTAGGAGCTCTGCAGGTGCTCCACTGCTCCCGTGCTCCCAGTTGCACTAGCTGGAGGAATAAAACGGCTGGTTACAATTGTACATGCTGAATCTGCATCCTTGAGATGCTCCTTGGAACAGACTGAGATTAGGCCAGTGAAGTTTCCTTACATCACACTGGAGAATGAAACAAATGCAACCATGCTGGAACATAAGGTGCCACCCTGGGGCGTTATTCTCCATGTTTAATGACAATCAGAAGCAGCTCATGTATTTTCAGGGTGGCAACTTCCTTCTAGTTATGTACCCAACAACATCGTGCCTAACATGACACAGCTTGCAGGTGGTAAAAGCAGGCTGCAGACCTCTGTTTGTGGGATCAAGCCCATGTGTGGTGATAACCTCGACTACTTGGGATAGTCCTGTTACCTGTCACAACAGGGGATCCTTGCTCAAGAAAGGGCTGTGAGGTTTGACTTGACTGAGTCTATTTTCATTTTTGGGTCAGATTCTGGCATGAAAGGTGATACATTGAAATCTTGAGGAAAATTGGGTTTGGCCCACGTCTTCTTTCCCCTCATGGACCTGTGTGCTCTGCTAAGGAAAGCCAGTTCTCATGTGAGAGTGGCCGCACTCTGGCTCGTGTCCTGCCTTCGCCAAAGCTGCCTACGTCTGTAATGCCGTGATCATGCCTTCCCTAATGGTGGTGATGGGGGCTGGGAGGTGGGGAATGGTCTTCCATTCTTCTTCAGAAGCAGGATCTACCATCATCCCATCCCAATATCCACAGCCGTGCTGGATGTGTCATTACCAAGGGGCCCATAGATTACAGCTCAGTGCTCAGTGTACTGTAGACTTCTCTAATGGTTTATGCAGCTGATGGATAGCTGTGACACAGTTTTGACCATAGGCTTTTAAATGGTGGTGGGGGAAATAATTATTTTTTTTTTTGAGATACTGTGTGCCTTCCTCACTTGCTTGTCTTCTCCATGTCTCTTCTAAAAGTTGGAAGCCATGCAATTCACTCCTTGGGAATTTGCATTATTCACATTTCTAGTACTCTTTCCTGGCTTGCCATTCTGCCTGTGTACACGAGACGTAGCACCTGCAAGATTGGCTTACGTGTTAGAGCAAATAGAGCCTAAGCAGAATTAAAATAGAGGTAGCTCACTTCCGTGGAGAACATTAATGCTTGCAAATAATTGGATGCTAATTTTCACACTGAAAACCAATGTAGGTTGCATTGTAAAAGTGAGACTATTTGCTGACCATCTGCCAGCCTACCTGAGTGAGAAGCTGAGCAGACGTGACTGGCATCTATTAGAGTTTCACCACAATTTCTCTTTTTTTGCTTCTCAGTTTCTGACCAATATAATAAGACACGGCTGGATTCTGCCACTCATCCTTCAGCAGTGCATTATTCCACAAATAATTTTTTTCTTCACCAGCATGGCTCAAGGAATATCTGAAACTCTTTCCCCTGCAACAGCTGGGAAGCACAAACCATTATGGAGGCCCAAATCGTGGGGCTTTAAAGCACAGTCAGATTCTGACACAGCTTCCTGGAAGTATGGCTCAGAATAACTGAGTGCTGAACTGGTGCAGCTGATGTCAAAACCTGCAGTTTGGTTTATCTGGCCCTTATGTCAATAAAACTCCTACAGGGCTAAATCCCAAATTCCTTTTCTTTTTTATTATGGTGGTTATTACTGGTTTAGCCTTTATTTCCCATTTGTTTTCCAACACAACAGCTGAGCAAAGACTGTTCATGTTTTGTACCCTCACAACTATAAAGTCATAGATGCACATTATTCTATATGGCCCCTGCCAAGACCATCATGAAAATTTATCTGCTTGGAAACAAAATATAATTGCTAGTTCTTTACTCTGTAGATTAATAACAATGACAGATATAAACAGTGTTTTATTTACCTGTCAAAACCATCTGAAACTGCTGCAGCTGTGAGCAAATTTGCAGGGCTGCATCACAGTACCAAGAACAAAAGCCTTCATTATAAATTGACTGTTAGGCCCTCTAAGCTTATTTACCCAGATAAAATGACAGTGAGTCTCTAAAAGAAGTTTTAATCCTGTTTTGATATTAAAAAAACCAACCAAAACAACAGCTGAAAACATTTCTTAGTAATCTGGCTTTGCAAGTAGGTTTTATTTAACATCTAATGCAAAACAAAATCAGTAGAGATTTTCACTTTATGTTTGCCCAACATGCAAGATACTTCAGGCTTCTGCTTATATCTTAAGCTCCTCGTGTTTGTTTGTGGGTCTTATGGGTAAGCTGATTCTTTCGTTTAAAAACACGCTGAGGACCGTAGGAAGGAGGAAAGCTCATTATTGTGAACCTGTATTGTGTAAGTTGCATGTTACTCGAGAGAAACCAGGGTTGCAGACAAGAAAGATTGGATCTGATGACCAGGAGATCACAGCATCTGGACTCCCGTTCTGAGGGTGTGATGAGCAATCTCTGCTCAGATCTGGCCATTGCAAAAAGCAACCACTTTCATGGCAAGTGAGAGCTTAACATTGTGGAAGCTGAGGGACTGAACTCTGCACTTGGTAGTGGCATTGTCTTTGGGGGACCTGCTTGGCATTTTCAAAGAATTCAATGACAGAATGTTCTGGACCATTGTGTCAGCAAGTTCTGAGACCCTAGGTAGAATGGCAAAGCTCTGGGGAGAATGTGAGAAAGAAAAATGCTGGGGTATTTTCTTCTGTTTTGGTTAATGCTCAGTGTTTGCAGAATTTTGTCTGTTTTCCTGGATCTCTGACAATGTTCTGCAAGAGAAAGAAATGAAGATGAGCTCTGCTCTCACAAATGTTTCACAGTATTTGGTATGGTTCCAAGCTGAAAGCAAGTGGTGGAGATTAGCAGGAAAAGACATGGGTGAAAAGTCCCTTTGCATCAGCGCATAAACCGTTTGCCCGTGTCACAAGGAGTCAGCAGTACTGTGGAGTTTGGGTTCTCAGAGGTGCTGCTAGCTGTGATGAAAATAAATAGAAAAGCATTCTTAAATAAAATGGAGATAATTTGGAAATCCATATGTCTCAAGGGCTGCTTGTTAGATTGTCAGTTGGAGTGTGTGTACTTCTTTTCTTACCTATCAGTTTCGGTCTGTGTTTCTCTATTTCTCTGTTCTGGAGAAAGATGCTGTCAAGATGGAGATTTGAAAAGTTAGTGCAGATAGATTTGGTTGGCTAAGGAGGATCAGATAGAACAGGCTGTAGACTGATTTGCTTGCAGGCTTTCCCTTAGCTCAGTATTCAATAGAAATGCTTGAAAATAGACTATCCTTTGCACTGAAGTTCCCTCTAGACTTTTGGGACACTAACTCCTTGTTATGAGAACATGAAGACCTTGAAGAAATTGGAAGGGAAGACAACTTAGAATGGATATTAAGGCGTACATTTCCATATGTAACTAGGTGGTGGAGGTCCTTGCTGCAAGACATTGGCAAGACAAACAACTAAAGTTTAATGAATGATGTAAGGATATGGTTATTAAGAATACCTAGTGTCAGTACAATTAATGATAACACTTCTGAAAATAAAATTCTTGTTTCACATCTGAAGGCAATCTAGAGATCAGGGTAAAACTGAAAAGGAGCAAAGGCTGGTCTCTAGTCCCACAGCTCACCGGCCTCTTGTGCCTGACCAGTGAGATCCTCCTCTCTCAGTGCATGTCTGGATTTCGTGCACATGTAATGTCATGTCTTCAGCATGTAGGCACCTGACATGTTCATGACTCCTCTAGAGCTAAATTGGCCCTAAATTACTCAGTCTGGATTAACAGACATTCATGGGGGCCCTATGTAAGATGGATGAATGGTCAGTACTGTTGAAAGGCTGGCCCATTAGCATGTATTGCTTGAAATAACTACTGAGAATATCAACCCTATTCATGTCACAGGCACAGTCAAAAAGCATGTTTAGCTCCCTGCCTAGTAGACTTTGCAGACAAAGCATAAACTAAACCAGGAAATATTGCCACTCCACAGACTGGTCTCTCAGCAGCACAGAGGAGAGGAGAGGGTCTCTGGGTTGTCTAATTTCTGATTTAAAACATTGTAAGATCAAGGAGGATCAGTTATGCGTTTTCTGGAGTGAAACAAAGAGGGAAAGAGGCAGACTGTGGCAGAATTCAGGGCACAAGTGTGATAATAAATGAATGGAAGAAACAACTGAGAAACCAGCATCACAAGGTTGTCCAAAGACAGAAGAACTTGGGAATGGAGATGCTGGTATTTTGTGGGATCTGTCCAAACTGGCTAGACTATCAGGACACTATTTTCAAACATGTTGAATCACATAATGACAGTGGAGGCTTCTCGTCCATGTCCTTTCATAGGTGTGTTCCCACAGGATTCATTTACTTGATCTTATAAGGAGAATCATTAATTGGAAAACAGACAAAACTGCTAAATGTGAAGACTAAGAGATGCTGGGATGCCACCGTTTAGATTTCTGTCTGTATATTGTAATTTATGACAGAAGGGAGGAGATGTTTCCTGTGACATTCTCTCATCTTTCTTTTTGTCTACCTCATCTTTCTGCCTTCCCATCTTTGAATCTTAACACCTCTGTGACTTTCCTGTTTCATCTGTCCCAGGATCAAATCTGTGCTGTGCAGGCAGAACGTTCTTGGGTTTGGCAGAAGCTTTGCTTGTGCCATCAACTGAATGGAGCCCAGGATGCCATCTATTTTAGATTTAGATGCTGTTGCTGCAGAGTTGATTGGCAAAGCTCCCATTAACTTCAGCAGCAAAAGTGTAGGCATCCAGTAGCAGGGACCTGACCCCTCTATTTCAATAATGTTGTGCACACAGCAGGGTTTCTATAAATAATAGTGAAAGCCAGTAATCCCATTGACTTTTAATTGGTCCAGAAGACAGGGGTTTCACCTTCTGTGCCTGCTGAAACTCTGATGCCTGACCCATTTATTTTGGTGCCACTAGCTAGCCTGAGCAGCAGTTTTTCTTTTCTTTCACTTTTCTCCATACAAAAGGCTCCGTGAAGGAACTTGTCTGTGTTTATGTCACTGTTTCTTAAATATACATTTTAGTCCATGATTAACAGTGGCTGATGTCAGTTAGTGACAGAGCAAGCAATGCAAAAGCATGTAGCTCCATTGTTTGCATTTGTAGAGTCACTGTCATTTCCACAAAGGCAACACTTGCTCCTGGAAGGGCTCTGTTCATGCAAAACTGGATTGCATTCAGGTTGTCTTTGAAGCAAAAATTCATTCCCAGCAAGGGCCTCCTCTGTGGCAGCCTTTTGCTCACATTGGTGTTTTTCCATTCAAGGCTGGCCCAGTCCAGAAGTCAGAAATATGGTCGTGCCAAAAATCTGTGATGCTGTGTGTCCTGTGTGTCTGCTGCATGTGTCTTTACCACTCCTAGACCTGGAATAAAACAATATCATAGACTGCAATTGTTATTGGTCCATATCCAGTTGTTATGGGTCCATATCCCATCCTTTTATTATCTGATTGCTAGAGGAATAAAGCCGTGTGGTGGCTGTTAGAGTCTATGCTCATCAGCCCCTCTCTAAACCTGTTGGCTAGGTTCAGCCAGATTTGGCAGGGAGTGAAAAGCTGAAAGCCATTAAATTTCTTTAAGTTTCAAGAAATCTATCTGGATGAAGAAGAGGAAAGCTGAAAATGTCCTGTTGTGGGAGAGATTGTAGCCTTGTCTGTTCTAGATGCTGTAGAGTCCATGGAGGACAGAGCTTCAGATGGAACAACTGCTTTAAGAGGAACGTGTATCCCATTAGACAAAAAAAGAACAACCCCATCATCATATGGTTTCCATGGGAAACCAGACTTACAGAATAGCTTGTTAAATTTTTATCTTTCTCTTTTTCCTTTGTTAATCAGGATTGCTTACCTAAAATGAATTGCTTGATACTGAAGACTTTCTTATCTTCCCCCATCTTTTGTCCTTTTCTGATTGATCACTGGTTATGGTAGGACAGATTACATTGTTGGCAGTGGAGAGTGATGACTGGTGACATTCTTCTGATGAAGAAAATAACAGCAAGACCTGGAGACATACATAGATAATAAATGGGCTGCCTCTGTTCCCCACTGTGAAAAGTGATGAGATAAGGCAAAGTCATTGTGGGCAGACTGGTTCCAGTGACAGGGCCCATATCCTGAAATCCCCACACATATTTTCTTTTCTCATGTAATTTCTTTATGTTCTTTGGTGATTTTCTCTCAACTCCTTTCTCTTCTTGGCCGAATTCAATTGACACATCAGAGCTTGGCCCTACCCATCCCGTCTGGTTCTACTCTGCACAGGTTCCCCTGTGGCCTTTTTACCATCATATCCAAGCATCTTCTCTGTGCAACTTGAGCACTGGTGACATCACTCAAAACAGCCACATAAGTCTAACCTGCCTCCCTGGGTGGAGACTGAGGGATGGGATGTTACAGAATGGGAGAATGGTAAGAAAAAAATGTTGGTTTAGTCTTTCCTACATCTATTCCCTTGTGTTTGTTGGAGAAACTAGGCTGTGCTTGGGGAAATCTGTGTAAAATCCATGGAGGATGGGGTAGTTCAATCTTAAAAAAAGTTTTATCTCCTCTGTAGAACTTCATAGGGAATTTCCATTGTTGTTGGAGAATTGGACTTATCAGACTTACTTTTTACCATGGAGTCACAGATGTTTATACCAGCAGGTTCACATACAAAATTTTGCAGAAAAAGAGAGAGAAAATAAGTTTGATATTTCACCAGTTTAGAGGCTTAAGACTGCTACTCTCTTTGTGATGTCTTTGCCATGTTGCTCTTAGCAGAAGTTTACCAAGGATTGCTTTATTGACAGTGTATTTACGTTTAAGGTAAGGCCATGAAGTCACCTTTTGAATGCAAAAGTATATGCTATTAGCTAAGAGATCAGTGTTAGAGGCACCTTTAATGTTTATAGGGCATGAAGCATTTGTAGGTATTTGCCCCCAAGGCCTGCAGACAGTCCTGTGGCTGCAGCCTCTGTGAAATTATTCCCTGTGACTGCCATTGTAACCTCTGGTACTACGTGGGTTTAGCTTGTGTTTCTTAATCCATGCACTGATCATGCTCAAGCACAGGACAATGCTCAGGTCTCAAGTTAATTAGTCCATCCATCCAAAATCCTGACAGAGGCTGATCTAATCAGTTCCTAAGGATGAGCATGGTTGGAGAATCCCATGTTTCCTGCTGCAGCTCATTTCTTCTTGCCCTGCACATTAGGAGGACAGCAGATTATTTTACTGTTCCTTTTTTTTCCAAGAAGTAAGTAACTGGGGGTATTTTCCAGTAGTTGCAGTGAAATTCATCCTTTCAGGACTTAGTAAGTTCTACTCCCTGTTCTTCTCTAGGCCAAACAATTCCAATTCTGCCTTTGCTCTTATGACATGTTTTCTAGACTGCTAATCATCCTTAGTGTTACCCTTTGGACTCCCACTAAATGGTCCATATTTTGCTTTAAATGCAATGGAAACAATTCTCCAACTTAATCCTTAATCAGTCAGTGCTGAAGGTAACAAAAGTCTTCCATTCTGGGGTAATGTTTGATTGATTGATTGATTGATTGATTGATTGATTTATGGTACAGCAGATTATTGATGACTACTCAACTCATGGTTCCATATGTTCTCCATGTCCTTCAGAGTTGCATTTTTGGCAGTCCTCCGTCCTGGCTCTGTGCAGTTGGCATTACTGCCTTGGTGGAGGAGCTGTATTTGACCTTACTGAATTGCATCCCTTTTTCCACAGTAGCAATCCCTTCCAGGAGGGCCTGCAGATACAGTAAGCATTAACTCTCTTGAATCTTCGAGGTCATTAATGACTTTGAGCTCTTCTGCCTTGCCTCCTAAGTAGAGTTGGGAAGAAAAGGCTGGAGGACCAGCTGTGCTTTCCTTTAAGAATCCCTTGACTGCTGTAGATGAGACTTATGGCTGGGGTTGGTCTTATCACTGCTCACTTATAGCCGTGTAGAGAAGGAGCAAATGGATCCTTATTACTTCAGTTCAGGTGTCTGCTCTCTGCCTCAATTAAAGCCACTCTCAGCAAGGCTGAATATGACTTTCCTGACAGATTTAGGCCTCTAGCCAGTCCTGCTTGAAATGCTGCCCCCACCACCCACTTCTCTCCTGCTTCTCCAATCACTTTATGGATGGAGTGGCTCAACATTTTCTCCACCTTCTTGTGCTAGCACTGCCACTTTAACCCAACCTGCAGCTTGAGATTCTTTCCTCTCATTTCCCATCCGTGTATTCATGTTGTGCCCAGATCTTCATTTGCCTTCCTTAGGATTGCACAGACACTTGCTCAGATCCTAATTTCTTGCCTTCATTTCTGTGATTCCCTTCTTCTCTAGCTTCCTAGCATGGGCATTGCCCTTCTTCAGTTGAGTCAAAACCAAGAAGCTCACTTCTTCAACTGGTATCTTGATGAAAGAAGAGGTTTTCCAAGAACTTCTGTGTATACCTCCCCACCCTTCAGTGTTTGTTGCCTGTCCTTACCCACAGAGTAGCTGTATAGTTTTTTACTCCTATTCTCAGTCTTTGGGAGAGCTAAGAAAGCCATGTGGAAGGATCTGTTGAAAACATAACATACAGCATTGGCATGCAGGAGTCCTGCCGACACTTCACCCACATCACATCAGCACCTACTCTGGCAATTCCATGCAGGTGATGAACTAAAGCTCAATGGATAGTTTGCACTTTCTGCAAGTATGGGGTGATGGGCTAAACCTGCCCCTCTAGACACCCCACTGCTTTTAATTGTGTGTGGGCTCCTTCTTAGCCTGTCTGATATGTTGCACTGTCTGATGAATGAAGCACTTCCCTTTTCTCTTTGTTAAGTACACTAGGACCTGCCAGGATTTAAGGTGCTGGAGAAGTACAAGATTATTATTATTCTGTTCCAAATGATATTAAACGAACATTAAGACGGATCAGATGAGCATTCAAGAAAAGTAGGTAATAATAAAATAGTGTATCGGGGAGAAATAGCAGTTAAGTAATTAAAGAAAGGGTTTGCACAAAAGAGGCAGAAGTAGAGTTATGGGTGCTTCTGGCCTCTAGACCATTCTTTATTTTAATACTATGATAACCTTTACAGGATGTCAGTGTGTCAAGCATTGCACTAAGAAGTGAAGCAAAGGCTTTTCTTGCCCTAAAGAGTTCACATTTTAGAACCCAAACCCCCAACATTTCTTTAACATTGAAGAGACATGTATTTGTGCAAGATTTAGGGTCAGAGGGAGTTATTGGGCCAATCTAGTCTGCATCGCTCTATAATAGCGGTGAAATAAGTTCCCTGAATGAAATTCCTGCTTGAAGGTTAATAGCTGTGCAAGGACTGGAGAAGAAATATCCCATCTTGATTTTCAGATCTCTAACAATGGGAAATTGTTGCAGTGCCCAAGGAGAAATTCTGGGGAAACGAAGAACTGAAACTGTCTTTGCATATCAACTTTCGTCTTTTCTGTCACAGAAAGGACTGTGTACTCTGTGCATCCTTAGAAACCTGCTTCAAAAACCCTTGGGCTAGCTGGCAGAGAAGATTTCCCTCATGGAAAAAGTTCTGTATTTCAAGACAATTCTATTCTACATCAGATTAAAAGCAGGAAACTTGCAGCCTGGAAAAACACTCATGGGATTCAGCTACTTAGGAAAAAAACAGTTCATAGCCTCCTCTGACATATGAGAGCAGAAGTGCTGTCACCTACATTTAACCCACATTTGCAAAATTTTCTTCATAGACAGGATGGCTACATCATTTCTACAGCCCCCATAGCCTGCAGTGAAGACTCCTACATAAAGTCCAGTTTGCTAAACTGTCACGACCTGGCCCAGCTGCCATCGTTATTCTCTTTCCCACTCCTTATGATTTATTTCTTGCCCTTCTTGAAGGCATATGGAATCTGCAGGAGATTCCTTAGCCTTCCCATTCTGCAGCTATTCATGAGATTTCTGCTCTCACCTTTTTCTTGGTGGTGCCAGACAAGAGCTTCATCTCTTTGAAGGTGTGCTCAGGCATGTGATGCAAATGTCAGGTGATGCTGACAGTTCTGAGTGTTACAGCTCAGGTCAAACAAAATCACACAACCTCAGAGTAATTTAGGATACAGGAACCTCGGGAGGTCATCTTGTCCAACACCTTCCCAAGCAGATGTGACCAGATCAGATACCCAGGTATCCAGAGCTAGCCAGATGCTAAGGATGGTTATTCCACTCGCTTCTCTGGCCCCTGGTTTACTATTTGCCCTCTGTTACAGTGAAAATGTGAGGGGTTTATTTTTGATTTATAATCATAATTTCTTGTGTTTAAACTTGTATTTGTTTCCTCTTGTCTTGTAATCATGCACCTTGGTGAAGAGTCTGGCTTTTCTGCTGTACCTTTCTGTGAAGTGGCTGAAGACAGCAGCAAGATCCCACCTTAGCTTTTACAGTGATTTTAGGAGGAGTCGTGGGAAAGACACGATTAGACGTACGCTCTAACTTCTCAGGATAGATTTGGACAGGGGCTGAGATTTTTGTAATGGTAGTCAGATAAATACCAAGGGAAAATAGTTGTCCCTTTGTGGTTTGAAGAATGAGAACAAATATTGCTAATAGCAAAGGCTCGGATATTTCTCTTTGTCATAGCCAGCACACTTCTTGATCCAATAATCACTAAACCTTTGAGAAGATACTATTTCAAATCCGAGTCTTATAGAAATAGTGGTTGTAGAAAAGCTTGACTGAGCAAGAACTGTTTTTGTTTAAATTGAACAGAAGGATAAGGAAAAAGAGATCTGTAACTAAGGTTTTCAACTTTACAACAGATGTCAAAAAATTAGGAATCTTCAAAAAGATATAACAGAAATTTATTATACAATGTCTAATTACTACAAAAACAGCCATTAGTCCCTTTATAACAAACAGAAGCACTCTGTTACAATTGCTGCTTTCTGGAAACTTATAATGTTTCTCTCTTCTACAGGCCATTTTTGCTTTCTGCCTTCAACTAATTTGCTTGGAAAGCTGTTCAAAACCCGTCCCAAGATGAAAAATATCTTTTCTCTCTCTCTTACTTGCTTCCCTAAGCATCAGTACTTATTCATGTCAGTCCTGTTTATAAGTCCATGAGATGCACTCAGTGACATTTAAACTTCTCTGCCAAACTCATTCATCTTTGATAAATAAAGGCTGCAGAACTCTTAAGCTCTTATAAGTTGCATGAAAATGTGTGGGTAAGGGGGGCATACACCCCCAGTGGGTTTGTGATGCTGTGGAGGGGAATTATCGTAAAAGGTCCACCTCTGCCAGACATCAAAGAAGCCACCTTACTCCCAGATTCAATTCAGGGGGGACCTACACATTGTTTGGTTCCATTGCTCTGAGAACTTTTGTTTTGGCTGTTGTCTTTGTTAATAATTCTGTTTACAAAAAGTTAAGAAAAAGATCCATCTGCCTCTGTTTCGAGGGCACTTCCCAACAGGGCAGTCACACCCAGCCAGATGGTGGTACTTGCCCTTCAGGCAGCACAGGCATGGAGTGGATTGGTAGCTGATGTTGCACAGCACCTCTTCCCCAAGCCCTGTGTGTCACTCCATCGCTGTAGGAAACCTGAGTGGAGGGCCAGGTGGCCAGAGGAATGCTTGCAGACCAGTTAAGTGATCATGATTGGCAGGGAGAGTATCAGAATTCTGTGCAAGTTAAGAGGAGGAGCTTTGATCAGAGGCATACAAAGTGTGTCTGTTAGTAGGAAAGCAAACTAAGCTGCTGGGACACCTCAGTAGTTCTTATTGATGTAGTAAGTACCAAAGGGGATGCAGGGACTGCTACAGGCTTACAGATTTCCATGGAGCAGCAAATGCAAGACATACAAATGTGTTTGTGTGTAACTGAGCTGCTCTGCGTATGTTTAGGAGGATCAGAAACATATGGGGCAAATGTTGCAATCTTCTCTGAAGCTGGCGGGAGGTTTGCTACCGTAGCATGGCTCTGCTTTCTGTTTGGGTTGGATCTATTTTTCCCTGTAATGGACATGAGAAGGCCACTGAGATTGGGTTTCTGTGATGAAACAGAAGATGCAGGGGGATGATCTTGGAACAAATGAAGCTGGAAAACACATGCTCTGCTTCTCTGATCAGTGCAAGGCCGTGTTGTACCTGATGGAGCCTCACTCATTCATTCGTGCAGGCAATTCCACTGCCACTGAAAAAGCCGAATGGCATTCATCACATCCTTGCTTCTTTGCATCCCAGTTCTGCCTTTCTCCACTTGTGTGTCTCCTTCCATAGGATCTGTAACTTATCCCTCTCCAGATGATGTCTCTCAAACAGGGGAATGTAACTCACCAGATAATCCTCTGCCCCTAAGCAGTGTGATTGGAGCATCAATACCAGCTCTTCTAGGATACAGAGGAGATTTCTACCTTAACTACATCCTGAATGTTCTCAGTTTTTTCAGCATGCTCTGCATTTTGGCCTGATTAGGCTATTTGTTCTGTTATATTGCAGAGATAAGGAGTGGTGCTTAGGCACAAGAGAGTATGTTCTCTCTGTATCCTGTAAAATAAGAGAAAATTTGCTCAGCTGGAAATGAAACAACTTGGAGTTCAAAATTCACTTCCATTGACACTGTTTTGCATTTTTCACTCACCAATATCAGCAAAGGCCGAGGTCTTAGCCTAGGTAAGTGCTCCTAAGGCCCTTAGCTATTTGTATGCTGGAGATACTGATGAGTGAAAAAAAAGCTGCAAAAATGCATGGAGATTGGGAAAACTATACAGATCTTTCCCATTTGGCTTGCCTTAACCATGTTTGGAACATATATTCATCCCCTGAGTCCTCTTTCTCAGACTGCCCTGGGGTATTTGGCTTCCAGGGCCTGGTAAAACCCACCAGTCCCCCTGGTCAGCACTATTTGGTAGCCTCTAACACAACTTCACATGTAATGGGTGGGCTGCAGTATGAAGAATAATAGCCCTTCCTGTGATTTATATCCTGTTAAGGGAGAGAAAGGGATTTTTGCCAGATACCTATCTACCTATAAATGCATATGGCACAACTGCTGGGACAGAGCTGCAGTCACATGACTGTCTTTAATCAGTTTCCTTTAAAATGACTGTGTCTACATTGCCTTGAGCTGTTTTTCTTCCCTCCTGAAATGTGCACAGCAGCATCTGAGGGAGGTATCTCCAGTGCACTGCTCTGCTTCTGGACTCCGGGGCTTTTATGAGATGGTGGGAGGGCCAGGGGGGGTCAGGGGCCTGGGTTCCCACTAACACACTCCATGACCTCTCTGTCTTTGGAGTTTCTGCATGATTTCCAGGCAGCAGCCAGCCCTCAAGCACTGCTGCAGCATGTGCTGATCCCAGCACTCACTATTAAGCAGGGACTGGCTGTATGTGTGTTTGCAGCAGTGTGGGAGAAAGCAGATGTCACGTGACTGAGCCAAATTGGATTGAGAGGGAGATTAAGTGGTCATTTGTGGGTCATGTTTTCCTGTAGAGGGCAAGTTGATGGCATAATGCACATCTGGGCTGTGCAGCAGATGCAGCAGTGTTTTAGCTGCTGTGAGGCACTTTCCTGGAAGACTCTGGTGAGCTCATTACGGAGTTAAGAGACATAGTACAGCCAGCTAAGAGCTCCCCCAGCCAGGGATGTCCCTGTGCAGAAAGCATTCCTTTGGAAGGTGACCACTCCTTGCTGTTGCTAGTACATTCTTGGTTATAGATCTACACTTTGGCTATTCCTCCCAGTGTGCAGTGTGGTGATCTTGCAGTGTATCACAACTGTGATGAATCACAATGGCTCACAGATCAGACCTGTGCGTCTTGTGTTTTTTCAGTTCCCTTACCAGTGCTCTGTGTCCATTCACTGAAAAAGATCTTTCCATCTAACTGGTCGGCTATGAAGTTCACCAGGACATGAAAGCAGTCTGGCCTGGAAAGGTTCAAGATACAAAGATGTTTCAGAACTTGATTTAGGCTTGAGCTCTTTCTGACACTAGGATATCAGGTCTGTGACTGTGAAATAGTAGTGAGCTCTTGCTGGACAATATAAGTGGTCCAGAAAACTTCCTGGGCAAGACAGTACCCGTGTTAGAAGTTCTCTAAGCAAACAGCACACTGTGACATGCAGAAAAACCACGTGGGCTGCCTCCATGAGTGCTCAGACAGGAGTACCTCTGCTTTCTCCAAAGCCAGGGTTTGCTTTACTGCTGGAGAAAAAGAGATAGAGTTGAAGGGTGTGGGGAACTGAGCAGCAAACACAGTGCTCAGATGAGAGTTACCCTAGAGATCAGTATTAGCAAACCCCAGATTTTAGAATGAAGGTGGCAGCTTGGTCACTGGTCCCAACCAAGGTAGAGGGTTGCTCTCTGGCTCTAAGAGGACACATTTAGAGTAGTTTGTCTATGAGTAGTTTCTCATTTAGAGTAGTTTCTCTATGATTGGCTTGACTAGAGGAGGTTCCTCTTCCAGTTCCAGCAGGTGAAAGAGTATGAGCAGCAACCAAGGCTCTCAGCCTCTCCTTTGGCTTTGGAAACAAGCCGTGAATCTGGGCTGGTCCCTGAGGTGGGACACAGCTCTGAATTGCAGACACCGCAGTGTGAGTGCTGCAGCGTAGGTGTCTGCATGTGGATTGGATGTCTAGGCAGTGAAAAATCAAGACCTTGACTCGTGCCCACGCAATGATTTCTTAGTGAAAAACATCTTGAGGTGGGTAATCATGCCCCTAGTCAATACAGTCAGTGGAGCTGGAGAGCGAGACACCTACATTTGCTCAGCTGACTCACTCCTGGGCTCTGCTGTCAACCTCCATCGATTATATGGGAACAAGGGCATCCAGTGTACATATAGCTGCTCCATCTAGAGATAGTCTGTCTGGACCTTGATTCACCTGTAGTGATACATAGAACACTTTCATGCTGCCATGAAGCAGGACTGAAGATCCTCACTTCCTTCTAGGAATGCTATAAAAGTTGACTATAAACCACTGAAACTACTTAAAGGCTAGGTGCTCTGCAAATGCTGACTGTTCACATTATTATAAGTAAACAGCAATTCGGAAGTGCGTGCACAACATTGAAGAGTAGTAAACAGATGGAAGAAGTTGCCAAGTAAGGCCACGCTGAAGCAGCAAGCAAAAATAAGTGTTAGAGACAGTCTGACATTTTTATAGCAAGACAGATGCAGCCAGGATTTGAACCATATAGCAATGAAATGGGGTCAAGGAGGGGAGCTGCCTTTTCTTGGCCAAGTTCTTCTCCTGTTGGGCAGTCCCTTCTGTGCTCAGACAGAAAGCCCTCCTTGTTGCTGGCTTGTCTGAGACTTTCCAAGATAATCATGGCGCAACACAGTGGACAAGGCAGGAAAAATGATACTGTTTATGGTGAGCTGCTGTGTGGGAGAAAAGAGATTTTAAGCACAGCCTTGAAGTCACTGTGTTACACCAGCACTGGGCTGAGTTGAACTGACAACTACTAATTACTGAGAGAAAAATGGCTTACTGAAAAACAATAATAATTGTCTTACATCTAATGGATGACTTACAGTCAAATAGAAGACTACAGTCTTGGCACAGGGTATATGCATAATGTGACAGACAGCCTGCAGCCTCACATATCTTTTACAGAAATAGAGTTCAAAAGTTGTGCAAGATGTGCTGTATTTTAATTAACCAGAATGCAGAAAAGCTGTTCTGTAAACCTAGGCAGAAACTCCGTGAGGACACCTTTCTCCTGGCAAAACATCAAAAAGTCTGGCTTCTAAGAAGTTTCTATTTTCCCTTTTCCAGTATCCAACTGGAATTGCTGCTACAGTCTCTCCTGTGGGGAGGGCAGATCATCAGCAAAGGCAGTTTCCATAGAGAAGTAGTTAAAGGGAGCAATTCTTGGGGACTGATGTAGTAAACGTGTGACAGGCACTTCTGAAAATTCATGTGTCTGTCAAAGATGATAAAACTATTACCCGTTGGTGTGATAAGAATGTATTAAATATTTGTCTGGGTTTACACAAGCATAGATTATAAGGAAAACTCTTGTATTTTAAGGGATTACATACTATTACAGTATATCCTACCTAAAGTGTACTGAGAACAGTTCTTGCATGTCTGTGCTGCAACAGAACAGTAAGCAAAAGGCGAGTAGTTGATGGTGGTCTTAGTTGTAATCTGGATGAACTGGCATCATTTTCCTACTTTTGGCATCCAGAGTGATCTTTCCACCTCCACAAAGTGGCATGAAACCAGTCTGAAATCCGAGTCGGTGTTGAGGCTCTCCTCATTTGGGTGTAAGTGTCTCTGCCCTGATTCCTGGGCATAGGAGCACAGGAGATCTGTCTCTTGTTCTCAGCTGACTTTTTAACCAGCAGGTCATTTTCAGTCTGTTTTGGGAGGGACAGTTCAGCAGACTTTGGCTCTGAATTTCAAACTGCTGGGGCTACTCAGGAGGCAGAGATGACTGCTGGGGAACAAGGCACTCAGCATCTCTAGAAACAGCACTAACAGTTTGATCTCATTTTTATTTTTTAAGGAGAAATATGGTTTGGTTTTCCTTTGAGTTATGGTTTGCTATTTTCCCAGGCGTAGTTGATAATTCCTTGTTATTGGGTCATTTCTCTTCGCAAACCACTTTAAGTACAGTTCAACACCAGTGTGGGACATGCAATTCCCTAAGATGATGGTGGCCTCCCGTTCGCCTCTCCTTCTCTTTTTCTCTCTCTCTTGCAATCACTTGAAAGTTCCCTTGAGCCCTTGCTTAGCTGGTTCACTTTGGACTCTAAATAGTAACAACCTTAATCCAGGGGACTTCTGTAATCCTGGGCTTGGAGTGGGAGGCATGAGCAACTGCTCTGAGCAGCAAACCCATTTATGCAGAGTGTTTCACTCTCTGAGCAGCATGGTTGAGGAAGGATGAGATTAGAAGGATATCATGGCAAAGTGGCTAACAGATTTATCTTATTCATAGGCTTGGCTTGTACTTAAGGAATTTACATTATTGGGATTTTTTTACAATCCGAACTGGCTGAATCTATCCATCTTCCAGCAATGTCACAGATATCGAAGGCTTGTTGTTTCTTTCGTAGTTCATACCTTACATCATCTACATTTCACTCCAGCTGCTTTCTCTGTTGCTTTTCTACCTGTTTCCATATGCCAGGAGTACCACCAGCCTCCCCCAAATCCCTAAGAGATTATTATAAGGCAACTCAGCGTCAAGACATTTTCCCAGGTATTCATCTGTTTTTTCATTTGCTTAATTAATTTCTTCATGATTTGTCTAGTTAATACTTTTGGGAAGGATTAAGAGGGATGCATCTCTCTCTGACGCTGACGTGTCTGGATATTTATAACAAAGAAGAGTCAGATCTCCTTGAAACTTCTAAGTCAGAGTTTTCCTCTACGAAGAGAGCTCGGCCAGATCCTAGTATGGAGATAAGTATTTCTGTGCATCTGTCCTGAGAGAAAACTCCTGGGACCTCAGACCTCAGGGAGCCCCTACTCCAGCTGAGATTGGGGGTGCCAGCACAAGGGCCCCAGCTCTTAACACTGAGCCAAGACCTGGAGTGCCTTTGCTGCACTGGCACTGTGTATTCAGACAGATTACTTAGGAAATGGTGTCAGCGAAACCCCACACTCCTCTGCCGATGAAGACTGACACCTTGCTGGGGGCTGGATGAGGGGGGAGCTGGACTCAGCTGGCACAAATGAGTTGCTCTGAGTAAAGGCTTCGTGAAACAAGATATGCAATGCTGGAAGGTAAAACATCCACGATGAGCATAGTCAGGCTAAGGTCATTTCCTCACTCTCTGCATAGCAATTCAGCTGGGAGCAGCAGGGACATTCCCAAGGGGAAAAAAAAAAAAAAAGGTGTCACTGAAGTTGAAGGAGAAGAGGTCAGTGTCACTGCAAGAAGGTAAAGTCTTACATACAGACCTTTCCTCGGGGTTGAGTGACTGTCCAGTCTCTTGATGATATGTGTTCATGAGCAAGCTGAGCCCGTCTAAGCTTCTGCAGCTATACTGAGCAGCAGCAACCTCAGCTCTGCCAGGTTCCAGGTTCTAGCCCTCATCGCCATGCAGCCAGGGACTTGATCCAACAAGAATCAACTTTTTAAAATCTTTTTATTGGCTTTCTGTTGAGTCATTTCCCCTATCTGACCACCTAGACATCAGCACAGCACTCGTAAAGGGGCAGGGCAGCCCACCTGGGAGGGCAAGGGGAAGGGGGAGATGGCAGCACAGATTTAGGCATAAACTCTGCATGGAATTGCATTCTGATACCAAGAACTTCACAATTCCCCTCTAGCAACAGTGACGTATAAGGCATTTGAAGGTATACTGCAGCAATTTCAAGGGGATTATTCTGTATTCAGCCCAGTGAGATAAAGCAAATTTTGGGCTCACCTCTTCAAGAAAACAAGCTCCTTGCCTGGCCCGACACCTAAATACCTGTCCCAAGAGAGAGTCCCTTTTACCTCTGTAAAAGGAAAAAGAGAACCAGTGCTGCTTTTAGGCATGGAGCATGCCATTTTTGTTCTTACACATTTTGCAGTTTTCCTCAAGTGACGCTGAAGTTGTTCCCATATCAGGGATGTAACGTCTTCTGGCCAACCTGAAAAGAAAGGCTATACTAGGGCTGTATGAGGTGATTGCAGGCTGCAGTTTTAGTGCCCAAAGACCCTCTAGCACAAAAGAGAGATTGACAATGTGGGCTAGTCCAGTGGGGGATGCTAAAATGGTAAAGGGATAGAAGCACATTATGTATGAGGAGAGGCGGAGGAATTCAGACTTTTTCAGTCTGTCTGCAAGAAGATGAAAGGGGAAGGCTGCTGTCTTCTGCTACTTTAAATCAGATTATAAAGACCACAGAGCCAGAGGGGCAAAGCAAAGGACAAGAGACAATGGCACAAGTAAGGGAGGTGCTGATAGACAGAAACAAACATTCACAATGAGAGGAGAGCAGTCCTGGGACAGAGGCCCAGACATATGAATCTCAGTCCTCTGATACCTTCAGGGTTCAGCTAAATGAAGTCCTGAAGCTGGCCCTGGTTTGAGAAGAAGGTTGGAGTAAAGAAATCTAAAGACCTACCAACTTAAATTCTGTGATCCTATGAAAGTCACACGATGAGGGGACTGAGAAGTGATTGCAGTGCCACTGGTCACAGGTTTTAGCCTTCATGTTCTGAAGAAGGGTGTGGAGGGGAGAAGATTCTTACACAGAAATGTGAGTCCACCCACTTGCCTGCCTTCAGACGTGGATGTGCCTGTGGCTGTCTCAGTGGTGAACCAGCTTCTGTCTTACTGACCTTTAAACGACTGAGATGGCCCAGCATGAGAGCTTGTCCTAATGAGCACGGCAAAGCCATGGCCTCTTGAACTGGTGACTGCAGTCAGCACATGACTGACACCCAGGAGGTGCCTGCACTCCCCACTCCTGCCAGGGGGGTTGATATTGTCATTCTTTACCTGCTGCAGTTTTGTGAGTTTTGAGAGTTTTTAGTCAAATTAATGTAGAACCAGTGAAAATTCAGGCTGGAAAAGGCTGGATAGACATGCTGTCTATGCCCACCGCCTGCCTTATCTGTACCTCTGACATGGCTCCTGCTCTATGCCTCCATCACTAAGAGTCTCCCACATCATCCTGCTTCTCTCCACCCCATGGCCCCCAGTCGATTCCCCACCTCTCTCTTTCTACTTGTTTCCTGGAGTGCCTGGACAAACTGTGTGCCCATGCTGCTGGCCTTTCTTCATCTGGGAACAAAGAGGGGAAATCAACCATGAATGAAAAAGCCCTTCTTGGACCAACCTGGTTTACTGCAGGTTGCACGAGGTCCCTCCAGTGTGACATTAGACCCCTGCTCCCCAGATCATCAATCACTTTACTTTCAATATTATTCCCCAGCCCACCTTTCTGGGACACCTTAGTAACTTACCCCTAGTGACTGTCACTCCAGAGCCACGCTTAGCAGCACTTCTCTTACACTCCCACTTCCCAAAGCCCTTCCAAGCTCAATACTGCTAAGTCATCACACTTGTGGTCATCCTCACACAGAGCTTTTTCTCCTATGGTACATCCCCATCACATGCACATCCCCACTCCCCTCTCCCAGCTGAGCCTCCAGAAATGGTCCTTCCAGGTGCCCTCCCTTCATCTTCACCTTCCTTCCTGGCAGGAGTGTGGGTGGAGAAGGCAGGCAAAACCTCTCCCTTAGAGTGGGCGTGCTTAATTTGGTGTTTGTTTTCAGTGCCGTCTGCTCATCACTGCTTAGTGGATTCCATTTGTGACATTCAAAGACAGAAAAAGATACATCTCTGTCTCACTACAGCACCTTCTTTCAAAGGAAAATACCTTCCCTGTTTGCCCCTGGATGTTTGTTTCTGTCTGTGGGGATCAGCTGTCAAAAGTCATGAGTGGGGTCACCTGAAGCATGCATTGAAATGCTGCTTATTTTCTCCCTCATGGTAGTAGGTAAAAGATTTTAAATCTGGTCCTGCTCTGCCAAGGGAAAAAGTGATGCCAAAACGCATCTTGCCCCAGTGGAGGAGCCAGGTCAAGAGGGTGGCTCTGAAGAGGCAGCATGGGCTAACCTGGCCAGGTCTGGCTGCCACAGGAAACCCCTGAGTCTCCTGAGCATACTCAGCACCAGCAGGTGGGGACTTTCTTCCCTACCTGCTTTTGCTGGGAATGGAATCAAGAGAATCCCTGCACTGCTGATGATCAGGAAATCTCGACCAATTTGTAGCCTGTCCTCAAATCCAGGCTTCTGGAGACCTATTTGGTTTTGGGTCCAAAATCAGGCCGTTGGCCTCCAAAAATGTGAAATAGTTGATTTCTATTCTTTTAAGTAGTTATTCATTTCCTCTTTTAAACTTTCCCTCTTGTTCTCCTACACTGAGTTTGGATTAGGTGCCACAACCCAGCTCTCTGTCCCTGGACAGGGTCAGCTTTCCTAGTCACTGTGTGGGGTTTGATATCACACCTCTGGTTTGCAGAGGAGCCATTTTCCCATTCGTGGCACTGGCTCTGACTCTTATTTAAGCTGCTGTGAAAGGAGAGGAATTAGGGAACGGCTACCAGGTCTCCAGAGAGCCAGACCCAAGAGAAGTGTGAAATGTCACTGTGCCTGTGGGTGAGAAGGAAGAAAGTGTGTTAATGCTTTCAAGAAGCACCATCAGGCCACAGACTTTTATTTTTCAGCCATACACCTCACAGTCCTCTTGGCAAACTGCAAATAGTAACACCTCCCTCCATCCCTCCCTCCATCCCTCCCTCCTTCCCTCCCTGGAGCTGGGAGGCAAAATTAACTATTGCAAAGCCCTCTGGGTGCATGAAACAGGGTCCAAAGTGTCTGTGAAAAAGCCTTTCCACAATGCGAATCCTCACTCGTGATATATTTTAGGCTCTTCATAGGATTAAAAATAAAGCGAGACGAGCCAGGGAAGTGTGCAAGGCAGATTTGGGCTCAAAGCAGGCACTGCTTTCCACAGCACAAGTCCTGAGGGACTGAGCCTGGCCTCGCATTGTGCATTCAGCACAGAAGGGTGGATTTTGAGGCTCCCTGGAAGGGAGTAGCGCTGCCTCCCCCTGCCACCATGCTCCCACCTTCGTTACGGCGGAGTGCACTGCCAGGGACAATTAGGCAGAATGAGTTTTATGCTCTCTAAGAGCAAGAGCTCTCTCGTGGAGAGGTTGCTTCTCACTACTAAAATGTGGCTTAGCTCAGGAATTCCCATGGTTTTTGAAGGGGTGTTGCCGGGCAGGGTAGGACCAACTGGTTTCATTAGAAAGGGGCTGAATGGAAAGCCATGGAAGGGCATACAGGCTGGAAGGAAGGATGACGACAATACAAAAGTGCTCACCTGGCATTTGGAAGCCTGTGGCATAGATCTCTGCTCTGCCAGACACCTCCTGTGTGTCCTCCAGTGAGGCTGTGCCCATGCACCAGCTGCTGACCGGGCACTGGGGACAGTGTGCTGTCCCTTCTCCCCAGAGAAACATCAGGGTAAAGCCATTGACAATTACACAGCCCTTAGACTACTGGAAGAAGGAGGCACAGGCACACACGCCCAAGATAGCTGTTATTAACCTTGCCTCATTTTATACATTTTTGTAGCTGCTGCAGATGCCTCAGTGTCTCCCTGGAGGGACGTTAGGTACTTAGAGCCTTTTCAGCTCAGACAGAGCTGCCTACAGGAGCTGACGGCTTTGGCCCTGGCTCCAGGAGGCTCCCTCCTTGTGGGCTGGCTGGCTGAAGTCAATCGTGAAGTGAATCGTCCCTGCATTGAAAGGGACTTGTCTGCGAGACTGCGGCTGTGTTTCAGCAGCTGGGTCAGTGCCGGTGGCTGCTCACACAGATCTGATTGCAAGCTCGGGATGTAAATAAGACAGAGGATAAATAAGAAAGGATGTGCTGGGAAGCCCCACAAGAGGAAATAAGGATATTATTATTGATTAATAAAGGTAATAGCAATAGTAGTTATCGACTCGATCTTGCAGCATCTAGTGCACGAGCCATGTTGTGCTAACGCAGGAAAAGCAAAAGGTGCAGCAGCCCCTGAGTGCCAATCACACAGGTCGTTTGCTCTCACCAAGCTGAGCCACAGAGAGCACATTTGTAATGAAGCCTGAGTATCATAAGCTAAAGAGACCTGTAGGATTTTCCATCTACAGTCAACTGGGGAGCTGATGGCAGCAGTAGTCCAGAAGTATTTTTTCATGGCATTAGCCCAGAGTGTGGTGGCATTCCTGGGAAATGTGCTGAATTTGAGAAGCTTTGGAGCTCGCTGGAAGAGTCTTGCAGATGATGTAGAGGAATTGGTGTTTGATTCACGGTAATACTGGCTCCCAGTCCCAGGCTCTGAAGCAAAACAGTCTCCCTCTTTAAGCCATCCCTGGGCTCACTTTATGTCCCTGGGGTGCAAGTTCAGTGTCAACAGCCAACCCCCAACCTTAGTGCCAATTTTCAGAAGTAGCAACTGAGTCAGAGGACAAGGGATATTTAGGGACATTTCAGCCTGGCACTTCTGCTCCCTGAGCATGGAGCTGTCATGAAACCTCTGTGCCAGGGCATGGTAAAGCACAGTGCCAGTGAAAGCTGGTTTTACTGTACCATGGGCAGCACTGAGGCCAATCTCCAACCCCCTAGCTCATCTCCATAACCCAAAAGCCACTTTGTGCAATATACTGATTCAGAGTCCCAGCTAGAACCAGAACCATAGTAATTCCAAAATGGTGTCTTCCCCTCCTTGGTGCCATAGAGAGGTTTTGTTGCAGGACTCCGAGATGTGAGCACCCAGGCTTATCAGTGCAAGGCTGATAGTCACCCTAATGACAAATTACCCCATGGCTCTGCCTTTTGTTACAGGGCTATTGCTACCATGTCCGTGTGACACAGAGATGAATCATTCTGCCCAGCGGTAGCGCACAGCCTCCTCCAGAATGGCTGCTGGTTACTCATGCACAGCAGCAATACATGCTGGCTTACTGCTCCAGGAGGGTCATCTCCAGCTGCCTCTTCAAAAAGGAAGAAGGGGTGATTTAGACCTACCTCGTGCCGTAGCTGAGTAGGGCTGAGACCCTGGATGGGTGAAAAGAGGGACGGCAAATTGTGGCAGTTGTACAGTCTATTTTGAGCATAAGGAAGAACCAGAATTTCCACCCTTGCATAAAGTCATTTGAGCTGGTCTCAGTGAGAGGCAGGGCTGAGTAGCAGGGCCTCTGAGCCTTGTATTTGGCTCGTAGTTGATTCCCTCCCTGACACAGGAAAATGAACTAGGGCATGTCTGTACCAGAGAACTTCCCCCTGCACTAATCTGGTCTGGCAGAGGAGGCAGCGTAAGGTGCCAAAATGCTTTTTTTTCTTTTCCTTTTCATCCTCTTTTTAAATAGCAGTTCAGCTGATGGGCAAAACACGATCTAGAGAAGCATTTCAGGCAGCAGAAAATTAGTTCAGCTTTTACCCTCATTAGCTGATTGCCAGTAATTAACATTTTGTCATTAACTACAGATGTTTATGGACTGGCAGAGAAGTTTGGGAGTCTCCACATTAGCTCTCAGAAATGCACTGATTATCTCCATTTAATTGTCTGCCTGTGCCTCAGTTTCCTTATCTGCTAAGGGGAAAAAAGGGCCATAATGACTCACCCCCATCCTCTACTTTACCTCCCAGCCTATAAGGGCTGTCAAAGGAAAATGTGCTGCCTTCAGATGTGGGTCTTTTCAGGAAGTTCACCTTCAGGAAATGCAGTTTTTCACTCTTTTTAGCTTGCCAGCCCTTCCTGTTAATGAGCATCATTGTCCAATAGATCATAATCTCCTTGGCATTAAGTGACTTTTCTTTGCGTCCTGGAGCTTTGTTCAAACTATTATCTTCAAATAAGCATGGATGTTTTTTGACGGCATCTTGTTCTTTTGCAGCTGGTTGTGCTCAGGTATCTTACTGAACCATAGCTGAGGACCGGGTGGAACACCCCACCCTGAAGACCTAGGTACTGGTCTAAAAAAGGAGGCATAGTGCAGCAGTTGGGTCTCAAACCCAGTGTCACTGGTGATGGCTAGCACTCGTTTGTGTGGTGATGCTTCGACAAGCTCCTGTATCTCCCTGGGTTTCAGAACAAATCCTTCCATAGCGCTTGCCTTCTCATTAAAATAAATGCAACCTTTTCTGGAGGAGTAACCCCGTAGTAGCAAATCCGTGTGTGCAGCTTTGCATTTCAGAGAAACGATGTAATGGAAAATAAAGAGAGCTGGAGTTTCAGTAGGAGAGCCAAAAAGAAAGCTCCCTCTCCTCTCTGCACTCCTGGTGCCTGGGGCGCTGAGCAGGGCCCAGCATTGACCTGGTTGTGGCTCTTCCCTCCTGTTGCCCTGCAGCTGCCATGGCCCTGGAAAACATGAAAAGCGGCAGCACTCGGTGCAAAAATGTCTTTCCAGGAGACTGCTTTAAGTGTCATTGGGTGAAGGGGGAACCTGGATAGGTAGAAGAACTGGAAAATCATGCACAATATCCTGCCAGTTTCCCTTTGAAAGTCGTTGCTGTTTATGTCCCCAGCATCCCGCTCTCTGTTCCCCCTGCTGTGCTGGGAGCCTCAGCACACTCTGCTTCCCAGCCCTTCCTCCTCCTCTGCCTATATAGACATCTACACTGTTTGATGCTCTTTCTCCAAGTGGGAGGGCACAAAACAGAGACTGACAACAGAGTTCAAAGGCCCTGGGGATCAAGCAGTGATGATTTCTCACTGCCGCAGTGACTCTGAGTCTCTTTCTGCTGGTTCCACATACAGGGTTGTACAGTGGTTGTACAGTGCCTCTCCTGTAGGTACAGCTACGGTCTCTGCAGGTTGAAACAAAGGCTCTGGCTGTATCTGGAGTCAGTGCCAATCTTCAACAGGAGGGAGTATAGGTTTTCAGCAGAGCTAAAGGCACCTGAGTGATTTTTGGTTCACACAGCAGGCCCAGAGCTCAGCTGCTCTCTGCACAGGCAGAGAGAGATTGCCTGTAGCAGCAAAATGCACGTGGATGGAGCCTCACACACCAACTCTGTCCTGCAGCAGCATTGGCTGCCGATGGGGTCCCCATCCCTGTATTTATATCCCAGGAGTGTCCCAGCAGCACAAGCAGATTTGATGGTTCCCAGGAAGAGCTCCTCTGAGGAATAGGGACTTGAGGGCATCACAGTATCCTGGCTGGGGCACAGGATGGGAATATTGGTGAGGGAGTCCACAGACAGGCTGTCACACTGAGGGGAGGAGGCAGGAGAAATGGGGTTGATGACACAATGCATTTTCCTGCCCTTACACCTGTTTAGTTTTCTCTCCTCCTGCAAGGATGTCACCTACTGAGTCTCTGGCTCTGCTTTTCTGTGTGGCATGCCCCATCTTTGCACAGATTAAATCCAAGTATGACTGACAACCCCTGGGTTAGCACCGGGAAAGCATGGCAGCACAGAGTGCACCATCCCAGGAGCGGCCAAGACAAGTGCATTGCTAGGTATCTGGAAAAATCCAGGAGGGAGTCCAAGGATTGGCCTCAGCCAGGGACATTGTGTGGCCAGAAGCCACATCACTGCCACAAGTAACACCAGCTCATTATGAAGGAGCAGGACCCCAGTGGTTGTCCAAGCTGTGCAGAGCATGTTTTTACACAGTAGGAGCTGTGCGTCTTGAAGCACCCTGTGTTCTCTGCATCCTAGTCAGGCTGGGCATGGGACAGTCACACCTGATCTAGTGCCAGAGCAGTGACTCTATTGAGGTGATTTCTCAGTTCCAGTGGCTGCATTAGTTCTTGCTGGACCCCTTGCTCACGCTGCAGCTCTGCCCTCTGAGTGCTGTCCTGCTGGGCTGGCTTTGCACAAGGCGGGAATCCTAGTCCCTGAATTTCCCTCTGCTCTTGGCAGACGGCCATTCTTCATGTAGTAAACCCCCCAAACACCTACAGGTTCCCGTGGAGGGAAAACTCCCAGCCTGCCTTTTGTGAAGTCTGTGCTTTCTCTGCTTTTCAACACATCAACCAGTCACATGGAGTGATACAGCTGCTTTATAGGAAGAGAGGAAACTCCAGAGAAGACTGGAAAATGTGTTCTTCTTGCTTGTTTTCAAGATAGGAGGAGCCTCCACCAACAACCTTGGAAAATACTGTCTCCAGTGGTGGCACCTGGTCCCAGCTCTGTGGTTTCCAAGGAGGAAAGGACCCTGGTTCTTCTGGGAGGTCTTGAAGAACAGGTGGATCAAGGCTGAGCAAGACTTATTTTCTTCTGTGCCCTGCAGTCGAATTCTCTGGTGCCTAACTGCATGAACTAAAGCAATTCAACTAGGGCATTTCTGAACCTGTCTTTCTGTCTCCTTTAGCTTGTGTGGATACTCCAGAGTCCAATAAGGAATTTAGCTCAGTCCATTGATTTTCCTACTCTGGCATTTTTTAGTAAGACTTCTCTCTTCTATATATTCCCCTGTTTTTAAGGCACATAAGCAATCCTTGCGAAGTTTGGCTGAAAGTGGCCAGTGGAAAAAAAAAAGAGTTATTGGGGGATATACACAAGCCCATGTATTACCAACTATGCAGTCTTGTAAGCCTCACTCCCATTACAAGCCGTGCTAAATGGGGAACCTGGTGAGACTCTGATATCTGATGAGATGAGACAAATCGTGGTGGGGGAAGATGCAACACTATAGAGATGGCAGTGATGACAGAGGTGGGGTAGCTCTGACTGCAGGACGGAGGAAAGAATTGCATTCATCAGTGCTGCTGAAATGATTTGATGTATTTGACAAGTGTTGGGATGATCCAAAAAAATGCAGTTCTGGCCAAAGGTTGATACTTCAGGTATGGTTGAGCATTGTTTTGAATGCCTCCATACTAAATTCTTGTGGATTTCACAGAGTTTGAGCTAGTGAACCAGACAGACTGTTGGGGTCACTGGGAAAACAGTGGCAGGTAGGAACTGATGTGTGCATTTCTGCCCACATTAGTGCACAAGCACCTTGTGCCCTGGGGAATGGTTTCCGGGCTGGACTGCCAAAGTATCTTAATGGTTTGGACAAGAAGGTCTCTGGCAAGTGCTCAGTGTGCCGATGAGAATGAAAAAAGCCATGACTGTGGTAACTAGGAGAGAAAGTCCTTGATTTTCTCAACAAGTGCCCATATGGCCCTTTAGTCACCAGATGGATGCCAGTAAGACCTTTTTGCTTGTGGAACTTTTTCTATTATTCAGAGTATAGCAGCTTGGCCAGAAAAACTGTTTCCAGGTGAGGGATGAGGAGGCATCTGGAACTCAGTGTGAGCCTCAGCAGCACAGAGATCCTCCTCATGCCCCAGCAAGCATGAAAACAGGGAGAAACACATTCCAAACTGGAGCCAGATGTTCTGGCTGGGTTGAGATGCCTTTACAGTCTGTGAGAGCATCCAGAGGAGAGATAGGGAATGACTATGCCCAAGACATTCAGGGAGAAAACAATGCAAGAAGAAGGCAGGAGGTGGGCTGCAAGAGGAGGCAGGTTATTCTGGTTGTGCATAAGCATGGAGCAGAGGTCCATGTGTTCTTGAAAATTGAAGCAGGAGAGGAGTATATGCGAGTCATTAAGAGCCTGATTAACGTTGTCCAGTGGAGAATGTGTGTAACTGCATGATGCACAACCGTGGCTGGAAGGCAACAGCTATTAAACAGGCGTGCAGGAGTCTCTAGGAAACAAAGGTAAATTTGTGGATTTTTTTAAGCAGGTCTTGTATAAACCTGCTATCCTGTTTTCTCTGTGGTGTGAAATTCTGTCATGTTTCCTTCATTTCAGACCTAGTGACGCCTATCATTTCAAACATGTTTTGTTTAAGACTTCAGGAGTTGGGGGACCAGTGCATCTCTCTGTAGGTTCTTCAATAGCTAATTGCTTTCACTATTTCAAAAAAAAAAAAAAGCACTTCATTTCTAGACTGTATCTGCTCACCTTCATCTTCCATCTACTGGTTCTCATTCTGCCTGTCAACTGGATTAAAAAGCCCTCCACTGTTAAAAACCTTCTCCCACTGGAAGTACTTAACAGATTACAGTCGCATCACGTCTTCACCTTCTCTTCATTAAACTAAGCAGATTAAGCTTCTGTCTCTACTCACTAGAGAGACAGGTTTTTCCAAACACAGACTCACAGTTCTTTTCACCTCTGAAATTTCAGGAGGATTGTGGAGAGTCATGGTACTCTCCACAGGGTTCAGATGACCAGACTAACCTCAAGATATGAGGATAAGGTGTAGGCTGTGTTTGAGAGGCTGAACACACTCTGACCAATTTGCCAGACTCTGGTCCATGGAGATGATGCAATATAGTCTTGGAGACCTCCTCTCTATCATTTCCTCTTCCAGGACGTATTTACAGGACTTGGAGGTGAACGAACATTTCTCAATTTACTCAACTTAGAGCAGCTCCTCTCTGTATCTGGCAGTCCTTGGGTTATCTTGCACTTGAAAGTTTACTGGTTTGCAGAAATTTCCCATTTATTTCTTGGGTGCACTTTGTTAAGGATAGGCCCATATGTCCTGTCTGCTCATCTAGTATGAAGAGGATTGACATAAACAAGTGGTGCCATCCACAGCCTGATCATACTTGTCATCCTTGAATTTGGCAGAGGCTGTGGAGCTAGTTTAAAAAAGAAGACAGAAGAAAAAACTGTAAGATGCTGTCAACTCTGCTTTTCTAAACAGTGTATTAGAAAGTACAGTGTAAGAATCTGCTCAGCATTTTTGTGATTTGATCAAGAGTACCCAGGAGGGATGAGTGAAGCAATCTGGAAAGAATAAGAATTGATCCAAAGCTCAGCCTGAAACTTATTGGAAGTTTGTAAGTTTGAGCAGCTTCATATAACTGTTCCCATCACTACTTTCACAATCTCTTACCTTGCTAATGCTAGGACCAGGGTTCCAAATAACAGAACTGCTGTAAAGCCAGAATGAACACATCTTGAAGACACATCTCCAAGAGGATCTCTGCTTCTAGATATCTGGCCAAGCCACAATCCTCAATCATACATTCCTCCCTCAGTGTAAAGGCACAGTTTCTCATCCTGGCAGTGCGAGGACATTCTGTCATTGCTGTCACCCAGGAGCAGTGGGTGGGTTAAATCTCTTGAGTTGGAGACTGAAAGATGTCCAATCCCTTGTCTTTGCGTGCTGTTTTGTCATGTTGTCTGTGAAACATGAATTCCTTACTAGTTGACTTGGTTTGATGTACTCAGATTGTTTCATGCCAGAACCCAAAGCCTTTTCTGTTCTCTTCACTCTGGTTTGTGGAATCGGGAAAGGCATGTCCAGCTTTACCAAAGAGTCCTCAGGACTTGGAAGTCCTCAATGCAACACAGAAAGATTGACTAAGCAGAAAACAGCTCCAAACTTCAAGGGGAGTAGAAAGAAGAGTAATTGTTGGAGGTGCCCCTGGTGTCATCACAGTGGCTCTACCTGCTGCCTGGGGCCTTTCCAGTCCAGACTGCCTGGAGCAGTGTTACTGAGTTATGCAGATGTCTCCCACCTGCCTCTGATCCCCAGTACGATGTTAAAGCTTCCATTTATCTCAAGAAACTTGCTTTCAGTCAGAATGGCAATGCCTGTTCCCACTGGTGAGCATGAAATCTCTCACTGTGCTTTTGGAAAGGACATCCAAACAACAGTGTCTTCGTGAAAGGGGATTCAAACAAGTGTCTGGGCCGCTTGCCGGGCTGGGGAAATCACTGCTCCTGCTGTCTGCCTAGATCTCACCTCAGAATTATGAAGTTGTGGTAGGCCTGCCAACACCAGTGGCATTGAGGGAAATTGCTACCTTTAGTGGCAGTCTACTGCATCCCTGCTTCGGGCCCTAATCTCTCACATTTTCAGTTACCTGTATGTACACCTCCTCTCTGTGTGTCAAGGCTTTGCAGAGCAACAGGAGGAAGAACCTGCTTTCCCAGGAAAATGATATGGTGATTGTTGGACAGACTAGAAAATGCCTCCAGCGTGTCACACCTAGCAATGGAGAAATGGTTTCTGAATTTCATGCCTAATGGCTGAACTTAGCGGATAAGGGTACATGTTAATTGTGAAGTTGTGCAAATAATGGGGACCCAGCTCCCTCTCTGTCCTGTGAAAGGTCTTACACTCGGTTACAATGTACAGACTAAAAATAATTAATCCTTATGAATGCTGCAAAAGAGTTTAAGGAGCTGCCTGTCTTTTTGGTTATAAATCTCAGCTAAATCGGTTTACCACAGTCAATCAAACATGTAATTTTACACTGATGAAATTTCTCAGCAAGCAAGGCTATTATTAGCTGCCTGGTCAGAGTCAGTGGATCAGAGTGCTGACCTCCTAAAGTCAGTGTCCCTGTGGTGGTTAAAATGTTCCCTCAGTGTTCCCCTGAACTTCCACAAAACACACAGGATAGGATGTTTAACCACTTGTAGTTAAGGTCATGGATGGTAACTTCAAACCTTGGGAATGCTAGTCCTACTAGGACTACAAAAGAGACTGTTCAACGCTGAGGAAATTTCCCATGCAAAGATCCTTTTCTGTGCAGCAATCATGTGTGTTCACAGTATAGAATCATAGAATGGTTTGGGTTGTAAGGGACCTTAAAGATCATTTAGTTTTCAACCCTAGTGTCATGGTCGGAGGATCTCCCACTAGACCAGATCACTCGATGCCCTATCCATTCCCAACCTTGAACACTGGCAGGGATGGGGCATCCACAAGTTCTCTGAGTAAAATATACCTCTGTGGATTCACATTTCTTTTTGCACCTTAAAAAACAAAGAACATGAGAAGGTTGGGAAAACATGGGGTCCAACACTAAACGATTAGGAAAAAGAAAACAAAATTACATATAATTGAGAAAAAGCTTCAGCCTTCTCCATTTCTAAACACTTCCAGAATAAGCACCGGAACTGCAGTCCCCACACTGCTAGCAGAGCCCTGGCTATGCCTGCTGGCATGGTGATTTTGCTTATCAGGTTTCCTGAGGGACAGGAAAATCCTGATTGAAGGAGAGAGTGGCTTGGTGGGCTATTAGTGGAATCCGCTAATGAAATCTGCTGATGACACGAGGCTCAGAGGCATTGTCTACGAACAGGAGAATGAGAACTTCAGCTTTGTGTTGCTCTGGGTAATAGAAATTACATGAAAGGGATACTGGTAATAACAGCCTGCAACTCCAGTGCTGCAGCTGGAAAGGTCAATGCTGGACCTAGCAGGCCAGGTGTTTCATGCACAGGCAGGAAAATCATTTCCATGGCAATGGCAAGCTTTTCTGTGGAGGCCTGGTCAGAGGAGGATTTCTGGGATGGCTAAAGACATGAAGACCCATTGGACAAGATGAAGACAACGGTCACTCATTTAGCCTAAGAAGGCAAAGTCTGAAGGAGAAATGCTGAGCCATTCCAGCTCTGCTGGGGATGGGAGACCACAGCATGAAAGAGCAATGTACACAAGTGGTCAGCACGGTTCTCAAAGGAGAGAAATTCAGAAACATCTTCTCAATAGGAATGACACAAAGAGAAAAACTTCTTAAAGACTGAGTCCTTTACTTGAGATTGAAGTTTGCATTGGAGTCATACAACTTAATCTGACAAAGTTCAAAGTCTCCCCTATAAAAACAGACAGTTCAGAAAAGTCTCATGAAAATCACCCACCAAGCTTGAGATTCCATCAATAAGTATACAATTGTATACGTTTGTTAATCCCAGCTGAATTTGTTTGGTTTAGTCATTTGATACTCATTCATTAGCAAACTAAAAGGAACTTTGAACCTATGACTATTTCGTCATCTCTGGTTTCTTCTCCCTGCTCAAAAACTAGAACTATAAATCAGACGGTTCATCTTTGTAATCTCCATCTACTTAAAGAAATGGGTGTTAATCAGAGTGAAGCCTCCTTTGAACTCAGAATGTTGAATTTGGGAAAGGCTAGAACTCCACACACTGTTCATCCTGCCTAAATAGTCAGGTCAGCTGTCAGGAGTCATAGAGAGGAGATTTGATCTTGTCCAGCATCTGCTCTCTCAAGCGAGAGACACCAAGAGCTTGTCTCGGTTTTGTCTTAGCTTTCATGACCTTGTTGTGAGAAGGGAGATAAGAAGTATATCATTCAGGTCATTGTTTAAACTTCCACTGGACTGGTGTCTGTTCAACATGGCTATCTGAGGACAAACCCAACTGGGCAGTAGGCAACTGCAATTGGCATTGGCCATAGCTCATTACCTGTAGCTAGTGCAGGCCAGTAGTGACTCATTGTACCTCAGCCATCTGTGCCAGGCAGTGCAGCCTCTCCAGCACCTGAATTTCTCAACATGCCTAATGCTCTGTGCCAGAAAAAGGCCCAGACATCCCCGGATGTGCAGCTGGGAATCAAGCTCCCTTCCTGGGCATGACCGAGGGGCAGCAGGCTTTCCAGCTTGTGTTCAGAGGTCTCAGAGAGACCGTATTTTTCCACTGAGATATTACAAGGTCCACTTTAAATGGATAGCTTCAACTTTCCTGAGATATCATGAAAATATGGAAAGTACAAGGTGAGACAATTGTTGAAGTGGGTGTTCACTGTGGTAAACAGCCTCCTGTTGCCCCACACAATTTGTCAGACCTCTCCACCTAGAACTATCTCTACAACCCCACAAATCAGGGTCCAAAAAAAAATGGCAGGAGGGCAGCTGAGCAAGCAGGAGTTTGGCCATGCTTGCTGGTGACTGCTTTGCATTTCTTCTTCATTCAGAGGAGGTTCTGGGTTTCATCAGTCCCAAGCAAACTTTGTACAAAATTATTCCGTCAGCTTTCACATGTGGTAGGATTCTTCAAATACCCCTCACTTACTGTTCTCATGTAACATCCTTTCTCCCGGTCCTGTTTACTCTCTATGCATAAGAGTCCCAGCTCCTCCTGGGCCATCTCCAGTCTGCGCCTGCCCTGCTGGCAACTGCCTTCCTAGGGAACAGCAGACCTTCAGCACAAGCTGCTTGGTTCACCATCAAAAAACAGTTCACAACCTGCTTTGTCATTGCCCCAGTGCAGGTAGAAAACCTCTCTCCAGCATGAGCGAACCCAGAAAGGGACCTCTAGTTACTCACAGCTGAAAACATGGTGGGTTTGAACACACCCTCCCTGAGTGACCTGCCTTGAGTCCATGCTGTGAAGAAGCATAAATTACCCACCCAGTAATGCTGCCTGCACGGAGAGCATTAAATGACTCAGTAGGCTTTTCTGCCAATTTGTTGAGGTTTTAAAATGTTTTTACTATTACTTAGCTTCAAAAAGCATTTTTCATATCCTCTCATCTGCTTTTAATGTAATGTATTTAGTTTTCTTTTTTAACCCAAGATTAAGGCATTATTTTCTGTTATAAAACCTGGGCTGGTCATTAGCTCTGTCAAAGTTTTTGGTATGTCTGGGGTTTCTTTTCCATGTGTGTTAGGGAGAGCAGGACTTGAAGCAAGAATAGATGTCTTACATTTATTCACTGTGCCTGCCATGAAAACCATTCCTGTTTGAAATGAAGTCTTGTTATCTCAAACATGCCTCTTACGTCTGTGGTGGCAGCTGCCAGAGAAAATGCATTACCCTTCCAGCTTTTACAGGGAGGTTGTGGCTGCCTGTGTGGGAAGGGAGAAGTGTTTTTTTCTGGAAGGACCCTTTTCCCAAGCGCAGATGCCTTTCCACCACAAAATTCCTGCTCCTGGAGAAGAGACCATGGGAGTTTGTTTCTCAGGAAAACATGGGAAGAGCAATTGAGATAAATGGTGTGATCGTATTGCATTTTTAGGCAGTCTTTACTGTCACTCAGCTCTGGCAAAGGCTTTTCTGGTGGAACAGAGGACCTCTGGAGAGGAGCCGCATAGCCCTCTCTGCTCACCTACACAACAGCACATCAAGGTCTCAATTCCATCCTTTCCCAAAGCTTTTGCCAGCTCTGGAGATGGAGGCGTGCGTGGATGAGACGGGTGCCTCTCAGAGCAGCTATCCAAATTACGTCATGGTAGAAAAACAAGGAATGCAGGCAGGACAGAGGGAAGAGAAAGAGAGACAGACTGAAAGGGTGAATCCAGAGGTAGGCAGGGGAAAGGAGAATGACAGGATCCCAGAAGCAGAGGGAAAAAGAGAGCTTGATGCTGTCTTCAAGCTGGGAGGATCAGACGAAGAGCACGGACATCCCAAGGACTGTGTGTGGCTGTGCTGGCACATGTGGATGTATTTGCTATCTGACAGAGACTGCATCATCCCTATCTAATATATTGATTGTGATTAACGCTATTACATGGCGTATCTGATTAATTAACAATGGCTTCCCACTTGTGACTGCTCATGGCCCCGCAAATGCATTAGCTCTTACTGGCAGATGCTGGCACTGGTGCTGCTGGTCCCATCAAGGGGCTCCCCACTGCCCACCATGACAGCACAGTGGCCAAGGCACTAACAAGGGTGCTGGAGGGGATGTGTGAAAGCACCCTGTTGGTGGCAAACCAGGCTTTGCCATAGGAAGAGCAGGGTGACTCATTGTGACAGCAAAAATGACAGCAAAAGGGAGGATGTTCATCTGATCAGATGGAGGAGGAGGCTTGGAGAAGTCAGAGCTGCCCATATGCAGGGCCGTCATTTCACAGCCTCAGTTGCTATCTCTTCTAGTGGCATTTTTTAATGGATGGTTTTTGATAGCTGATAACTGGTTTCCATGACAACAGGCCTCTGTTATGACATCGGTCTTGAAACAAGCCCAGGTTGATGTTTTCAAAGTTCCCGCATGTCTCAAGCAGCCAGAGGGCTGCCTTTGTGCTCTCTGTTCATCACTGGCATGCCTCAGAGGCCGAGAGGAGAAGGGTAACGTTTCCTTCTAATGAGGACTGTGGGTGCCTGGCTATATTTTCAAGCATTAGCAGACCAGAGGGAGATTAAAGGAAAGAGGCTCCACTAAAGGATTAGCAGATTTGGTTATTCAACTCTCGCTTTAAATTATTATCCCTAATTATGAGTATATTGAAAGTTCACTTGGTGAGGGATTAGAAAAGAGCCAGATGCAGCTCTTGGGGCTCTTGTGCTAGAGGTTGGCTCTGTGGAAGATCTCTATCTTATGCTTTTGTGTGCTCCAGTCTGCTGTTATTGTTTGGTTGGAGAAAAACTCCCTTGAAGGGGAGATGGGGTCCTAGTGTCCCTTTCCTCCCATCTGAAGGCAGTGAGATGTCCCATGTGTAGGAGAAGCCAAAGGCAAGCAGGACCTTGTCCCCTTTTTGGCTCTTCACTGTCTCCATTTGCTTCCATTTCTTAATGCACATGGTTTCTTTGTCTTCCCACATCACGATGTGATCAGAGCCTCACTATTGTTTGCAAAACCCTTTGAGGTTCTCACATATGCTTCAGACAGAAAAATTATTAGTATTTTAAACCCATTCATTCTTCGCTGCATACAGATCTTTTGCATCTGCAACATTATTTTCCACTTAAAGGTCTCCAAAGTGGTTTGCAAGGACAAGGCTTGGGACCCTGCTTCTGGAACTTGTCATGGGAGGGAAGAAGGTCACGGCCACCAAAGACACAAAAGATTAAATGGGGCCAGACACTTAAAGTGCTCTGGAAAAGGATGAGCTGAAGGATAGAGACTTGTTCCTAGGAACAAAGGTGAAATTTAGGCTGATGGAAGCCTGATACACAGCTCTCAGCTGAGGAGCTGGAATTGTGTTTAATGAAAATGAAGAGTTAGGAGCAAATGTTGCTTTAGATGAGATCAGTTGGTATAGTTTTAATGTGTTTGTTTCAGCTAAATTTATACTGCTGTCCAGCCCTACTAGTCTAGGAGTTACTGCTGCAAATAATTAATAAATAAATGAAAACCTGGGCTAAGATCTCTGCATTTAAGCAGAAACCACACCCTTTTGGACTAATTTTCTGATGCCTTGCAAGGAAAAGAATAAACTTGAAGGCTTTTCTACCATATTTCAGTAACAGCATTCAAAGTCACCCTCTTGCTGATTTAAATATTTCACAGCTTGCAGGGCTATAAATGAGTTGTGTGTTGTGAACAATAAATTACATCGGAGCGTGTACAACTGGTTTCAGCCTAAGCATGAACATTCCTTTTCCTGAGTCAGCAAGTTTTCCTGGACAACTTTTAAGACCATTAGTGTTTAAATGTCATCTGCACAGAAGATCTGGGACCTGTCTCTTTTGAATGCTGAGGTCAATCACTGCCTGCAGAATGCCCGCAGAGCAATAAGGATTTCAGTTATTCACACTCCTTTTGCAGGAAGATTATTGCTTGGTTCACAGAAGTTAAATGTGGCTGGGGGTCTTACAGGGGAATGCAGAATGTGGCAGGAGGCTGCCGTATTTGATGGCTAGAGCTCTGTACTGCATCTTGAGTCCTGCATTTAACTCTTAAGTCCACGTTTAGTCCCCAGAAGCATCTTCCCGTCCCATGCCTCAGTTTCCCCAGCAGTAAATTGGAGACAGTGGTTCTCCCAACCTAGGAAGTAATCCTGAAAAACAACTGATATGAGAGGGGTTATATTTTCAATCTGGTCCTAATAAATACTGCAATACGAATCACTCAGTAGCCTTACATATAATTATATACCCTCCTTAATTATTGAACAGCTGCTTTAATAAAACATGCAACAAATAATTCAAATCTATTCAAGGAAAAAGATGTGCAAAAATTCTTCATGTAAATATGTACAAAAAATAATTTGCGTATTATTTAAAAATCAGAGCAGTCCTTTGCTCTATCTGTAGAGAATAATTGAATAGGAAAATATTGAAGTTAGTAAACAGCAAATTAATAATTCACGTAGTATTTACAGTCACCATACACTGTATTTTCCACCAAGTGCACATTCTGTTTTTGCCATTTGACCAAACACACTTGTCTGCAACCTAAGACACTTGTGTCTGGGCACTTTTGTGAGCTGTTGCTTTATGGTGGATGCTGCTGAGAGTGACTTGTCAAGTCCCGCTGACATTGGGGCAGTTGAAAAGCTGCCAAGATGGACAGTCAACCCTTGTCTAGAGATCTGCAACACAGCAGCTCCAGCTTCATGCCAATATTAATGATCTCATTTGCATGATCTGTATCCCGGTTTTGTTATCACCCACTGAATCCAGTTTATGGTGTGCAGAGAAATTGATTGACCCTGAGTTGAGCTCAGTTGGTTAGAGCATGGTGCTGATAACTCCAGGGTTGTGGGTTTGATCCCATATGGGCCATTTCTTAAGAGCTGGACTCAATGATTGATTTTTGTGGGTCCCTTCCAACTCAGAGTATTCTGTGATTTTGTATTATTTCCCTAGCTCTGCAATGGTCAGTTTTGGGAGAGATTGTTCTATGTTAACATTTATTCTTCTCTGGAATTGTCTGAAAATGTATTGACTGAATGGTACCAAAATCTGTGTGTTGCATTTAGGGTTCTAATTTTAAGAGGAAACGGGAGTAGAACCCAAATTTTGCCACAGACCTCATGTGGGATTTTGATGAATCACTCAGAGCCAACCTGAAATGTCACTAGAGTGTGCAAATTTGAGGGAAAAAGGGAAAATGTGGATTGCTTTTTGATGCCTGGGGGGTTTTTCCTCTCTCTTGTGAGGCCTATTCCTGGATATTTACATTCCTCTCTATAGATAGAGGGATAGCAGGACAAAACATAGGCCTAGAACTCCTGGATCTACCTCAAAAGAAGGGGCAGGCCCTGGGAGGGCACAGGGAACAAGGGGGGCTCTCGTTGGGTACTTTAGGGACATTGGTGTTAGATGAACTTCAGTTGGATGAAATGGTGGATGATAGCTAAGAAAGTTATAGCAAGATTGTTGTTCTTTTTCTCTTTGGAGCACAAGATTTCACCAGTAAAGCTGTTCTTTCCCTTCACTCGTATTAATCCATTTTGTGGTTTTTTGTTCCTTGTTTTGTTTTTAGGCAACACTTTCCTGACCCCTGTGCCTGTTCCTCTGCGGAGTAGTGCTGAGAAGTGTATACCTTCAGTACCCACATAGTAGGTGCTCAGGGCTCCTTAGTGTTGAATCAGCACTGCTGCGGGGGTGGCTTGGAAGCAACTGCTCATTGCAGAAACATGAGATGGTGTCTCTGGAGCAGTTTGATTGACAGCCAGGTTGTACCCCCAAAGGCAGCTCCACCCAGCAGTGGGACATCACCTTTTCATCCTTGTCCCCAGCCATTGCGGGGGGAAGGTGTTCTGCACTGCAGGAGGAGACATCCCAAGGGCAGGAATAGGTCAAGCTCTACAGGCAGCTGTGATCCAGCTGCCAGGCACCAAACTTGGGATATCATAGAATAGTTTGGGTTGGAAGAGACCTTTAAAGGCCATCTAGTCCAACCCCTCTGCAACGAGCAGGAGCATCTTCAACTACATCAGGTTGCTCACAGCCTCACCTAACCTGACCTTGAAAATTTCCAGGGATGGGGCATCTGCCATCCTCTGGGCAACCTCTTCCAAGGTTTTACCACCCTCACTGTAAAAATACCTTCCTTATATCTAATAAAAATTGACTATTGTTCAATTTAAAAGCATTACCCCTTGTTCTGGCACAAAAGGCCCTGCTAAAAAGCATGTCCTGATCTTATAGGCATCCTTTAAGTGCAAGGGTGCAATGAGGTCTTCCTGGAGCCCTCTCTTCTCCAGGCTGAACAGGCTCAACACTCAGCCTGTCTTCTTGGAAGAGTGCTCCAACTCTCAGATCAGCTTTCATGGACCTCCACTGGACTTGTTCAGATAGGTCCATCTCCTTCCTGTACTGAGGACCCCGGAGCTGGATGCAGTACTCCAGGTAGAGTCTCACCTGCTTGCACCTGCCTGCAGCTCCCCTGTTAAATCAGACTCCTGCAGCTCCTGCTGGAGAAGCATTTTCTGTCAGTCAGACCTTTGCTTTCAGCTCCCATCCTTCGAGGCTGAAGTCCAGGAGTCAAACAGGTCTAATGTGGATAACCCTCCAGAGAGGGTTTCAGACCTGAATTCAGCAGCTTTTGGGTCACTTCAGATGAGCTCCAGTCTTCCACTGCCACACTCCTGGGCATATCTGTAGAGTTCAGTGCATTTAGAAGTGCTAAATCTTGTGGGAGAGGGCCTTTTCAGAGGCTCTTTGAAAAGGTTTTTCTAAGACCTAGATTCATATTTTGTCCCTTTCTTTTCTTCAGATCTGAAACTTCAGTGCTGCCTGACTTCTCCAGGAGTTTACCTCCAGTGTGGTCAGGTGTTGCTTCCTTTCTGAAAACCCAGAGCGTTCATAACTTCCATGAGCTCAGGGGGCTAGAATCAGGAAAAAATAATGCTTTTTCTTTTCTAGCTCACTGGACTAAATCCTAGTCAGTGAATGCCCATGTAGAGTGGTCCTATCAGGAAAAGAGCTGAACATTATTTCTTGTCCTTAGCCCCAAAGGAGGTGATTTTGCAGGAGCGAGATATCAAGGTGTGCTCACAGCTAGGTGTTAGTGGGGCTGAGCTGGAGGCAGGGAGTTTTGGAGGAGTTGGGAGTTTTGGTGAAAGAGGAACAAGTGGTATGTAGTTCTCCAGCATGAGCCATGCTCAGGGAGAGGCCAGGACCAAGCCAGGAGTTTGGAGTGATAAACCCTAATGTCAGTCCTGAACAGGGAGCTGCATTGGCATAACTCAGACATCAGCTCTCAGGGTTGCATCTGGATCCTCTGATGAGGGTGGGCAGTTAGTCACTGGAGATCTGCATCAGGGATTATTTCTTCAATCAGGTTCCTCCCATTTCTTCAGTCCTTCCTCCTGGGAGCCCCTGACTGACAGCTCTCCAGGAGGGATACGTGCAGTGCTGCCAGTCATTCATTATTGCTGGAGACGTTATGTGCTGACTGCAGCCACTGATGTGACTGCAAAGGAGCAGGGGGTGTCTGAGGGAAAAGAGGTACATTTTACTCTATCTGTCGTTTCCCTTCTTTGCTTGGGCTTGGGTGACTTCGTGCCTGACAAAGATGAGGATATCATCTTCAGTTCTGTGACCAAATTTTAATGAGGCAATTCTTTTATTTTATTCTTTTTTACATTCACTGAATACCTGTATGCAGAGAGGAGGCACTGAACGAGGATTTAACCACTATCAAACCTGTCAGCAGTGGCAAGCTGGAGCTGCCTCTGCCTCTGCCTCAAATCTCCCACAGAGACTGTGATGGCCACTTTTCCCCAACCTACAGTTGTGACTTTTGACAGGGGATGGTCAGGTGGTTTGGAGTGAAAACCAACTTCCTACCCTTGAGTGTTAAGACAATAAGATCGTAGAGCATAAAAGGCAGCCAAGGTGGAGGATCTGGGTAAAGGTTATGACTGGAGACTTCATGGGAGGATCTTACATGGTGACAGCAGGTGAGAATGAGTGTAGAGCTGTGCTCAGGCACCCACTGATGCCAGCAGGTTCTGACCTTAAACTGCCTCAGATGAAAACAGGGAACATAAGTTATTCTGATGGTGTAGCATCCTGGCAAAAATGACTCATTTGTTTCATCTCTGTTCTTGCATTTTTCTTGGACACTCACATTAGGGAAAACAGAGATAAGTGAAAGGTTGGGATACACATGGCAACACCTGCTATTTTCACTTCTCCGTGCTTTCCCCCATTTTTAGTTCCCGTCATCTCTAACTTCTCAGGTGAAGTCCTCAGTCGTGACCTTGCCTTGGCTACAGGCCAATGCCTGGAGAGAGGTGCTGCAGGGTTTGTTTCTCCTGGAACCCTTGCAGCTGTGCAGTCATGGGTACAGTCCTGGTATTCTCCCATTCTTTCAGTTACATACTGGCAGCTGTCTATTATGGGAAGCCTTATCCATTCTACCATCCAGGCGGGATCTTCCCTTTTTTTCAAGGGGATACTCTGCTGTATAGTTTTATCTACACCTCTGTATCATTATCTCCACTCCTTTATAATTTTGTTTAGAGATAGACTCCATTGCTACCACGAATAAAGACCTTTTGCTGGGTCTTTGGCATGTGCTTAATATATTTAGAATCTACTTCATGCTAATGCTGCTGTTTTCTTATGCTCGTGAGGACACTAAAAGAAGAACTGAAGTGAGATACAGATTTTCTTCTTTGTTCTCTAAAAAATATGAAGGGAATTTTTCACAGTAAGACTAAATTTAAATCAACTGAAACAGAAAAGCCCGTGTCCCCACTTTATGTACATATAATGCAATTTCCACCACAATTTAAAAAAAGAAAAATTATCCCTATTTAACCTAATTATATTCAAAAGCTATTAGTGTAAAAAAGACAAGAGCCGATCAAGAATATTTTTGTATTTATGAAAAATTTAAATTCTAGTCATCCTGATTGTGTAGCAAAAAGCCTAAAAAAATCACTCCTCAGATTTCTTGAGACATAATTTCTGCCATTGAGATCAGAAATTTCCAAGTGCACAGGGGAAGGTGACCATACTGCACCCCACATACCTTCAGAAACATCCAGAAACCAAGCACTGTTCACATGGATCAATAACAATGTGGCACGGTCAAGAGCAACTCACTTGCCATGGATAGTTAATGGTTATGCTACATTGGACAGAAGCTGTAGGACAGGCATCATCTCACCCAAAATATCCCAAATCAACCCTGTCCTCTCTTACCTATCTTGACTTGCCCCGAAACCAGGAGCCCAGGAAGGCAACCTCAGATAAAGATGTCTGCACGAGAGCATTGCACACTAAATGTCATAAATCCCACACTCTGTCTCTCAGTCAAACTATCTCTTGCTGTCAGTGCCTTTCTCAGTGTTCCTCTCCAGGTTTTAAAAAAGGCTGATGTTGCTACTATCTATAGGTTATGCAAATGAGACATTTCTCCCCCCAAAAATACACCACCTTACTTTGCTGTGTTTCTAGAAAGCAAGAAGCTAAATAACTAGTTCACCTTGGCTCAGCAAAGGAATGGTAGTGGGGAGTTTAGGGTAGAAAGCTAAAAAATCCAGGACATTTAATTACTCATCACTTTTTCCAATACAAGAGCAAAAGAGTGCCCAGTTACTGGATCAAAAGGCAGCAGAAGGAAGCACAGTGCATCATCAGCTGTGCAGCTCACTTCCTTGGGATGTTGCAGAAGGAAAAAAAGAATAAAACACCTGAAAGAGGGATCGAGAGTTATTAAACTCAGTGGTCCAGAAGTACCCTCTTTCAATGAGCTGTGGTCTGACCCAATTCTTACAAAGACTGTGGCTGTGAAATATTAACCCCAACCACTGTTGCATTCCCAAGGGGAATATTAATTAAAACCTCTGTCCAGTGTAGGACAAACAGGGCCCAGTAGTGATGGGAGGAGATTGAGCACATACTGGTTGGCCTTAGAGGTAATACCATCTTCTGTCAGAAAGCAAAGGGACCCAGATGAACATTAGAAAATGGGAAGCTGACCTTCTGCATAGCCTCAGGAAAACCATTTCTTTGGTATTGCTTCTGACCCTGGTCTGTCTTACTAATATGACGGTCACCTCTGAAGGGCAGGCACAATCTTTCACTATCTGTCTGTTCAGTTCTTGGGAGAAATCAGCCCATCTCTAAGGCAGTGCCTCTCATTGTGCTTGCAATAGAGACACAAATTGGCAATAATTATGTCTATTCTGGAAAAAAAATACATTCCACTGTGTATTTTATTCTGCATATATGAAGCCGTTCCATTTACAGACACCCTTCATGTGTCACTCCACTTACAGACTCGGATGCAGATGGTCCAATTATTTATTAATCTGGTTTTAAAATATCCTCAGTATGTTTCAGCAGGAGACACTTTCTTCAAAGTCCCAATTTCAGCAGAGGTTTATTATTGAATTTGCTGGAGAGCAAGATTGAGTCTTTTGTCCTTTTTGACCTTCACTTTCTCATACTACTAACATCTCTTAGACCTGAGAGAGGCAGTTACTCTTGTAGTGCATTCATATTTTTTAAATGTCTGAAAGTGAAGGGATTATGCATTAAAACTTTGCCTACATCCCTAGAGTGCCTTCATATTTTCACAAGCCTTGGAAACATGAATTAAAAAAAACAGAAATAAAAATTTATGTGATTTAAGTGTTAAAGAGCTGGGGTTTTTTCTTTCTGCCACATGTCCCAGAAGATTCAGAACATCTGGGATGTTGGCTGCAGGCCTGAATGAACTGGTTTTAGTGGCAGCTCCTTGGATTTTGTCCTCTCTTATTAACAATTGTGTGAAGACAGCCAGGTTATTAACCCAAACCAGACATCACAGCTGAATCGGGCATCACCATGACTCAGGGTTCTCCCTTGCTGTGACATGGAAACTGTCTCACTGCAGAATATGCACAGTTAGCCCACCTCCATTAGCCAGCCATCAAGCCACCAGCCACATTCACGAGCTACACTGAAACCCAAAGGCCAAATTCTCACAAACTGTGGGAGACTTCAGACATTGGCCTGCGGGTTGTGTCCATTCTCTGCAAAAGCCAACTGCTAGGAAATGCATTCACCATCTTGTTGGTTTTCTAGAACTATTACTTGAGCACTGTTGCTGAAGTGCTTGGGGAGTGATGCGCCAAAGAAAGCACTTCAAGATCTTTGCCTGCAACTGGCTTCACAGGATTAAGTCTGAAAATAGCCATAGACTTTAAAGGATGACAAGCAGAAAATATCACACACGAGACTTTCCTCTTGTGCATCTTGTGAGCCTGGGGTCGTGGTATGATACTGCCATAGCCACAGCCAGCCTGAAGACACCTGACAGATGGACTGCCTTGTACTCAATGGTGCCAAGGGTATTTTAAAGGTCTGACCCTCTACTTCCCATTCAGTGCTCTACTAAAATGCAGGAACAGCTGGAGAGGCATAGAGGAACAGAGCAGCAGGCTTCCCCAGGACAGGTCTTTATTTGGCTTTATATCCTGACCTGCTTCTCCAAGGTACCTGTTCTTCAAATCTCATCATTGCAATGTTAATCTCCCTTTTGTTGCATCAAGTGAATGAATTTAGAAACAGTTCGTTAATCAGTATATTTGTCTTACACCTATTAAATTATTATGCAGCAAATGTAATATTATTCCTTCCCAGGAATAAAATTATTATTGTGGAAAATGAAAGGAGATGTTTAATTCCCTTTTGTAATTAATTGTTTGGACAGTGCAACATTTGAACGTTTAAGCAGCAAACATACAAATTCTGTCACTAAAGAGAAGTGATAGTTCTCCCAGAACTGTCATCAATAGGGCAATTCCCCCTCCCAGCTCCATGGATTAAAGCATCACTCTGTGGAAGTGCTCACTGTACCTTGGGTCTTGGAGGAAGAGACAGACAGGAGGGACACTGAGGGCTTCTGCTTTGCGGGAGGAAATCTTCAGGTCATCTGGGCTTTTGCTGCTGTGTCCCTTTGTACTTTTCCTTCACATTTTTTGGCTTTTTGTAGCTAGGGGTTCTCATCATTTAAAGACTCCATGGCCTTAGGAGTAGCTCAGATCTTTACCCTACTGCTAAAGCAGGCAGCATATGAGGGAGGAAGGTAGGGTTTAGTCCCAGATGAGACTTGGGCAGGTCTGGAATGGATGTAGCGTGGAGCAATCCCAAAGATGTGTCATCCTATTATAAAATATCTTAGTCCCTAATGCACAAACAATAAAAATTTTATAAACTTATGAGGCTTCCACCTCAAACAAGCCAGTCTCACAAGGCTCCAGTATATGCCTTCTGGTAGAAATAATGTTCCTGCATTTGCTGCTGTAAAGTCCCACACACATCAAAAGCAGAGAGATGTATAGTTCCTCGTGTCTGACATCTCTACCTCTAGAACACAGAGAAGGTAACTGAGCTATAGGAGAAAGTCTGGGATCTGTGTATCTGTAACACAAAGACTTGGTATTGTTGCTGAACAGAGAGATTTTGAATGACCAGAGTGCTTCTGAGCTGAAATAGACAAATGTGATCCTGCAGCGTGGTGGAAAACAGTGTATCCCCCCCCTATTCTCTGCCGTATTTATACCTCTGTGTTGGGCTGCAGGAAGGGTTGGACTAGGATAGCACAAGGAGTAGACCAACCATGCTTAGAGGGGTGTTTCAACCCAGCAACAATGCAAAGGCTACACAGATACCCAAGGTGGTCTTAATGAGCTTCTAAAAGAAGCTGCTGACAGGGAGCCTGATTTATCCATGTAAATACACAAGAGAGAAGTAACTCTGGGTAAGGAAAAGAGCTCTTCGAGTTCCCCAAATTATTTTGCAACAGGAATATTTAATATAAATAGTGCTTGAATGAATTTAGGGTAAAAATCACAAGCAAGTTTCTAACTGGCCAAGTAGGAAGCTATTGGAGGAACATTCCAGAAGGAAGTTGGATTGATTTTTATAACGAAGCAGAGCACGTTTGAGAGCAAATTTATGGCATACAATAACAGGAGGCTGGAGCTAGCTGCTGAAGTGATCTCTTCAATCTTATCCTTGTGCTCAAAGCAGGCTTCAGTTTCCTAATGTAAAGGCATTTAGTTCAGTTAGTGAGGGAAGACGTGGCTGGCCACCAGCAGAAGGGCCTCTCCCCATAGCCCAGATCTGCTCGACATCATCTACTCACTCTAAGGAGATACTGTCAAGCTATTGTGCAAAGCAACAAAACCTCAGCACCAAAAGCTCCTTCCCTAAAATCAAGCCCGACTGTGCTCTCTGTCTGGAAGAGCCTCCCTTAAATGCATTTAAGCTTTTGTTTTTTCTTTTTCCCTCTGACTACAAGGATAAATCTGTGTTATTCCTAATATTGAAGCAAAAGGCACTCACAGAAGCAGCAGAAGCATCGTGGTTTATTACACATGAGGACTGGGCCAGAGTCAGTGTGAGGGGAAAACCCTTCCCAGCCCAGAAGAGCGTCATCCAGGCTAAGGTGGACCATGCCACATGGACTTTAGTTCACTTTGTACTATCGCTTCTCCTTGAACTTGGCTAAATAATCACTCTCCCTCCCTGACCTTGCAGCTTTCATGAGGCCACATGCACAGTGGGGCTACCTGTGCCTCTGCAATCTTTTTGCTGAGCCTAGCTTGGGTATTGCCCTCTGCTAAACCCCCATTGGGTTTTGCCAAGTCTGACTGGAGACAAGCAATCCTCAAACCAGCCACAATCACTGACAGCAAACAGCTCCAAACTCACACACACATTTGAGGGAACAAATAAATCTCAAATTAGTAAACAGCTTATCACTCGTTAAACATTATCCCTCTAAGCTCCCAGTTTCCTAATACACCTGGTTGATCTTTTTACAATTACTGCAGTATGGCAGAGGAGCATCCTTCAAAATAGTTCCAGGTAGATAGCACTTGCCTGGCTTACAGCTCTGAGTACTTCCCAAGTGAAATAAGTACTGTTTCCACCTAAATAGGATCTAATGAGCCATTCAGTAGAATAGAGAAAAAAAAAATCTTTGCCCTGAGGAAAAACATCCCAAAGTACTCAACAGCATTTCCAGCCTGCTGCTGGCAGTGCTTGTCTCTCAGATAACACAGGCTACAATAGTTTTCTTAAAGTGTAAATGAAAACACTGAATTGCAAGAAGAAAATGAGGGTCTTTGAGGGAGAGGTTTCATAATTGTTCCAAAGAATCTCTGGTGAAAAACATCCCCTCCCCATGACTAAGTGTCTCTGTTCAGGGTTATGGTAGAGAAGAAAAGTCTGGAGCCTAAAACACAGCAAGGTATGTTAGACACAACCTCCAGTCTTTACATCAACAGCAATCTCATTTTGTAGTCTGCACTGTGCAGAGCTGAAAGGCTTCTGTATGGAATGGAGTACTGTGAGGGAGTCCCGAACCACAGACGCTTAAAGATGAAGTGTGTTTAGCATCAGGTTAAAAAGCTCATGCAAACTCCCTGCTCACATTCAGCCATTAATCTGCTCTGGAGAAATTCTGTGCCTGAAAAATATCCAGAGTAAAGTGGATGCAGGAGGAATCCCAGTCAGCTGCGTTCAGAGCTCACGTTTCCGTTGGCACCTGGCTGCATTGTGGACCAGAACCAACAAATCTGTCCGTCAGGGCTCTAAGGTGTCCCCTGGGGCTGCCCAGCCTGGGGTAGGGGCACATTTTATGATGAGAAGTGGGTTTAGATATTTTCTGGTCAGCTCAGGCTGTTAGAGGACTTTTTTCTTGCCCATGGCAATATGTATTTTAGGAATAAAATTGGTTTGCTTTTCATTATTAAACACTTATAATACATGGCTAGGAACGAGCTCAGAACATATGCAGGCACTGCATGCCCCCTGAGAGACAAGCAGATGAGACAGGAAAGGGGAGACTGAGAAAAATCAGTGGTACCTGCCCTCCGTGAGACAGCAAGACCAGTGAGCTAAATCCTTCTAGGAGCTTCTGGCAGCCTAATACTATCACTAACTAACACTATCACCAGGGAAACCAATCCTGTATGGCTCAGTGTAACATACCATAACCTACTACAGCCAAACCAAGGCCATAACATTGCTGCCTAAAAGGGACCTCAGCCTGCTTCTAAGGAAAGCTTCTCTTCTGGAAATCTCTATCTTCCCCGGCCTCACCAATGACTTCAGCGATTCCCAGGTTGGTTTTCAGCAGAGCTGACCGTAGACACAGGCACCCCAATACCAGCAACAGCACCAGAGAGCCGGCAAAAGCTTCCCAAGCTGTCTGTATGTCGCAAAGCAAACCTAAGTCCTGCATTAATAGAGGTTTAAAAATTACCTCCTCACAGCTGCTCTGAGAGGCAGTTCAGCTATGGAGACTCCAGTCCTGGTCACCCTGGGGTTGCTCTTGGCCAGGTAGCACAAGATTCTCCATGAGAAGGCCCTGCTGTCTCATCCAAACCAGGCTCACTTTTCACTTTTAACAAGTGAAAAGAAGATACTCAGGACTATGGAAGTGACCCAAATGGCTTTCCACAGGTGCATTTAATAACAAAGGTAAAGAAAAGGTTTGGAGTGAAGTCCTACTGGGATACCCTGTGGAGAGATGGAATGCTGTAGCAGGTGCAGATAGGCTGTGAAGATGCTATGTGATCCTTGTGGAGGAGGTCTGAGCTGGGGAAGTCCTGTGTTCTCCCCAGACTGTATTTTTGGAAGTTAGGCACCTGCAAATATTTTCTACTTTAGCCATGATGCTTTTAGTTTTAATTCAATGTTAATATTTAAAGATTGTAATAAGACTGTTCCATGTTGTAGGGCACTTTAAGATCCTCCTCTTGCTGCCTCGTGGGAACAGGGAAGCTTTTCTATGTGTGACAGTCTCCATAACTGAGTATCAATGTGCAAAAAGCCTAAGTACACCCACACCAATAGTGGATAATGGTGTTTCCCTTGTAGGAAACTGTCTGTACCAAGGTATTGACCCCATCACCTTTCACAGCTGTTCTACATGATGTTCCTCCCGAGACAACAGTGCAGGTGAACATGACATAGAGTAAGCAGCTCTCTGTTACCATCTCCTCCTGACGGTCTGGAACAAAAAAGTGGAAATTCATGCATATAAAGAGGTGTTATAAAGAGCAGAGAGGGAGGAAAGAGAAGGTTATGGAAGAGTCAGGCAGGTTTGAGCGGCTGCCTGTGCGGATCTGAGCTTGCTTCATAATTAATGCAGGGAAAGTACTGGGTTTGCTCCTGGAAAACAATGCGTAAGGGTCTGTACAAGCTGGGGACAGTGCAGAGCCTGGGACAGCCCTACTCTGAAAGGCTGCCCTGGGATGATGAGCAGGTAATCAACCCTGAGGTCTCTCTGCCCAAAATCCCAAGTACTGAAGCAGATAAACAATGCATCACCCAGGTTAAAGCAGGACTGGATTCGCGGGCAGTCTCGAGGTGGTGTGACTTTGACACGTTCAGTCCTAGCAGCGGTTTATCCCTCCCTCGTAGGGAAAACCAAATAACAAATCTCCCCAGGCTCCTGCCCGGCTCTTTCTGCACAGCCGGGCGCTACCGATGCAGCCGCTGTGCCGGCAGGGCGGGCAGGGCTGGCGCTGCTGCCAGCCCCTGTTTACTCCTCGCAGCACAGCTCCCCGCATCTCTATTTCCTTTGCAGTTTCACACCTCGCTCCTTTTCATCACATTACACCGAGGTGAACGCTTCCCCTCTGCCTTGCCTTTCCTGTGCTCCAGCCCGAGCACTGAGCCTTGCCTTCGTCTGTCCAAGTTACCTGCTGGCTGTGCAAATAAAACCATTCCCGTGGTGACAAACATGCCCATGTTTCTGGCTCACCTTGGGGAAACTCTCACTCAGCTTTATGCCCCTGTTTCCTTGAAATCTGATCAGGTAAGGATGGTGGTGAGCTCCCCTCTGTAACAATGAGCAGATCTAATAGTTGCAGGCTTGGATTGTTATTTTTTTCCCTATTATGCAGTTAATTTAACCAGAAAACAAGCTGCTCAGAAGGGACCTGGGCATCCTGCTTTTGGTTTGTAATACAGCCAGTCCTAAAACACGTGGCAGTGCAGCAGAGCATGTTTCAAGACCTGCCCCCTGTGCGCTTGTGTTCATCAGCACTGTTACCAGGCAGATTTTCATCTCTGATATCTCAAAAAAATGAAAGAAATTGCATTAAAAATTAAAATTGTTGCTCTCCTCCTAGTAGCAGGAGGGCAAAATTGCTGGAGATGCTGGCAGCAAAGCCAAGGAAGCAGGTCCCACCGAGAGGTCTTGTTCAGCTTCCCTTGCTGCTACCAGAGCCTAGGGATGTGACCAAGCACAAAGAGAGGATCTGGAGGACATGGAAGGAGTGTTTCCACCCTCCAGGCCCTGGGGCTGTCAAAAGTCCTCCAGTTTCTCAGAGTGACTGCAAATACCCTTGCCAGCAGGCACCACTGGTTTCATTTCATGCTCGGTGCCCTTCAAAAAAAAATAAATCTGAACGTTTATTTATTGCCTGTGGAAATGTGTGGATACAAGAGGTGAAGGCAGATGCAGATTGGGCAAGAGCTGTGGATGCAGGTGTTGTATCTCTGCCAGGGCACCTCAGCCCTACTCTGCCATCCCTGCAGCGAGGGACTGCTGAGCCCTGGCATGTCACAGGCTTGCATGATAGCTGGAGGTACTTGTTTTGGAAATGAAGTCATAAAAATTCATCAGCCAATGCCTATTCTATTATCCAGAACACAGAAGTCAGACTGAGAATTTATGTGTAAACATATTGAAGGAGAGAAGCCCCCTGACTCAGTGGATGTGCAGTAGTAAGATAATTACTTTTTCCTCAGAGAATCAGTTTCCTGTCACAGAACACTGGTGGGGGTCTCTGAAGGACACCTTCCACTAAAACACCCCTGGAAGTGAGCAGGGCTGCTGCAAAGGATGGGACCTTCCTCCAGAGCAGACATGGGCTGCCCCAGTGCTCAAGGCTGGGACATGTTCTGACTGCCAGAGCGTCAAAGGTACACCATTGAACACCAATGCCTATGCAGACAGGTGGACAGCCACGTTTAATCATTTTCTCTTCAAGAGCTTTGTTTTTTTCAAGATGTTTAAGTCCTTGACGCATGCTGATAAATAAAATCTACAGTCGTCCATGTGCGGTGGATGAGTCATTGCCCTGTTCCACAGAGCAAGGATCAGCAACATGGAGCTTGTCCCAAACCCAACAGCGTGTCATCAACAGAGCTGCAGGAGGGAGAGCCAGGGCCAGGGCCTGCTCTGTGCTTCCTATCACACCACAGCCCATGAGGAGCATCTGTGGCTGCCGTGGGTATTTCCCATTCCTGGAGCGTCGCTGTGAAGGGTGATAGCTGGGTAATGAGTTTCTTTAGTCTTGCTTGAATGCCTTCAGCTCTGCACACACAACTTCTGAGCATTTGACACCAAAGAGCAGATGAGTAGCTGATTACACACTATCTTGCCCTGAACACAAATTTCAACAGCGCTTGTCTCTCTACCAACCCCTGTTCTGCAAAGGAAAAGAAAAAAAAACCCAGCAAAAAACAGCACAGGAGCTTTCAGAAACCTCTTAAAATCTTTCTGATGCAACAAAGCCAAGGAGTGCTGCACTAAAAGAACTCAGCCCTTGGGACTTCCAGCCCTGTCTCCTTTGTACCCATGATACCCAGGGCAAAGCAATAAAAACACGTTTCCTCTTCTCTCTCCAGTGACCCTCTTCCATACCAGCTGTTTGCAGCATGAACAGTAGGGAAGGAGTAACTAATCCTGCCAGAATACAGCAGGTGACTATCAAGGAAGCATTTTCAAGTTGTTCTTAGTTTGATGCCCTGGAAAATGGACTAGAGAAGCTGGATGGATGTAAAGGACAATATCATCCTAAAAGCTGAGTGGAAGTTAGAAAGACAATAAATTCTCCACCAGTGGAGCTCAGCAGCAGGTATTTATTTGACTCTCCCTATGTGGAGACACAACTTGCAGAGGGAACTGTAAGTTGTTACAGGGGAATCGTATTGGAGGAAGGCAGCCTACCCTGTAGCTAAAGGAGGACGCTGTAAGGCTTGTCACAGCAAGAACTATGTGAACTATGACTGTACATAGTTCATTGGGTTAAACTAATCCAGGTGTGATAGGAGAAACCTTATGTGACAGAAATGAGTTCTGTATTTGATACAGGAAATCCCATGGGGAGGGAGCAGGGAGAACCCCTTTGACAAAGCACAATGAAAACCAACAACAGAGAGGTAATAATTTGTATTTCAATAGGGATACAATGTTTAAAATTCAGCCACCTCTAGTGTGGAACGTAGAGGTGCATGCCATCCAACACCGCCTCAGTGTTGATGTATTTGCTAATATGTAAATTGCCAATCAGTATATCTTCAAAAGGTTATTGTAGAGTCAGATGGTAAATCACCCCTGTTAAATGCTTAATATCTTTATACTGACAGTGCTGCTCAAAGTCCTGTCACTGTGTGTATATATATATATATACACACACATCTCTGTGTGTATTTCACTTCTATGCACACAACAAACCTGATCTTCTCCTTGTGCAAAAGGAAGACTGAAAAAAAAAATTAAAATGGCCTCTATAGCCCACTTGACTGATGTTACAGCTGTTCTTGCATTTATTTCTACCTTCTCTCTATTTCATTCTCTGCCTGGGAAAGCGAAAGCTGGATTTCTCAGCTGGAGCAGAAACATACGAGGCTTTTCACCAGCGGGTGTATGGAGGCAAAGACCGAAACACATGGATTTATACAGCTGTGTATACAGGAGGCCTTTGGCCAGGGCAGCATTGAAAAAACATAATTAGTGTTGTGCCGCTTTCCCTGGGGACAGTGCTGCCTGCACCACTGGTACCTTCAGCTCTATCCTGTTGAGCTGCTCTTGACTGGAAAGTTGTCACAAGAGGCAAAGGGATTTGGGGATTAAGCTGCCTGTTCTCTTTTCCCATGGTTTATTTTTGCTGCACTTCAGCTAAGTGGGCCTATGGGTTTTATGAGCTCTGGACCACACTCCTGTGGTGGTAGGGAGGATGGTGCTGAGAGTGAACAGAAGCATGCTCACCTGCCTCTTAATCCCAACCTTTCCCATGGGACTTTGCGTACTTTCCCAGCACTCAGCATTCCTTGAAAATAGAAAGCAAGAGAAAGGGCAATGTGACCGCTCTTGTCATGATCAAGTAGTGTGAGACCCCTGCTTTCATCCTCTCCCTTAATCCCATCACTTGCTGTGGCTGCTCCATGCTGTCACTTGCTCTTCTGTCTAACTCACAGCCCCCTGACTCCCCCAGGGTGACCTTGAGCTGCCAGCCCTGCAGACGCTCTCCTCCCCAGCACCATGAGTACTTCCCTAGATCCCATTGGAGAGGTGTTACCAGCTGTTTGGCCCATTGGGGTCCTGAGCAGCATCTGTCATTGCTGCATGAGTGCATCCTGCTGCAGCTGCTCCGCTGCTGCTGGCAGACACCTCCTGAAGAAACACTTTATATTTATGGCTGGTTTTTAGCTCACTGCCAGTAAAGGCAGTTCAGCCTCACTCTGTTGCTACATCATTTCCAAAGGAGGTGCCTCTGCCTCCAGTGCATATTTGTGCCAGCAAGCATTTTGACTTTACGCCAAACATTTAAGTGACCTTATGGCAGGATTGGAAGGCAAGGCTCTGGAGCTCCACAACCCTGCAGTCCCTGTGGGCCTCTATTCTCCCCTCTGCTGCCTCCTTCATATATTTTTGTTTAGCGTGTCTTGCTGGGTTGCCTGAGACATTAAGAAGAAATGTCTTCACCACTAAGACAATGTGTAGTAATAAGGAACTTGATCTCACATAAATTGGGATGTTCTGGGAACCATTTTAATTTCTGCTAATCGGCAGATGAAAAATAAATTACTTCAGATGTCATGTCCTATTGCACGAGTCTCGTAACATTTGGAAAAGCCATAACAGAGTTACCCAGTAATTGAAGGGCTCTACATGAGTGAACTTTGTAATTGCATATTCTTCTCCTTGAGTCTAGGAGGCAGAAGGAAAAGCGGGTCAGGCCGTGTCTTAATGAAACAGCTCAGTCCTGCAGCACTAGCAAAGCTAAAAGTAAACAAGCCATGCTCATTATTTTATATCGCAGCTCCCCAGCCCTGTGGCAGCCCTGTGTGAGTTGTGCTGTCTCCCACCACACTTCTGCTTTCAGCTCTCTGCCAGACTGTTCTTGGCAGCCTTCACCGCAGGTCAACAGCTGTCCCCATCCCAGCACTACCTCACATCACAAATAGGAGACACAAACAGCTTGGGAGACAGACATGGCTTTGGAGGTTTTCATTTCTGAGCTACCAGTCCTGACTGGCCCAGATGGAGCAGGAAAAGTTTCTGCATAGCCATTCCCATCCAAACCTGTTGGGACAATCCCTCCTGTCACATCCTCCTCTCCTGTCCCAGCTGGGAAACAATGCCTTTGAGTACTGGAGATGTGCTCTGCACTTGTGATCACACCTTATTATTGGCTTCCACATACTGAATATGCTCACGGCTCTTCCAGCTCCCCTAGCTCCCCACCCCGTTGCCATTAGTCCTGACTGGGGCTCACTTGAAGTTACTATGGCAAATAAGAACCCTCAAGTCCTGTGCTACCATCATCTTCCCCTCCCTTCCATTGATGAGCTGATGGTACCAATGTGAAGCATCTCTTTAGCAGGTGCTGCACTTTTGGAAGGAGCATATCACTGCTGTAAGGCTGCCAACAGCACCTGGCCATTTTCTCATTTGTGAAGAAAGGAGGGAGATGAGGCAAATATTACAGAGCAAAGATTTTCTCAGCTCTAATGTAGAAGGCTTTGTCAGCTTTCTCAGAGAAAAGAAAGACACAAGAAAAAAACCCTATTGCTCTGTTTGTTTCACTGGGATCTATTGTCTGGAGGGCCAAACCAGCATCCATTTCTGTGGATTTTCCATGGCTGCTCCTCAGCAGCTGATGGCATAATGTTTTCTGAAATGGCCATTAGCTGAGTCTATGAAGAGCTTCCCAAGGAAGTGGCCGCAAAGTTCAATTTGCTGAATTATGAGCACATCTTGGATAAGAATTGCATTATACGATACTTGCATGCTGAAAGCATTAACTTTATACTTTGAACTTTTAAAATATACATTGATGGATCTGATGAGGACTGAAGAACTAGAAAGGTAAAGGTCCTCAAGGATTAGAGATAATAAGGAATAATTGCTGTCTTTTTTTTAACGAGAAAAGTATATTTAGAAGAATTCTGTTTATCTGAGGCTTTTTCTAGTGAAAAGGCCATTTGTAGCAAAAAAGGATATTAAAAAAATAATGGAAAACCTTTTTAATTGGTTGAAAATTTATTCCAGCAAACCATAATGTAAGGGTACTTGATTTGTGCTGAAGAGTTGTTTGGCTTCATGGTGTCGCATCAGATTTATCCCAGCATCCTTGGGAGCAAAACTGAGCTCACTCTTGTATCTCACACAGGATAAATCTAAGTATTGTCTGAAACACTTTAATTAAGAAGAGACAGAGTAAAACAACAGTGGATTTCTCTTTCAGAAGTAACTAGATTGTTCTAGCTCACAAAATGAATTGTGTCTAGAGTAAATCTCCAGAAGTTTAAAGCCTCAGTACTTTGGGTGAAAGCCCAGGAGCCACAGACTGGGACATTTTTTGTCTGGGATGCTGAAACAGCTCCACTCTGTATTCAAGACAAGTCTGGAGCTGAACTCACTCCAACATCCAAGTGCTCAAGGGTATTCAGGTATCTTGATTTCACATGCGCAGCCCTGTGATTTCTATGCACTGAAGGCTCTTCACTTAATCGGTGCTATTATCACACCTGATGAGGCACAGCAGGTGATATTCGAGATGCTTGCCTTTTGATTCCTTGCAACTGAGCAACATTTAGTAAGAATTACTTAAATCAGCTAATCAAAAACATGTTCAATGACATTAGGATGAAGTGGGCTGTAGAACACCTAAGTAAAGTTATTTTTCTTGTGGAAATTCTTTCAGAGAGAGGAAAGGAAATAAATACCAGTATGATCTATATATTGTAAGCTCTCTGCTCCGTGGGCTATTGATAAATAATTCCTGAAAATCCTTTTTTATTCCATACTTCAGGTAAGATTTGACTTTGTTCTACTGGGACAGGTTTTCAAAACTTTCTTACTTATGCTTCAGTGGCATAGCCAAGGGTGGCCAAGAGCTTGTGCGATAGGTGCCAATGCAAAGGCATGCAGAGGTACAGCTGGGCTGCAGCTGGGCTCTGGGAACACATCTATGGTCAGCCAGGACAGCTTGGTGACTGTCTTTCCGTGCCAGGAAATTGAGAAGGTGGGGCCATTTGCAAGTGTGATCTTGATGCTACTATGTGCAGGCAGTGGTGTGGACCTTTCCAACAGTTCCCATTTCTATTGAATAGGTTTCTGTTCAACCCCTCTAGCAAGGTTGTTCTCTGATTTTAGGAACTTAGTTTGCATGGAGTTTGGCTACAAAAGGGCTGATGTTGAAAGGACAAGATGGCAGAACTCTGAAGGTGCAAATGAAGCAAGGGACACCTCTGGCACAAACAGCTAGAAAAAAACACCTGTGGAAAGTCAGCCTATGCTTCCTCCTCTCTGAAATTATAGAGCCCTTGTGCTGAACTTGTGCAACAGGTTGTGCAGAACTGCCCAGTCAGGCAGCCACAGGGCAGGGTTAGTCCCAGCTTCTTCATCATGGGTTTGATGGTGGCAGCAACAGCATGGCAGGAGTGCTTTCGGGTCCCTTTGTTTGCTGAGGAAAACTTATTTGCTCTGAGGACTGATTTGTTGTGATTTGCTCTGATTTGCTCTGAGGACAACTAATGGATCAGGATTCCTGTTAAGAGGAATCTCCTCCAAGAAGGGCCCATCTGTTGGCAAGACCTGCATACAGAGATGGAGTTCGGCATCTCTCTCGGTTAAAGGAATTCTTAGGGACTGTCCTCCCCACTCACTTCCCCAGCAATGGCTGTCCCACGTGAGAACCAATCCCTAGCATCCCTTTCCATGCTGTCTCATGTTCCCAGCCAAGTAGGACTTAGATCATATTGCTCTCTGCCCTTCACCTCTCAGTGGCCTGAAACCAGGTGTTAAAATACGTCATAGCTCATTGCACAAAAAATACCCTGTGATTCTCTGTTTCTCATAAAAAGGCCTTCTTTCTGCTTAACATACTTTCCTTTAAACAAAGTTGGTGTTAAGCCATAAGAAGCCTGGTCCTTCCTGAACAAACTCCCTTTGGCCTTTGCCAGTGGTTACAGGGAAGCGCCCGGAGCTGTTGGATGGTGCCAGCCTGCGGGCAAACGCGTCGGCAAGTTACTGTCAGATAAGTATTGAAACAGCCCTAGTCTAGATTAAGTCCTTTTTTTTTTCCTTTTTGCAATGGGAAGGGTTAGGGTCGTGTCCAAATATTTTACATTAAATTCTGCAACTCTCCTGTTTTCTGTTACCAAGGCGTTGCGTAAATGTGCCCCAGCTCTCTGACAGTTCATATTAAGCTCAGTGGAGCTGCGTTCAATCACCTTCCCCTGGAAATCAGTGAAGGAGCGAGGGCAGAGCCATGAGGCAGAGCCACCACTCCAGACTGCTTTGACGGTGAGTCATCACAGTGAAGGCTCCTGTCTGAGGGAGGCAGAGCTGCTGCTCTCTAATGCACTGGGCTCTCTGCACCCAGGACTTCTCAAGCCTCTCCCTCCTTCTCTCTTTAATTCGTTTTTATTTCTTGTCTTCATTTCTAATCTGCCCTCCTGCCCTGCAGAACTCTTTAAGGTTTGGGCAATTAAGGGAGGAAAAGAAGCCTTCCTCTTTTCTGCTCCCTAGCAGAGCTGAAAGCTGATCTGTGTGCAGAGAAAACCCATCCCTACTCCAGCCCAGCTGAGTTTGTGGCACCATTGCTTACACTGTGGGCAAGGTGGAGTATGAAGGTCGCCCTCAGGCTTTTCTGATGTGGCACCCATCTCTGTTAATAAGCAGTGGGGATCCCACGGGGGCACGCAGAGAGAACTGTGAGGGGTCTTGCTTTTGAACATCCTGTTCAAAGGTGGCAAAGTAGGAGCAGGGAAATTTGGTAAAGAAGGCAGCCAACACCATGGTGTGGCTCAGGGCCCTCTTGGGACTTTGTTGTCTGCTGACAAGGGCACAGCCCTGGGATAGGACCAGTCAGATGCCTCTCCCCCAAAACCCTGCACTGTTGTTTTGGGCGTGAGGGCACAGAGCTTTCACCCACTGTCTGCCTCCAACTCAGCAGAGAGTCTTGAGTCATCTGCTTTAACCAAAAAATCATTTATTGACTTAAAACGTCAGCAAGCTTCACTGCTGCCCTGATGAGCAATCAGATGAGAAGATGGTCCCTCAGCTCTGCAGCGACCAGGAGTCCCCAAGGGGAATGGTAATGCTCAGAAAAAGGAGAGTCTCTCTTTCTACCCACTTCTCCATCCCACTCTCAAATTGTGAGCTACCACCACTGTCATTGGCTGTCTCAGCAGTGGTGACAGGCACAAAACACTGCAGACAGGAAGGAACAGAAATAACTTAAAATTTCCTTTGTCCATTATATAGCCAAAGGATGTGAATATCAGCTGCTCAGTTGAGAAGTCTTGTCTTTTGTGGTCGCGGTGGGATGAGTTTTCCAGGAGAAGGAGACTGCAAAGCAGGTCCTACCCTGCCCTCCTCGCAGCTGTGGCTGCAGCCTTTTATGTTTTCATCAGAGAGATGCAGAAAAAAGCCTGAGCAGCGTGGCAGCCTCGACACTCATCACAGGTGCCGCAGCAGCAGCCTCCGTGGGTGTGAAGGCAATTTGTGCTTTTTTGAAGGATTAGGAACTCTGCAGCCGTGATGGCTTTTCAGACAGGACTCAGTCTGGAAGAAATACTGGGTTTCAGCTCAGGACTATGTGAGACATAGCCCTTTTCTGACCAGTGCCCACATTGCCAAACATCACCAAAATAAAAATACTCCTAATGGTCCCACAGGGGTTTCGCTGGGTGCATTGAACCTGAGATGCCTGTAGGCAGAGAGGTGCCTGTGTTTTGTTGCTAGACTTCTCATCGCCCTGTCAGAGATAAGTGCCCCATTCACAGGATTGCCAGAACAGCTAATACCCATTGAAAAATGCAGAAAACTGAAAAAGCAGAGCTGTGCCCTACACCCATCTCAGATCCCCCAGCCCAGCTATGACTGCTCATTCTTACTGCCATGAGGGTGAGAAGCCCCAGAAAGCAACCCACACCTCTACCACACCTGAGCCCTGCAGAGATGTGGTCCTTCCCCACAGAACTGCCAGGTCAAGAGCCCACAACCTTGCAACTAGGCAGCCACAGGCTTAAAGCTGAGCAATACGAACAATTGTCCTTTAGGGATGCATTTTCTCTTGAGGCGTGGATACTCAATGAGCCCCAGGGCACACATATCTTCCCTGTCATGGGGCAGTGCTGCCAGAGGGGTCCCCAGTCTTATAGGGGAGCTGTGGGATGTCCTTGGTCACAGAGGTGGCAAAGTCTGGATGATTTCTTTCTGTAATTGCTTGCATAGATTTTCCTACAGGTTCTCCAGGTTTTAAGGAGCTGCCCAGTCAGGGGATCCACTCAGTTGGGTCAAGAAAAGTCTCTCAGCCAATTGCTGCCAAAATGGAGATTGGGATCAGCACCCAGCTCTGCTGAGGTGCCTGAAGAGATGCCACCCTGCCACAGAGCCCCATACATAACCATGTCCTGTGCTATCCTGACATACCCCTATTTCATGTCCCTTGTTGTCCATTGCTGGCTGGCACAGTGCTTGCACCTATGAGGATACTCATGGGAAGCATTTGAGCTGCTGGTGGTAACATATATGTTTAGTTTAAAAGGATAGAAGTGCAGCTCTTGTGAGTGTGTGAAGACAGAGTGATCATTAATATGTGTTTATTGACATTTGCCAGCTTTGTAACAATGGTTTCTCTTCGCCATCAGACTTAATTTGACGGTAATTATGTTCCTAATATAGAAATAATTTGGCATTTATTTGCCATAATAAAACTTCCTGTTGCATTTAAATTCAATGTGAAGATTTAAGTATGTTTAGGAGATGCATTAGAAGACTTGAAATTAAATATTCCTGTTTTCCATTCCCAAACAAGACAAACTCATATAAATGCTAGCAGTCAGTTCTATGCATGAAGATCTGTGAGTAGCCCTTGTGATGTGGACAACTCATTTAGCATCTACTCATTGACCTGTTCTGGTCCAGGGCACTGGTCCTGTGGATGATGTTCATGCTACTTTGCCCACCTGAGCAGGGAAAATGCACTGGTGAAGAAAACTGCAGGTCTTAAGACCACCATCAGCTTGTCTTGGTTTTCTGTACAGCTTGCACTGACTTTTAAAGTATTTGCTTTAATGATTGTTGTAGCAGGATGTTGGTAACTGGGCTCTTTCCTGCTGAGCTGCTCCTCAGGAGCAGTCCAGGCAGCAGATGTAGGTCAGCACAGCTGCAGCTGGGCCAGAAGACCACATCCTGGCCCAGTGACACCATTGTTCCCAGGCCTGCTGTGTTTAAAAGAGACTGGGTGGGCATATTTGCTATCCTTAATTTGCAGTTAAAAGAACAGGCCGAGGAAATACGTCTGTGTCTGCCAGCTGGTGCGTGAGCAGCTGCAGCTGTGGTAGCAATGTGTGGATGGGCTCCCAGCACTGATAAATGACAAATAAAATGGCCAGGCGAAACAGTGCCACCAGCACTCCACAGGGGTGATGCTGCTCCTGACGTGGTTATTTTCTCCATCAATATACTGAGCACCAGAACCATGCACTGGCACTAATTTTTTTTTCCATCCTTTCTCAGCACTCCTCCCAGCAGGCTTAAAATAGCAGTGGCCAGATAATCATTAACCACTTTGACGTACTGCAATGGGTACAGATTGGGAATTCGGAAGGAAAGGACAGAGCTGGAACAGACCTGCATTTGCAGTTCATCTCCAGCATTATTGTCATCCTCAGGGTAAAGCCAGTTCAACCTGGCTTTGCCCTTGCTGTAACTAAAGACACGCTCGTGTTACAGCCAGAAATAAGAAAGAATATTATATATAATTGCTTAATATATTACTCTCCCCAGAGGTAGGGAAGAGTAATACATAGGGAAGATTATTTCATGCATGGTTATGGTGGCAGCCAGATCATGCTTCCCTTTTTCTTAACTCTGTTTTTTTTTTCCAACTTAGACTGGGATAACAGAAAAAAAAAAGGCACGAGAAAAAACCCCACCAAACAGGTGTCTTAAATCCAAAGCACATTTGGTTGTTTCAGAAGAATAAGATGGTACTGAGTAAGCTGAGGAGGAAGCTTGCATCTGGAGAGCATTACTCTACTAGTTGCTGACAAAGAAATGATGCTTAGGCTCATCCCAGTGATGGGATGTAACTCTACAAAGGAAAATTGCAAAAATAAGTGTTGTGAAATAGGAAATAGAATCTTCAAAGAGTCTTTGGAGAGCAATCTCCAAAGGGAATTTGTGGGAATGCTGTGGTTTGAGCACTGGAAAATATGTTATGCAGAGCCATCTTCTACAAACCTGCAAAAATGGGCATCGGGGTTTAATTTCCATCTCTAATCGCTGTGATCTGTATCTCACTTTGGGCTTGCTTTTGTGTTTGTGCAGCTTTTAGCAGGAGAAGTCTCTGTGCAGTGAATCTTTCCTGTGTATCACAACCAATGGTCTGTTTCTGAGCTCTCTGTGTAGCCAGCAGTGAGACTCCTTCTCCTTTGCAGTACAAAGGATTTATTCCTTTAATGTGCCCGGGCATTTGTTTTTCTGCTGGTACAGGAGTGTGTGTGCGTGTGTGTGCATGTGGCAGTGTTCTACAAATGCCTGCTGTGGACAGAATTGGGCTTCACAGTATGCAAAAATAGCTGTGTGCCACATGCAAGGATATAATATTTCACACGGCTGGAGAAAATGCGATAAATAGAGTTATGCTGGATTTGCAAAAATGAAGTAACTGGTGGATTCATCTCCACAGTTTTGTCCTGAGGTTACAGGAGCTGACAGGACAGTCTAGGCTGGAGTATCCTGGTTAAGGAAGAGGGACTGAGTCCCCATGGTGGTGTAGGATGTCTATGAACAATGATGTCTCTTGGCTCTGAAGAGACCAGCCCAGGTTTCGTACACTCAATTGCTGCAGAGCCCAAGAAGCCAATGTAAGTCCAGGCTGCAGCTACAGGTTTTCTCCTCTGCCTTTGCCTGGAGGTTGTTGCTCCTAGTTTCTGCTCTGTTCGGCTCTGTTCCTGATCCCTCATCAGTGACACCTCTAGCTGCTTGTTAGACAAAACCCAGGTCCTATACTCACCATTTTGAGCCTGCAGGAGACCTCAGTTTGCAGGGAGGTGGAAGGGAAGGTATGCTGCAGAGCTGGAAGGTTTCTGTGTTACGTCCTTGTTGCTGAGGATACACTTGTATACTGAGAAATTAAGCTGTTGAGAAAATAAAGCACCAGGGACTGAGATGTGCAGTGTCCAGAGGCACAGAGCAGTGGTCCTTGTGCCAGGCGGGTCCTTGGTGTGGAAGAGGTTTGGTAAGAGGGGAAGCAGAGGAGCTGTGCTAAGCTCTGATCCCTCCCCTTTTGCATCCTGTCTGGCAGTATGTGCCAATGCTGGTGGCTCTTTACCACACTGATGTTGTCCCAGCAAGATCCTGGTCTCAGCAAAGGTCACAAACATGCACAGCAGAACCTGAGCCACTCAAATTGGACCTCACATGGGGAGGTCGAATGCTAAATGTCAGTGCTCCTTCCTACAGGCACCCTTCACCTACTCTTCTCTGCTTCCCTTCTTCTGGTTTGTCCTGTCACCCCTTTCCAGGTGAAAAAGGTTCACGGACCCTACAACCCTCTTTGCTGCTCCCCTCCCTTTGCGCCCCCTCCAGTGTATAATGGAAACACTATGTGGAGCTGAGGATGATTTTGTAGCATAAACAGTTATTTACGGTTTTGCTAAAATTTCATGGAAGATGACATTTTTAGGTCACCTAGCTGAAACAAATGAAATGATTAACGTGTTTGCATTAGGTTTCATAAAAAGAAGTATCGCTCTTGCCCAGTGTGGTGCTCAGTTCCTCAGATCCTGAGACATTACGTAGTGACCTGGAAGATGAGATAGTTTCCCACCAGGGTTAGCAAGAGCAGGATCCGGTTCCTAACCCAAGGCAGTTGGAATGGATGTCTTTTGCCATATCCAGCAGTGTCCAAATCCAGGGTTTGTTATCCTGGTGCTACATCAGTGGTAGTGATGGGGCTGGCCTGTGGGTGTAAGAGCAAATATTTTCTCCTCAACACTGAAAGTATGATTCCAGCATTCCCTATCCTGTAGATATTATTCTGCTTTAAAAGCTTTTGAATCTTGGAGCACAGCTAAATACACTATTGGGGTCTATACTGTAGCTTTTAAACACTCAGAGGTGAAGAGAGAAATGTAATGGTTCTGTTCTTTCTTAAATAAGCAATGGCAAACAACTGCAAAATTTGCTCCTGAGCTTGTGTGCAGAGAGGAATTTAGTCCCATGATGAACAGAATGATTGCAGATGGATCAGAATAATACTGGGTTTTCCTGCATACCCTGTTTAAGGTTACACCAGGAACAAGGGAGCAAGCCAGGAGGTTCAGGGTTTTGGCCACCACTTATAAATGTCTCTGTCACAATCCAGGAGACAATTTGATCTCCATCTTGCTTATTTCTAGGGTGCAAATAGCCAGCCCTGTAGGCTATGCATCACTATGATGGCCTAAGGGAAGTGGACGGTGAGGGAGTTAAATTTGAGGATCTTGTCCTTGCTCGACTATGAATATACAAAAACCTGGACCCAAGGCACACATCTGCCACCCATGGTCAGGTTTGTCGCTCCTTGTTCAGGAGCACTGGGAAGGAGAGTTTTGTGTCTAACACTGCAAATGCCCACTGCCTGCCAAGCCCTGGGAAGTACCGCATGGCACTGGGCTCAGGCCAGCTCCCAGGGAGGAACGGCATCTCCACAGTTGGCACAAGCGAGCCTGGACGAAAGCCCAAGGGCTGCCACATCTGTGGCAGGCCCTCCTGCCTGCCTGGGTATGAGGGAGGCACCCTGGGCTGATTGGGACACCAGTCTGCAGCAGAGGCTGTCTCACAGCTGTACCCACCACCTACCTCACTTTCTTAAATAGGCAGCAGAGAAACAGAAACCAGGGCAGTGAGCCAGTGAGAGCTGGCTGCCAGCAGAGCTGTGTCCACTGATTGTGGTCTAGCGTGGATCCTCTGGTGTCTGGTAAGAGTTGTGCTCATCTAGTTTTTCCTTCAGTGGTGATTAGGCATTGCTTATCTACCCAACTGTCTCTTCCCACAAAAATATGCAAGACCCGAGTATTTGAGACCATTGCATCGCTGTCAATCTCTGCTCAAATCAGCCAAGCATTGTTAGACTGAAAATGGATGCAGCTGGCACGATTGCCTAAGCTAAACCAGGTAAAAAGGAACAAAGGTCAAATGGGTGGACAAGGGTACATCTGCCATGCCATGCCGTGCCAGGTCGTGCCGTGCCATGCCATGCCATGCCTATGGGAGGAGGGGAGCCTCACTGATGCTGTGTCTGTTTTTCAGGGGGAGTTGCTGAGCCCATGTCGATGCGATGGATCGGTGAAGTGCACACACCAGCCATGTCTGATCAAATGGATTAGCGAGAGAGGCTGCTGGAGCTGTGAACTGTGTTACTACAAGTACCATGTCATTGCCATAAGCACAAAGAACCCTCTACAGGTAAAGGTACTAGAGACATTTCAAAGTCTATTTATTCTTGTTTCAGTTTTTGTTTCTGGGAGCAAGTGGATTTTACCTGTGTGGATTTTCCTTCCCTGTGCACAAAGATCCATATGTCTGAGATATTTAGAAAGGTTGTCAGGGGCTGGTCCAAAGAGGCCCCATGTTCTGCTCAGTAGTTCTGGGGGCTTTCCTCAGGAGTCTGCTCTTTCTGTCCTTGGAAATTCCTACATTCATTTGCTTCTGTTGAAAATTCCAGTGTGACCACGATGGTGCCGTTCAAATGTATTATCCACTGGAGAGCACAGATATGCCAATGCCTTCAGGGACAGAGCCATTATATGCTTTGCTGCAACAGCACAGAGCAGCGTACTGGGACTCCATGTGCCTTTAGTTGTGCCATTAACCTTGGTCTTCTGCTAGGACTCCTTTGTGTTTGCATGAGTGCTGGAGGAGGCAGATGGAGGGTTGTTACAGTTCTTCTCTTGCAACCTTCTTCACCTTACTGTTCACTCCTGATCATGGCATGGCACAAGGGGTGTTGACTCTGATATTCCAGTGTCTCCAAGCCTGCTTCTTAGTGAACTTCTGCAGATGTGCACACAACAGGTAAAGCATATCTTGATGTAAGTGGCTGTGGAAGCCATCCAAGGACCCACCTTTTTTATCTTCAGAGTCAAAGAGGCATTGTGGTTTAGTAAGCCCCACTGCAGACTGGTAATTTAAAATCGATATTCAGAATGGGGAAAACTGTGAATCTATTAAAAATGGGATAAATTATCCTTAATAGCTATTGATTTATTGTAGGGGCAACACCTGAAGATGGATTAATTGCTGCATGCCTTTACTGAACGCCATTAATGCCTCGGATATAAGGAAGCACATCACATCCAGGCACTATTACTTAGCATCATCTGAACTGAAGAGATGTTACAGTGGTTTAGGGACCAGGGTGATGTCTGTAGGGATGTCAGTCTCTCCAGTGCCTGGCTCTCTGCAGGTCATTCTCTACCAGGAGGCAAGGACTGTGCTGGTGATGTTGAACAGGGGTGGAGGGGGAATGCAAGCTCCTGTTCTCTCCTTCAAACTGGAGCCTCTGTGTGTATTTTTCCAGGCCTGAGGTCACTAACCACAGTGAGGAAACAGGAACAACCCTTTAGAACTCTAGACTTAAATTAAGTAGTGAAATTAGGGGGGCATCATGGGCATCATTGCTGCTGGGAAGGAGAAAGCCTGCCTGCTCTTTGAGAGTTCCTACAGCTTCTGATTCAATTTTCCATGAGCCATGGGCTGGAGAGATTAGAAGTTTCATCCCAGGCCTCAGACCCACAGTGTTTTAATTTCTTGGCTCTAGCAACTCAGAGCAGATTGAAACACAGGAGGGGAGATGTGGACAAAGCAGCATTTGTTTATTTCTGAAAAGCTACTCCATGACTGCCCTAATGCTTCCTGTGTCTGTGATTGGGAATGTGATGCTGAGCAGCATTGAAGGTTTGTGGGTGCAGATTTGGGAGAGGGTGCATTGCCAGCACTGCCTTTAATGAATGACTTCCAAATGCTCTGCACATTCAGGTGGCTCAGGGCAATGGATCAGTGACTTTCTTCCTGTTCCTCACTCAGCTAATATTTGTTGGAGCTGTTCACAGACAAGCTCCCATCCCACACACATTTCAGAGCCTGTGCAAGGCATCGCTCTTTCTGGGCTCCCCTGTCAGAAAGTGGCCTTTTCTGTTGGCCTTTGCCATGAACACAGAAACTGAGTGGCAGGAACAACTGAGTTAGAGAGCTCAGCTCTGCAAGCAGGGGTTCCAGAGGACCGTGCAGATCCCAGGCTTGGAGCTTTCATGTTGCTGGCATGGACTTCACAGCACTTCTTGCAGAAGCACTGGGAGATTTGAAGGGTGGGAAGAAGCAACTGGAGTGAAAAGCCACTTGGTCTGGAATAAATGCAGCATGTGTAATGTTACAGCTGCATGCCTGGGTGCCTGTCTGGTGCCAGCACAAAGACACTGCTGGGAAGCAGATGCTACACTAGCACTGGTTTCCAAAATCCTCTGAGAAGTGGCTGATGCATCAGGCCTGGAATTCCCATGAGGACAAAGGGCTTATGCCTCTGATAACCCATTGCTTTGCATACCTCATTCTTCGGTGGCTCTCATCGTCTGGTGAGATGCTGGTAAAGGGATGCAGAGAGGACACAGGAGCTGCAATGCCCTGACACTATGTCCTATAACAACATTCACAGCATGTGCAGGTGGGAAGAGCATCCATTCTGCTTGGTCTTCACCCCACAGGTGCATAGCGTGGGTCAGCTGGACATACAAGCATATCTGTAAGTAAAGCTTCAGAGTCCCTGACCTTTCTTTCCAGGGTCTGCTGGAACTTCTGCCCAGCTTTATACTTACAAGAAATCTCTGAATTTCTCAAGCACAGTTCTTGGAGGGTAAGTGCTGTAGGAAGCCATGCTCATTTGTTTATTCCAGACCAACCATAACACAGGCAAGGACCCACAAACCTCACCTCCTTGCCAAATGAAACCTGTTTGGGTGATGTTCTGTGCCTGGCTAGATTCTAACCAGCAACGTGACCTATGTATTTCCCGTGTCGTCTCATCTAATAGATTACTGGAAAGCCAAACCCTAGCAGCTGGCAGGTCCTGGGCTCCCTAAAGCATGTCCTATTGGTCCGAGCAGAGTAGTGTGTCCAACACCCACATACTCCCCAGGATCTGCATGTTTCTCTGCCCATTTTGACATCTGCACATTTTTTGGAGCACAGCATGGGCCAGATGTGTGTGGAGACTCATGGTATGGGCAGAGGAGTTATAGCCAGGTTCATGCATAATTAACACAGGCTCCTTCCAGCCTCCAGGCTATTATGATGTTTCATACCAGAGAGAGATGTTTAGTTTTGGCTTTTGGCAGAATTAATCTCTATAAATTTACCCACCCCATCCTCTCTCCCTGGATTGCAGGCATTTAAGAGCGAGGGTCTTAAAGCAGCAGTACTGCTAACCTGCTGAGACTGGGGGATTGAGGTTGCTAGACAACATGGCAGGTGTCCTGCCAAGCATCAGTCAGGAAAAGAATGAGCAAAAATATCCCACCAGCTGTGAGCAACCAAAAGATTCAGGATTTTTGTCCGTCTGCCCGTCCATCCATCCATCCATCCATCCATCCATCCATCCATCCATCCATCCATCCATCCATCCATCCTCCTATCCTCCTGCTCTTCAGTCTCCCAGTTGCCAAGACAAGAGTCACGAGTATAGAGGCTTTAAATACTCCTCCATTGCAATATTTGTGCAATGCCCATGATTTAAAAGGGACCCTGAAGACACAGGTTTTTAGAAGCACCTGATAAGTAGTGCCTGCACTCTGATGCTGATACATAATGGAGTAGGTATCAGCTGTGGTGGGATTCTGCAATGTGTTTAATCTGTACAGCTCCTTTGTAGTAACTCCTTAGCCACATCCACTCTGATGCTCTGATTTTAGCAAATAGAAAATCTGTTTGAACCAGACTTCCCAGACTTACAGCTGTCTGCAGTCTCGAGAAGTTCAACTCCAACTTACAGTTGTTATTTCTGACTCTTCCTGTATCATGGACTGTTTCAGCTTCAAAGATCCTCAGTTATCCAGTGCTGGGGTTGTGATCCGGTCCAGTTCTCTCTGGCTCTATTTTGTCCATGGTGCTCCTCTGTTAAGAGAGCTTTTATATGGACTCTTCATCAGGACACTGACATCTGCAAGAAAAGCAGCAGAGGTCACAGGGTGTTTGAACTTCAGCCTGAGATCCTGACCTAAAAAATCTGAGGCAAATTTACTGATGTCTCCTGGCTGTCTCAGCCTGCCAAATCTGAGCATGACCTGAGTATGTGCTGAGTATGAGCCTTCCCTGTCCCTGCTGAGCTTCAGCTGCAGCCTGCAAGCAATGGGTGCAGTCACTGCAAGAGAGATTTCATGGCCCCTATGTGATAACAGGAACTTTCTAGGATATTGATGCTGTAGCCTGAGTCTTACCAGAGGAGGAGAGGTGTTTTCATCAGTGCACATTTCCATTCCATGGCTTTACTGGATCCTCCCCCTCCTCGTTGCCTTTCTAGATTCTGAATAAGCCACAGCATCTGTAAGTGTACAGCAGGGAAACTGTACACAGAGCTGTAATGCCACAGTGGTGGCATAACTTCACTTGGTGAATTTATAAAAAGAAAAGCCATTCTCCAAAAAATAATTGAGGAGGATATCCAGGGCCTTGGGACAGCAGTGAGGGGAGAGCCAGACCTAAGCCGTGCTGGAAATAATCCTCCCCAACCTTCTAGGAAAAACCTCCTCTTGCTTGTGACCCTGGGTCTGAGAATTAAATTGCTGACTAGCACAGCTCAGGATCTTAATGATACGTATTAAGGGGACATGTCAGATACAGCAATAAAAATAAACTGAACTGCCTGAGGCAGGCATGGGGGAGCTCTCAGGGGAGTGTAGGAAGGCTTTTCCAGCAAACAAGACTTCTTTGCAAGCTGCTGCAGTAAGACATAGACATCTTCTGCAGGCAATAGCTGCCTTCGATCTGCCAATGCTGGTGCTTGGGAACCTTTGGAGACTGCTGGTGCCAAAGAAAGGGAAATACTGACCAGGCCTTAAATACTGTGGGAATGGCATAATTCGTCAATATTATATTAGTAGTTACACTTTTTCACTCAAAAGACTCCAAGAAGAAGCACTGAAGCAGACAGGGCAACAGGTTTGTCCACATACAACCCATAGGTTATGAAAGTGCAAAAGAATGAGTGACATGACTGGCAGACACCGGTCCCAGCTTGGACCATGACTAAAGTCATCACAAATGTCAGACCTGGGCTCCTGAGAAACCCTTTCTGAGGCATCTGGGCATGCGAAGCTTTTTGATTTGGGCAAAACGGGGAAGCTTGGGGAAATTGGTCCAAGAGAGAGTGATGTTTTGCACCTGCAGATCTGGGTGATGTGTCTAAGCACTTGTCCAAGGTGGGGTGGTAGCAGAGGACAGACAGACAGCTCAAGACAGCTACTTGAGAATGGTTCGGAGAGTTGGAGCCCTTTTTCCAGCATGGGAGACAAACCATCACAGAGAGCTGCTTGGGCATGCTCTGAAGGCATTGTGCCTGGACCTCACAAAGGTTTTTCTGTTATCCCGCAAGAGCCTTTAAAGCTTTCTGGTACCACCAAGTCCTTAGTCCTGCCCCATTTAGCACTGGTAGAGCATCTGTAGAGCTTTCCATCTGCCTAGACTTCACATCCCTGACCGACAATCTGGGTGAGCTGGCAGTTGTTAAAGATGGACTTCAGTGCAGCCCAGCAGCTACTGGGAACTCCACAGTCATTATCAGCTGAGGGAAGAAAGGCTGAGCTTTAGGTCTCTCCCCATAAGGTGGGATTGCTTGACACTGTGATCTTGCTGGAGCTTGAACATCTAAGCTGGAGATTGGAGAGAGAGGGCTGTGTCTGCAGCCAGGGTTTCAGACAAAGAGCTTTGGGGGTTTCAGATATGCCAGTAAAGGGACTCTGCAGTGTTGCTGAGACCTTTCCTTGCGGCTGTAGTGGTGACCCAAGAATGATAAGGTCACCTGCCAAATCCCTGGTCTGTTGGCCATAGGGATGGTGGAGAGGGGTTAAGAAAAAAGGTGATTTTCTAAGGACTGTTATGAAATCTGAAAGGCACACTGCTGTGATTGAGGTGAGCTCCCAAGGCCAGAAGTGCAGGGACAAATCAAGCCCAGCTCCTGCAGCTGAAATTCATCAGCATGTTCCACCTCTGAAGAACTCTCATACCCTTCTATCTGTGCACTCACTGGGTACAGGCTTTGTCTTCTGTCTCACCTGCTTTCTGCTCTCTACGCAAACCATACCCTAAGATATGTAGCAAAATGGAATTAAAAGATGAAAAACAATGACTGTCGTTATTGGCGGCCCAAGCTAGATGTGGGATGCTAAATTGCAGTTTTCAGGGTTGCCAAAGAAGAAATACAATATTTATTACTTACTGGGTATTTTTTTCCTGGAAAATATTAAATTCTTCTGCAAGCTGGTTATTTTCCCCAGTGTTCAGCTCTGACCCATTTACCTTCTTGCCAGAGGGTAATCACACCCCAGTGCCACCTCCTGAACAGAGTCAGGACTGCTGCTGTGTATGTCACTGTCACTTAGTGCCAGATGCAGGACGAGAGCCTCCTACCCCCTGGCATGGCTAGCAGACTCCAGCCTCTTCATTATCACCACAGCAAACTTCCTGGCAGCCACTGCCAGTTGAGCAGTGTCCCTGCTGGTGTTCCAGCCTCTATTCCAGCCGAGTTTAAAGTTTGCACTCCGGTGTGACCTTTCTGTGCTCTGAGCCCCATCGCCCTTTGACAGTGTATTTAGTACTGCACCTAAACATCCCTTTCTCTGCAAAACAGTGTTGGTGTTGGCTGTACATGTCTGCTAGTTGTTCTAGCAGTTCCTTTTTCTTTTTCTGTCTTTAATTGCTACCTTGCAACGACCTGTTGCCACCACAGGCCTTGCAGTGTGCCAGACAGATGGTGAGGAGCCAGTCCATTACCTCCTCAAGAGAGATAAATGATGCAGAATGATTTGGCTGGCACAGGCACACACCGGTCATTGTGAGGGGCCTTCGCACACAGCACCAGGCTGTGCCCGGGCTCCCTGCACTCCCATCCCCTCAGCACAAGCTGGTTAGTGGAAGGGAGATGAGGTCTGGGGAAAGCTGCAGTAGTGAAAGTGAAACCCCACATGCATATCCAAGCTCCCTTCCTGACGCATGCATTTAGTCCTGGAGCTCTGAGTGTGTGGCACTGCTTGCAGATTTGTTCTACACTTGGCTAATGGTGCTGTTGAGAACAAAGCTGAAGAGCTGATGGGAGGGTGGCATAGCTGCTGATCCCACCCTCAGAAGCCAAATTTGGGGGTGATAGGTGCTGGGTGGCTTTTGCTCTGTTTTATGTCAGGAGAAGAGTTAAACAGCTGTGACACTTCTGTGGACTCCAGGACCCTTGCACCTCACCTTGACCAAATGGGTTTAGCACCACCAGGCTTCCAGCTCTAAGAGGAGGCTGTTCACTATGTTAGTGTCTTAGTGGCACAAAGTGACCACTTGTATGGATGGATTTGGTGAGGCATGGAGTTTGGGCTGTGGCAGAGTGGGAGTGAGCTGTTACAGGGATCACCGAGTCTCCCCAGTGCTCAGTGCTGGCCTTTGGCGGGGGCCAGCTGCTGGGAAAGGTCGTAGGAAGGAGACTGGGTCTAACTGAGCCCAGGGAGAGTGCATTTAGCTGAACCCAGTCCTGCTTCAGCAAGGAACAAGCTCTCTCTCTGCTCAGCAGCTCTGTGGCCATCTACTCAGCGGCCAACTACAAATTAAACTGGTACCACCCACCTCACTGATGCTGCACATCCATGATAGATGATTTGGGGGCTGTCTGCCCTTACAGGATGTAAGCCAAGGAGCAAGGCTGGCAGAGGCAGAGCAATTCCCTTCCAGTTGTAGCTCACAGACCTCAGCCTCAGGCTGAAGCTCTCATCTGTTCCTCTCCAAATGCGTCCCTTTTCAAGGGAGTGCATTCAGTTCAGGGACTGGTAGCAATGCAGTGCATACCTGTGCCACCCTTCAGTCAGGGTTCTAAGTCCTCCCTACCTCACAAAAAACATTGCTAATTCCTGGCTGGCATGGGTATTAAAGAGATACTCAACAGCTGAACTCACTTTTTACCCTGTAGAAGGATTGGACAAGGTTTGATGGGTGGCCCTGCTGTCCTAGGATACGTTTGACAAACTTGAAGGGTGATGAGGTCTGACATTTCACAGATATACTGAATTTGGGCTGAACGTAGGGTAAACATTTTCAATTCATCTGAATTTTCTGTACCTGCAGGAGGTTGAAGTACGCCTTTGTTTATCCTTCTGCCAGTCCCACTGCGATTTCAAGGGCATGTATCTCACAGCTAGAGGTGGCCTATATACTTCAATGCCAGGAGAGACTGTCTCTCTCCAGCCTATTTATGTTGTTGATTTTTGATTTGCAGGAGAGCCTATGGACCACATCCCCAAGTCTTGTTAGAGACACCGATTTCTGCTCTTGGTTTTATAGGGCAGTTTTCTCAGCAGTGTAAATCTGAGTAGGGAAGTTTTATGCTAGATGACAGAGAGGAGTCCGGGCTTAGGATATTTATAATGTAGCTTATACAAAGCTATTTGACATAGTGAATGGATTTGGGGGAGTTATTTCTATTTTTTTCTTCTTCTGAGGAGAAGCAATGACGTTTGCCTTGGAACACAGCCTGAACTTGTCATCACCTAAAGGCAGGGTGTCCTGACCACCATAACTTGTGTTGTTTGCAGCAAGTTCTGTGGGATGTGCATTGCCGCTGTGAAATCCTACCTAAGGCTGTGATCCTGTCAGATCTCACAAAGTGGCAGAGAGCCAGCTCATGCGAGGCCTCTGTAAGAAAGCGTGGCTCTCTGAGACACTTGCTCTTGTGGTACTAGGATGTCCCGGCTGAGAAAGCTGTCTGGCTCCTGTTTGAGGGAGCAACTGAACTTAGTGGTTTGTGATGGTCATCAGAGATCTACTGTCATGGAAACGTTATTCTTGTGTCTTGCCCTCATCTGTGTTACCTCTCTTGGGACTTTGTGCTTTCCTGGTGAGATGCACGATTACCCTCCATTGCCTCTTCGGCAATGCTGTAAGGAAACATGGGGCCATGTGCTGTTGAAGAATTTCCATGCTCCATCCCAGATGTGGACCAGGTAAAAGCACCTATGCTCATAGGTACTCTTTGAGATCTCTAAAACCACTGCATTGATGTAAAACAGTGATGTGCCCTAAGTAACTAATCTCTTTTTTTCTTTCCTCCTTCCCTCTCGTCCCTTCTCCCTGTTGCCTCCCCTTGCAGTGGCAGGCCATCTCTCTGACAGTCATTGAGAAGGTTCAAATAGCAGCAGCCATCCTGGGTTCCCTCTTCCTCATCGCCAGTATCTCGTGGCTCATCTGGTCAACCTTCAGTCCTTCAGCCAAATGGCAGCGCCAGGACCTGCTCTTCCAGATCTGCTATGGAATGTACGGCTTCATGGACATTGTCTGTATAGGTGGGTGATCAGATCTCACAGCTCAGCCGAGGTCGCCCACTCGCTCACCTGTGGAGAGGAGCGGGAGATGGCATAGAGAGCCAGCCAGGACACCTTGGCTTGGATTGAGCATCCATGGCTTTTGCTCCTTGCTTTTGCAGCACCATTTTTACTGTCTTCTCTGCTCATCTGGGCAGCCCCAGAGTTTCTCCTTGGCTGGGGTGACAGAGGGACCTGCAGCAATCCCAGAGAGAAACAAATCTCTCTTCAGATCAAGAAGCTTCCCCAGGGGAAGCTGAGGAGTGTAAGGCTTTAAAAAAACTCCTTTCTGTCAGGAATAGCTAATTTAGGGACTGCCCCATGGCTGGGCATGGCAGGGTCTCTCCACATGCAGCTCCTTTGCTCTCCAGCCCAGAGTCTCTGGCAGGCAGGGGTGGCAGCCCCTTCTTTGGTCCACTTTGGAGCTGCAAGTCCCAGTCAGGTCATGGACCAGCCTGGGGTCCTTATCAGTTTGCTGGGACATAGGAGCTCTGAGGATGAAGCTGCGTAACTCATACTGCACAAGCCCAGAGAGCACAGCAAATGCTGGCTGGCAGCCTGGCCCTAGAAGTCTCGCTGGGAGCTTAGTCTTGCCTCCAAACGTGCTCCTGAGCAGTGTCCACCCAAGCAGAGGCCACTAGATAACGTCAGTTCAAATGACCCTGACAGGAAGCAAAAACAGGACGAGAGACCACTTCATGTCTTGGTCCTTCCATCACTGATAGAAAGGTGGAAGGAGCCTTCCAAAACTCAATAGGAAAAGGCAGTCCTTTTGACTTGATGGATATGTGTGTGTGGTTAGAGCCATTCCAGAGAGAATGAACATAGCCCTCAGTTCAGGCCTCAGGAGGAGCAAGACAGAGCAGCAGTTGGTGAAATTTGGGTACAGAAGTAAAACAGACCCAGTGGCAGGGCCAGAATTCTGAACTGCACACCCTGATATCTGAGTTCAAATGTCTCTTGGCTTCAGCAGCCTTCCAGTGTAGGAGTTGGGCCTGGCAAAACTAAGGACAATTCCTCCCACTGTTGCCACCATTGAGCTTGCAATAAGATGTGAGCTTGGCCTGTTGAGATCACCCTGCTCCTTCACGAGATGCTGGTGGAGCTACCATATCTACCCAGGAAAAAAGGGTGGCAAAGGGGTGAAAGAGAGGTGGGTGGCACCCACAAGTTGGCACAATAGCCACTGGTAATGTCCTCCTGCTAATGGAATGGAAAGTGGAAAAAAATTATCCCTACATGTGTGGTTTGCATTTGTGTTGCCTTGTTGATGGAGGACAGAAGTGGAGAGCTCTGGCCTGGGCAGACATCAGTAACATGATTAACTGGCTTTGATAAAGCTTCAAGAGCTGAGGGGAACTGATTAGCTCACCTGTCAATAGGAGCTAAATTCTCCCATTCAGCAGAGAACAAACCATGCCAGCCTTGAACTGAAGGGGAACTGGGCACACAGATTCAGATTTGAGGTTAAATTTTTAATTTTTTTGTTAATTTTTCTAAGAATCTGGCCTCTATTTCTCTTTTGCATCTTTTCTGAGAGAAAAATAAGTCTGTTTGCATCTCCACTGATGTCATCATTAAGCTTAATACCCTAAGCTGTGAGATTTGATTTTTTTCTGGCCAAAGTGTGAGCAGCCATCCCATTCCTGGGAACATTTGAGTCGTGACTTGGGGCAGCCCCTTGTTTCATGTTCCTCCCTACACAGCTGGCTGTCCTGGTGTACTAGGAATACTTACTCTACAACAAACTCAAAAGCCAGTGGGAAGCATTACATATGCAATGAGTTAACATGTCTGTATGTGGGTTCTCTTGCCCAGACTGAGAAACTACCCGGAGCTGGCTCCACTTGGGCTATGTGCAGCACATCTGCCTGTGCTGCCAGGCCACCCACCCGTGCTCGACCAGGAGAGGTGATGTTCTGGACCACATGAGCTCCTGTATCCATTTCTACAGAATAACTCATCTGTGCATGCTGCCACTCTCTGGTGTAAAACTTACTTGTATAGTGCATCTATGCTCTTTGCAACCCCAGCAGCCAGCTGCTGGCTCAGCAGTGGAGACAAGTGAGCTCTGAGTAGTAGTGGTAGCTAAGATTGGGTATTCATGCTCCTCCCCACCTCCTTTTCCTCCTCTTTCCCTGCCCAGTTTGAACTAGTGACACAGGGTCTTCACGGGGAGCAGTGACTTCCTGGCTGTGCATGTGGTCATGTCTCTCCTGCGTGACTCCTCTTCAGCCCTACAAATTGCAGGGGGCTGCACTAGCAAAAAGACTAGTCTGTCCCATTGGAAGGGATTGATCTAAGGGAATTCTCTGCTATGAAGACAGGCTGAAATTGTTGGGGTTGTTCAGCCTGAAGAAAGCTCTGGGGATACTAGCTTTCTAGTACATAAGGGGGCCTACAAGAGAGCTGGAGAGGGACTTTTTACAAGGGCATGTAGTGATAGGACAGAGGTAATGGCTTTAATTTGAAAGAGAGTAGGTTTATATTAGGTATTAGGAAGAAATTCTTTACTGTGAGGGTGGTGAGGCATTGGAACATGTTGCCCAGAGAACTTGTGAATGCCACATCCCTGGAGGTGTTCAAAGCCAGGTTGGACAAGGCTTTGAGCAACCTGGTGTAGTGGAAAGTGTCCTTGCCCATGGTAGAGGGGTTAGAACTAGATGATCTTTAAGGTCCCTTCCAACCCAACCCATTCTATAACCCATTCTATAATTCTATGAACACCACAACTGAATTTAAATCCTCAGTCATTATAGCTATGTGCAGCTGTGATGGATGCAGCAATTCCTGCTCCCTAGAAGACTTGCAGTGAAGTCCTCACTGTGGAACAGCTATTCTCCCTCTCTTTATCCTTCTCCCAAACCTTGCTGCCTCGTGCAGGGTCTTTTGATCACAGCCAGGCAAAGCCAGCTCTGGAGATTGAAAGTTCTGCTCCTGACTGCCAGCATGGCCTGAAGCCTCTTATTATTTCTCCCAGTTTTTAGTTCCACTTCTGCAAGTTCAGGATAAAGCCTCTCACGGATAATTGGAGTGACAACGGATCTTGAAATACTGGAGTGCTGTCTGTGCAATTTGGTGTCTCCTCCTCTGCAGTACAGCCCTTTTTCCCTTTTGCTACCCAGCCTGTGGGTGGGTAGGAAAGATTTAGGAGCTAAGAAATGTTCAGTCATGGGGAAAGGCCAGGACATTAGGTGCACTCAGATCTACCACACTTGTTTTTTCCAGCTAATGTAGCACACACATTGTCTGTACATTGTTTGGTAACAGGCCAGGCAGCCTTAGCTAGCAGAATGTTGTATGGTAGGTCCTACACTAATGGTATGAATTCCGACTGTTTCTTCCTCCAGTTTGACCCTCAGGTTTTGCATTCACTGGCTAAAGAGCAGAGGTTTTAAAGACAAGGTACTTACTGAAGAGCAGATGTGCCGAAAGAGAGCTCCTTCTGTTGTCCTTAGATGTCTCACATCCATTGTGTAGCCAGCAGCATTTGTCCAGGAGGCCAGTTTATACACCCTGCCACTGTCAGTAGGACACTTCCCCTGGCACTGTCTCAAAGATGGAGAAGTCACCAACTCTGCAGAGATCTGACTAATGTTAAACAAGGAATACACACCTAGTGCCCAGCTGTTTTGTGTGATCTCCTCTCTACCGAATTATTAAGGGATTTAAGTTGAAATTTCCAAAGACAGAGACCTCTATGGCAATTGGCATGGACAGATCCTGTGGCAGCACTGGTCTTTCCAATGTGGAGTCCAAGGTGAGGGCACAAGTGCCCTTGCACTTACAGTTCTCTAAGTACAGATCATTTTGTTGTTGTTGTCTTGGCTTGAGCTGTACTTGATCTCAAAGAGTCTGACTGTGTCCAAGCTGAACTCTCAAAATACTTCTGTTAACTCAGAGACTGTTGATCTGTGCCACAAAATCAGAGTTTGACCCTCAGCCACTAACACTCAGTAGTATGCTCCATTTCTTTGGACTTTGCTAGATCCTAGCATGCTCCACAAAAACTGTTGGAAGGGACACACACCATTTGCTGCTTCTTCACCCACCGTGGAAACAAGCCCATAACCAAGTAAAAAAGTAAAATCAAAGTAAAACCAAGTAAAAAGTAAAACCAATCTGTTCCTCACAACCAGCAGGACAGGTGCTGTGGTCCCAACTACCAGAAGCTGTGTCCATCTGAGCAAGATGTGTATGGTGGTCTTTCAACATTGTGCTTCCCCCTTGCTCTCAGACATGTAGCAGGAGAGAAGGAAGCACTGTAAAGGATTGCTTGGGATTTCTGGGAACCTCTAGTACTGGATTTTTTTTAAGAACCTGTTAGACAACATGTCAAGAACAGGTTGCAGAGAAATGATCCCAGTTTGTGAAGGAGGAACAGATTAAATGCTTCCTGATACTCAGCCAGCTTCAACATCTTTGATTCTGATCTCTCTTTCATCTGTGCTATCTCTGGTCGTGTCTGTAGGACAGATATGAGAATTGGATTAAACTGGAAACTGGTGATGGTGCCAGCATAGGTATTGCTCTGCTGTTTAGTCGTCTACAACACAGACATCTGAGATCAGGAACCAGGAAGGGAATGAGAAGTGAGATGGGGACTGTTCATTTGATTAACTATTCTCTCCATGGTCTATGAGAGGTAAATCCAGAAAGCTGGTATAGACAGAGATTAGCTAAAATGAAGTTATCGAAATGCACAGATAAATGGAATGAGCCTTCATAGGCCTCAGTTACTGAGTAGGCAGAGTAGCAGCTTAGAACGGGGTTGTAAATCCTGAGAGATACCTGCCTGTTAATTAAATGACAGTCCTTGGAGGGGGAAAGGAGGGCTTTGCTTCTCTCTCTGTCAGGGTGCAATTAGGGAACGTCAGCATTTGTAGATTAGGGTGTCATTTGGGGTCAGGAGGACAAGAAACCATCTCCTGTTAAACAAGGAGGAACTCTGCCAGCTAATGAGAGCATGTTGCAGTCTAGGCTCAGGCATCATCAGATCAGCTCTGAGGGAGAAGCGTGTCCCAGGAGGGCCATTAGCAGGCTGTGTGTGCAGCACTGTTGCTGTTAGGTCTGTGTGTGCCATCCTGCTTGGGCTCACACAGGGGTATCCCTGAGGCATGGTTGGCATATCCCCAATAATGCAAAAGTAATCCAATCTGCCTCTCCTTGGATCACTGTCTGATGGGCACTTGTTCTTTTGTCAATGCACACCAGTCCTTGCTCTCTGGCTTATCTTGCCTTGGTGCTGACAGCAGTGCACTTCTGCAAGGGCTAAATCCTCGTGCTCTTTGAACCTTTTCCTGCTCTTTCTCTGGCAGGCAGTCCCTGATGATACTTGCTTTCACAACAGCAGCTCAGGGGTACAGGAGACAGGCAAAGCAGGACCATTCATCCAGCCAACGATTTTTGTTGGCACACCATGGCAATCCATTACAGATCAGGAAGTGTCTGCCCGCTGTTTTTAATCCCAGCTGCCAGAAAGAATAATCAAAACCATCCAGTACATCTGACGGCATCTCAGCACAACCATAGGTAATAACAAAAGAAATCAATAGCCAATTAAGATTGATCCACAGCATTTGATCTTTCATAGTGCAATGGGAACAGTAATTAATGGAGCTTCCCTGAGACAGTGACAATTCTAGCTTCCTGCCAAGACTAATGTGGTTTCATTTTAAATGAGCTTTGCTTCCTAAAGGAAATGCCAGACTGAGGTACCCTCAGGGTGTTTTCTAGCCAGGTCACTTGGGCCCTCAGCATTCAAAAGATTTAGAAGTCAAAATCGCAACAAAATAAAGAGAAACTGAGAAATGAGATGTCTTCAGGGTCTTGGTCTTCATCTGCATCGATCCAGTTCTCAAAAGGAAATCATAGTTCCTCAAGGTACAAAGCAGGACAAATTGCTAGAGCAGCAGTAGAGAATCAGTTTTGAGGATGCACCAACCTCATGTGCTGGCTTGATGACACCCTAAAGGCAGAGCACAAGGCAGAGAAGTTCAGCAAATGTTTTTGGAGGAGAGACCTGACACCAGCCCACACAGAAAATGTTTGTGGCTTTGACATACCTGGAACACATCCATGAGAATATATAGAAGTCTTCCATGCCTTTCAGCTTGATCCACTGCTTGCCGTGCTCTTCATGCGCTTCTTACCCAGTTTGCCTGTAAACTGGAGCTACCAGGAGCTAAGTGGAGTGGCCAGGTCCAGGTCCTACCTTCAGAGCAGACATTTGGGATAAAGTGAGGCAGCTAATTCACCTGTTTTTCACCTTAACCCTTGGTTAGTGCACATTCAGCCACAATGTGCATGCTTGAAAAACCACTCAGCAAATCATTGGTCTATAAGCTGTAAAGAGAGAGAGGTGTAGAGACAGGAACAGTCCACACAGGTCACATTATGGGGCTTTCGATCCAGATGGGCAAAGTCTGTCCCTGAGAGCAATTACTGTGGGCCTTGTAGCTGGGCCAGCATCAGGAGAAGCGACTGCGCAGCTGATCTGATGACCGACTCCTTGGCTGCTATCCAGGAACAGCGGATGCTCGGCAAAATCAAGACATGCCACCCCTCTGTTCCTGAAAGATGGGACCTATTTTTATCTAATACTGCATTGATTATTCCATAAGAGAGCAGAGTGAGCCAGCTGCTGTGCTTGCAATGGGTGCTGCTCCCACCAGTGGGCATGTCTGCAAAGGCTCAGTGTGCCCACTGAACTCCAGTGCGGCTCTGTCAGCTCTTTGCAGAGTGAACATGTCACTGCTGAGCAAAGAGCCGTAGGGTTTGGACCTGGCTCTGAGCCCTCTCCCTTTTTGTAGGGGAGGAACGTGGCTTCCAGCACAACCAGAGTAGCACCTGGCCTTTCACATGTGTCTGTTCAGCTCCACATTCCTTCACCACATCCATCTCCATGCAGGGTCCAAGAGATGTATTTTGTTGTGAATAACCATATGGTGCTCTCTGCTCCAGTGGATCAATGTGTTTAGCATTTAATGAGGGCAACATAATTAACATTTTCTGAGGGGAAAAAAAGAAATTCTTTTGCCCTGTGAACTGCGTCTTGTGCTTTCAAATGTGATACATTATAATCAGAACGGTGCTTCTCTGTCACTAAATTCGGTGCTGAAATGAAGTGTCTGGTGTCCCTGGGTTAAGTTTCCATATGTGGGCAGAGGCAGAAGCACTCACCTACCTGTCACAACTTCTACGCTACGGCAGGAAATTCCCTTGTAGGCAGCTGGTAGGATCTCCCATGCCAGATGCACAAATTGTGCTATCTAGTAAAGGATGAAAAAAGTCCTCAGCTCCGTGCCAGGCTGTGTTTTTCCAACTGCCTTCCTTCCCATTGCTCCTCCTACTACAGTCTGTATCCCCACAGACGCATTATTCCTGGAGGTGGGAAGCTGTGGTCCACGGCATTCTGTTCAGCTGTAGCAAGAGAATTCAACTGTTGTGGTCATTGATGAGACCACAGGGAGTCATCCCTCATGCACAGTGGATAAGGCTGCTTTCGGTGTGTCCCCAGCTCTGTGGGGAGCCAGAAGAAGAAGTAAAAGGAGATTAATATGAAACCATGTTAATCCAGCTCTGGGATCACTTCTTAAAATAGAGACTCATCAATGTTTGCTACCTAGTAACAGAGCCATCTTTCAGACCCAAGTACAATACTCTGTAAGGAAGAGTACTGCAAACAGAGGCCCATGGGCTAAGTTGCTAAACTTAATTCTTCCTGGAAGCTCTTCCCTGAAGCAGTGCTTTTCTTCCTGCACTAAGACCCAACAATGGCAGCCACAGCCTGAGTCCCTCTGCCTAATGGCAGATCTGGATCCATAATACCCATACAACCATGCAGTGTTAAGTAGAAGTTTTTCAACAGAAGTAAATAACTCCAGGGATCTTGTGCCCAGTAGTCCAGCCAGCACTTTATCTTCTCAGAAGTGGTCTGCCCAGCAAACAAGCCCACAGCAACGACATTCAGGCAGTGTGGAGCAGGCAGTAATCATAACCTGTTGAATGCAGATGAGTCTGAAGAGCTGAAGGTCCAGGCATTTTCTGTGTCAGGTGGGACAATTCACCCTGTTCAGCTATGGCCACATTGCGGACCTCTCTGTGTCCTACAAGGCTCTTTTCCAGACCTTTGGTCCAGGCTTAGCCACTCTTGGTTCCTTTCATTGCTGTGGTACTTGTCAGCTCAGCGTTGGTGGATCCCCATAGGTGCTGCTTACCTACCCACCCCTTTAGTCTCCAGCAGCTTTCACTCGGTTGGATATTGCAGCTCGTGAAAGTCTTCAGCTCTGATAGAAGAAGCTTGTATACTCAGAGCAGGATGGGAAAAGTTTTGTCCTCCTAGAGATCCTAGCTAGTAACTGATCAGATATAATAGACCTTTGTCCTCTCGACTTCTACCACCTTCATTAATTTTGAACAGTGCTTCTGTGGGAGAAGTGAAGACCTTTGCAGGAGAGAAGGTGGGTGAGACCTATGAGGACACCATAAAGGAACAGAGAGGAGCACCTAAGGTGGAAGGCTTTTGGGAATCTCACAGAAATCCTGCATTTGCAATGAAAGATTTTGTCATGGCTGTGGAGGACAAAGCAGCCAAACACAGGCTGCACCATGGCGTGTTCTAGGAACACATCCCAACAAAAGGCTGGCCAAAGAGCACCATGAGCACCTTCTGCCTCACATTCTTGGGATGTCCTCCTACACATCAGAGGGGAAAGATGCCCCACATCTTGCTCTAATGAGGCAGTAGAATCAATCATAATGCACATGTCAACCTGCAACTTCAGAGGCACTCTCAGGTCCATTAGTTAAGCCTCTGTGCCCTACACATAAGGATGTTAAGGGTGATCTGTACTTACCTCTATGTCTCTCTCAACTGGTTACTATTCCTCTTAGGGGAAGAGCACTGAGGGGGCTGAATCAGGATGGAGGAATTAAGCTCAGACAAGATCTGCATCCCTTAGAAAATGAAAAATTGTGAAACTGTTCTCATTTTTCCTTACAGAATTTCATTTGCTAATAAAAGCAGAGAGGGAGGCACTACCTTCAATAAGCAAATGTCATGTTTTGATCATTATTGAACAAAGCATTTTGATTTAGCATTTAGAGATGACTGCTCATGCTGAGTATTTAAAATTCAGTGTCAGAATTTGGAATACAACATTTAAAAAAATTCAAGTCCAAATGAAACATTTTCACCTGTCTGAAAGTACACGTGTGTTCTTCTATTCTGGGGAACAGTATGACTTTTTCAGGTCTCACTCTAAGCAAGGCTGAAGACAGAATCCAAAACCCTACACAGAACAGCACTTTGTCCAGCTTTGCTTTTAAAGAAGTGACCTGGGGATGGCTGAGGATCCAGCATGACTGTACAGACAGCACTTTGGGCAAAATAACATTAGATATGGTATGGGAAGGTTCAAAACCCAGACCTGGAGGAAAGGCTGCCCTTGTGCAAGTATGTGAAATGGGAGCCACAAGCTTTTTTGCTCTTCACCATGAGCATTCAATTCCATGGACTTCTGTCAGGGAATGTCTGGAAACCTGACGCTAGGAAAGACCCATAAAATCACCCAGAGACTATGGTGTGCATTTAGCCAGTGCTCTGTTCAATCTAGCTTGAAATGATTATTTACTCCCTTCTTTTAAAGACCTTGGAGTATCTGTCATGCACACAATGAATGTCTTTCACCTCTTGTGCACAAAGCCTTTTCAAGATATGGGGTGTTCCTGTCATCTCCATTTTAAATCTGAGGAAAAAATGCTCCAAGAGGGTCTATACAATCCTAGCTACAAAGCAAGGAGGGGGAAACTTTAAGAGAGCAAAATAAGGTATGAGTACTGCCTCCAAGCCCTATCCCTTCTGTTCTGGCGTAGTTAAGGGTAGACTCAGAAGGGGAGAATGCTGCTGGTGGAGCATGATTCAGAAGCAAGGCTGTTTTGCTGGTGGAGCTCCCATTTCTGTTTATTTATTTGCTTTTTCCAAGAACGGTCTCATTTTTTGCTGCCTGCATAACTAGAGACTATCCTTTAATCCTTTAATGCTGTCCTTTAATGCTTATCGTGCACTGTGAATTAAATACCACAGGAGTACAAGAGCCCTTAAGGGCACAACATCCATTTTGCTGTGGCTGTCCACAGCCAGCTGAGTTTACAGGAGTACTTTAGTTTATGGCTTATCAATTGCCCGAGAAAGGACTTGGATTTCATTTTACCTATTTTCACTGTTAGTTCTTGTTTTGTTCTAGGGTGTTTTTGGTCCCAGTTTTGAGGCAAGGGATAAAAGTACTAGTCTGGGCAGCACAGGAGAAAGTTGTGGTGGCTGGTATTTCACATGCTTACAGCTGGAAGTACTGAAGCATCTCCAGAGAGAAAGCATTGCTGCGTGCAGCTCCTAGGCTCAGCCCAGCTCCTCTGTCGCAGAGAGCATCCTGCAATAGGATAGCTGATGCTATTTTCCCATTACAAACAAATCATGTGGGAGTGCTGAATAGAAAGAATTTTCCTGTTCATGGGAAACCTTCTATCAGCTCCTTAATTTAGCCAGCTTTTCCTCATTTTGGGTCTTACCAGCTCAGCCGTACGGGGCCCAGTCCGTGTGTTGCGGAGGAGCACATGGGTGGGCAGAGGACATGGCTGAGAGTGGCTGCCCTGAGATGGAGGCAGCACCTCGCAGAGAAGATGACTCTACCTTGCAGCCATAAAAGCTGCTCAAATGCTTTTACAACATGCTGCCCCCAGCTCCCACAAGCTGCGCAAGCCCCATGACAGGCAATCCTACCTGTTAATTCATCTCGCTGGATAAAGCATTCCTCCTCATACATGCCATGTCTGTGGAATGAACTGCTCCTGCTTCCAAGAGGAACCTTCTGTGCACACAGGAATTAGTGCAGCACACTAGTGTTACATGAACTCTTGAGATGTTGCAGTGTCACAACCTGGAAATTGTTTCTTGCCATATAGCTCAGCAGCATCCTGCAAGATCACAGTGCTGCCTGATGGGGAGACCCTGCCAGCTGCCACACCAAGCACTTGCAGCAGTAATAAAAGAGCTGCCTCCTCTCCCCAGCCCCATGATCACTCACCTGGTGGAGCAGCAGCTGTGGGGAGATGCCAGGATGCTGGATCCATCTCCCACCCAGCAGGGCTCTTGTTGAGTCTGGGGATGGGTGTTAATGGCTGCAGAGAGTTTGGGACATAGTAGAAACACCTGCCCAGATGGGACTTGCTGCTTCCATGGTTCTGTCAGATGGAGCAGAGGCAGCAAGGAAAAGAGATGGGCTCTTGATGCATTTGTGGGAAGTCCTGGCCCACTGGGGTCTGAGGAAGCTTTGAGGCACAGCTGCTCTTGAAAAAGAGGAGATAAGCTGTAATAAACACAAGGTTTTCTGATTACTCAGCAATTGAAGGTTGTGGGCCTGTTTACAGCCTGTTTGTGCTGTAGCGACTCCAAATGGAAGAGTCCAAACCTCCACAAAATACCTCCCCAAGAGAGTTGAGAGCAGTGTCTCTGTGCACACTGATGGGGGCTCTTCACTGGCCATGGAGGTCTCTGAGGAGCTCAATTTCAGTTTTGCTGGAGTTGCGGCCCCTGTGACCAAGCATGGCATACACACTGCTGTGAAAGCATGATGGCACATGCCATTCAGTGATCAACAGCACTCACCAGCATCCAGCCGTGCAGACATCCCAGTTCTGCTGAGTCAAAATACAGTCCAGATTCATATATAGTCTGTTCTTTAGATACTAAAAAAAATGTACATTGAGAATGATTGATGAGAAAGTGCCTGATTATAATCAGCTAATTACTTTTCCATATGTTAAGCATTCATTCTAGCTCTAATCATTATGAATACTTTTTCAATTTATACTATATCTCATTCAATGCTGGCAAGTGCTAAGTTTGCACATCCTACTAGTACAGTGCCAGCGTTATTCAGAGCAGACCTTGGGTATATGTCTTGTGGACTACAGAAACCCTGTTCACTGGTCCAGTGTCTTGCAACTACCAGAAATGTCCAAGAGACAGCACCAGGAGTTCCAGGTCATCCATTATGAACTACTCCTGTATGCAGGGTAGACTGTCCACTGAGCTCTTGAAACATTCTGGGGACAAAATTTGTATGTGGGAAAGTAGAGGTGGCAGTTATGGAGTCTGAGCTTCCTATTCTATTTCACCAGAAGGCAAAGAATCCCTGAAAGTCTGAATGCAGAAGTAGTTTGTATGTAAAGTGACTGTTCCATGAAAGCATCCTGAACTGAAGAAAAGTAAGATGTGAAGATAATGGACTCCAGAAAAGCAGAGGCACCAGCCTCAGGGGACCAGAGCAGGGAATGTCTCCTGGGAAGAGAATTTGAAGGATAAAAGAGCTGCAAACAGTGAACAGCTGCCAAAAGGGATGATACTAAAGGCACAACAGCAAACTGTGCCTGTGCAAGGAAAAGCTCAGAAGCGTGGGAAGAGATCACTGAGACTGCATCAGGAACTCTTTGAGGACCCAAAATCAGATGCTGCAGTCACACAAAAGGCAGAAAGAATAACCTTCATCTAATGAAGATTTCCAGAAATCACACAGACATGGGGAGCTGTCAGGGTTGAACCCCAAGATGACCATTCAGGAACACAAAAGGCAAAACAAGTGGTTACATGAACATACGCAAAGAAGAAGAACAAGGCAAATGTAAGAGCTCAATATTTGATGCACAAAGGACCAGATAGTTAAATGTTGCCTTTGTTCCAGTCCTCAAAACTTAACTAAAATAATTTTAATGAGGACAAAGAAGCCCAGGGCAGAATCAGAAAAGAACAGCCTCAAAAATATTCAAATGAGTTAGCTCTGCCCTTGTCAGCATGTCCTAATGATCTTCAGAGGAAGCTGCAAGAGCACCCTCTGACCTGTAAGCATTTCATCACCAGGAACTTGGGGAGGATGCAGAGGTGCCAGGTAGCTGGGGAAATGGAAGCAGAGTACTATCTTTAAATATAATCTCTATCATTAAAGAAGGTAGGAGCTGAGGATCAAGGAAATGAAGGGCAAATCAGCTTAACTGATTCATAGATATTAGAATTTTTTTTGTAGCTAACCAACTGACGAGCACAAGAGTATAACCATATCCAATTTGAAGAGGCAATTGTACTAGTGACTAAGGCGGAAGCAGCTAGTTTCATATGTGATTTTGGCAATGCTCTTGCTGCTGTGCCTCTAGATTCTCCTAAATAAACCAGAGAAATGTGCTCTAGATTAAATAATTATATTGCAGGTGTACAGTCAATGGAAAAAACTGCTCTCTCAGTAGTTGTCAGTGGTGTTCTGTAAACTGAAAATACATTTCAAGCAGAGACTGCTTTGGACTCTGCTCTCTTCAATATTTTTATTAATGCCTTATATAATTAAATAGGAAGTGCTGTTATAAAAGTCACACATGACACCAAGCTTGGAGAGGCTGCAAGCACTTTGGAGGATCAGATCAGCATTTGAAATTTGAAATGATCCTGGCAAATTGGATGAATCAACAAGACGTAATTGAACAAAGAGAAGTGCAAAGCATTACTCTTCGGAAGGAGAAATCAGAATCCCAAACACAAGCTGGACCAGGCAGTCACACTGCTGAAGACAGGAATTCTGTGATATACCAGTGTATTTCATCAGGGAATTGAAAGATAGGTGAGATGCACAGTGCTGATTCTGCACCTCTGTGGTCTGGGGACTGCATCCTCCTGCGAAATTCATGTGCACAAAAAGAAGGATGAAGCAAAGGGGTTCTGGAGATAATGAACAGGATTGAAGAGAAGAACATTAGCTCATTCCCAACCTGCTCAACTCCAAGGTTCACATCTCTCCTCCAAAAGCAGCCCAAGTTCAGAGTCCTGTTGGTGCCATGACATTATTTTCAATTACAAAATTACCTTTCCCCGCCCCTTGGTTCACCCACTTCCACATTTCCTGAAGAGCACGGCTCTGCAGCCATGAATATCAGGCACAGGAGCATTTCAGTATATGCTGGGTTGTTCAAAAAGCTTGTCATACACAGCTGGTACTGGCCTGTTCACAGTGCTGAGGGATGGCAGATACTAGGTGCCCCTTTCCCAGCCCATATCTCTTGGAACAGATCCCTCTGGCTCTCTTCCTGATTCATCATCAGTCACTTTCCTGCTCTTAGGTTAAGCTAAAAGGTGACTAAGGATGGAGCAGATAGGATGAGATTAAGGCAAAGAGATTAAGGCAAGTGAGGGTTGAGCTGCTGGAGCTTCAGAAACAAAACTGGAGAAATTTGAGATGGTCGCAAAAGAGTAAAGAATTCACAGAAAGGGAGGGAAGGGTTTGTGTACACAATGATGTCAATGGGGAAAAAGGCTGGCAATGGAAGTGTTATCTCCCAGAAAGCTTGGTTTACCTTGGCCTGAGTCACCACTGCTGTGGATGCAAACATTAAGCCTTGATCACAGCTGCCATAATCTTCCCCTGACACCCATTAATGAAAGCAACGGAAATAGGCTAGAGCAGGCAGCTGTCTGGCTGACATGAAACTGCATTTGGAAAGGAAAACAAAAGGGCAAAGTGCTGCTGAAAATGGAAACAAAAAGTGACAGCTCAAGTGGCAGGACAGGGCTTTTCTGAGAAGGTAACTGGCTGGAATGGACTGTGATTTTTCCTCCTGTAGGTAATAGGAGTGTTAGTGCAGGGGTGATGTACCACCCGCTGTCAGCAGAAGCCCTGTTTTGGTGGTTTCTTTACTGGCAAAGAGATGAAACAGTTACTTTCCTAAGAATTTTTCTGTTTCTTCCAGGAAAATTCACGGCAAGTGTTGGAGTAAAAGGAAGGTTAGTTAGAGGCTGAAACTCATGGTGGAAAGATCACTTGATAGCAGAGGCTGACCATGTTCAGGAGGTCACTGCTTTTCATTTCTGGGATGCTGCTACTCCAAAGTTGCCTTAAATTGAAGGTTCACAACCACTCAGGTTTGTCTCACAGGACAGTGGTACTCCAACTGATCCCCCCTCCACACCCAGAGATACAAATACAGTTCTTATATCTGCCAGTGGTCTTCCAACAGCCCTTCTAGCCCTTGGGCTGAGGACCTTTCTCTCGATCAGTTTTGTCACAAGTCTGCTGATCCAATGCACTTCTGTCCCATCTCATTCAAAAGATTCCAGCTTTCAACAACTTCCGGCTCAAGGAATTTAGTCCAATGCTGGTCCAACCAGGTCTGTACATGAGAAAATGGGAATGAGGACAGCACATCATCAGTGCTCACATTCTGTGGGAGTTTCATTTCACCGCCACCACAAACTAGGGGTTTCATGAACCAGGCAACAATCTGGACCAACAAGTTTTGTGAGAGATTTTCCTTCTGAAGAGGATGATTTTCACAGAGGATCCACTGAGAACAGATTTTGTGAAGCAGAAGAGGGTGAGATAAAGGAAAGGAGAGGAAAAGGATGAGTACACTACCAGAATCCATCTGAAACTCTCATATAGACATTTCTGTGTTGAAAAGAGCAAATCACAGAAAGAGAGAGGTTCACACCATCCTGCAATCTTACACACACACACACAGAAGATTTTGCTTATGGAATAATTGCTTCTAGCTGGACATCTCAAGATAATACTGTTCTCCCTGAAGGATTTTGCACTGAATTCTGGCCTTAAATTTCAAAGTTTCACCTCTGTCAACAAGAACGATCCTTGAGCTAGGGTTGTTTTTGTTAAGTGACACAAAGAGCTAAGTGTAGGAATTCCAATCCTAATTTATCTCAGGCAGACAAAATTTGTTTCAGTAGGAGCATTAAGTAGTGTCCTGCAGCTTCATATGAAGTGATAGACTCTTGCTTAATCTTGGCATTTACTTTTGCAAATGGATCGCTGTTACTTCTGCCTCCTTGCCCATCCCTCTACTTGGTTCCTTCTTAATTTTACAGCTTCCTGAGCTTGACACTGGGAAATCGATAAGTAATTTAGAGCCCAGTAGATACAGACGAAAACAAGTTATTTTGTATTTTCATAAATATTTGGAAACCAAAATTATCTAAGAAAACAGGTGCTAAGTTGACTCAGCAACCCATCCATCAGCATCACACAGTTAATTGCATAAGATCATAAACATTTATAATTAGAAGGCAAACAAACAGGAATTTTATAAACAGCCCTCTTGAATCAGGCTGCGCATTAAATATTTGTGATAAAGTAATTAAGAATAGATTTACAATCCTGGCTCAGTGTTTAATACTTTGTAGAATGGATTTGATTCTATGGAGAATGTTTTACAGCCAAAGAGAAAACATTTGATTTCGGCTCTTTTATCCCAGGCTTAAAGTGGTCTCCAAGAAACACTGGCTCTGTCATTGATCAGAGTAGAATTTCATTCATTACAGATCAGACAGCTCATTTAAATATATATCTAATGTCCCTTGTCATGGGCTGATCCACTTCGGGCCTGCTTCAAAGCTTTGTCTCCTTGGCTGGATCTGCAGGCTTTCCCTAAGTCTTGCTTTTTGTGGTCGATGCTTTGATCCGACCACGTCAGAATTCCCAACCATTCTCAAAGCAGGGAGGAAAACCCACATTATTCTATTATGACGTCATGGTGTTTGGTTATGAAAAGCCACCACCACTGCAGGATTGCAGCTGTGTAATCTCCATGGCCTATGGGAACCAGAGGGTAGAGCTCTCTCATACTGTAGTGCCCTATGCCATTCCCTGCCCCGAAATAGTCAGATCTACATACTTAAACTATCCAATGTAATTACTTCTTCTACAGCCAGTGGGGCAGGGTCAGCACCCCATTTCAATGAATGTGAGAGTCCCCCAGAAGCTAATCTGTGATCAAGTCAGCAGGGCTCCTAGTTGTGCTTAAAACCAGGAAGACTAGAAATTCAGTCTGTACTGAAGCAGTGATTTAAACTCTCTAATATCAGATGCAGACCCTAAGAAACTGGATTGCTGCATCCCATCAGTGAGTAAAGGGGGAGATCAGCCCTAAGGGTAAGATGACCTTTAGATATTTTGGGGTTTGATGTAGCACAGGTTTACTGCAGTAGTTATCTGCTATCAGAAACTAGAACCATCCAGAGAAGGTACATAGTGTGTAAAGATGTAGCATTTGATTCATTGGGATTAGCTATAAACCACTTTATTCTGTGGTGACCTTCCTCTCTCAGCACATTGTTGATCAAGTCAGCCCCTTTATTTAGGCATGATTTTGATTCTTACTTCTTTTGGATGTTTTGTTCTTGTATTTTTAGGCTTGCAACAGTCAGGCAAGGGAGCTGCCATTCCTAGAAATATTTTTGATAATCTTGACCCTGACCAAGAATGGCGAAGCCATAGTCATTAAGAACAGTGAGGCTATCTGTGTGCCAAAACACCTAGTCCTGCTTGCTGGTCTGGCTTTAGTTACTGGGATACTAAGGCACCAAGAGTCAGATGGCTGAAAAACAAAGAGACTCAGATCCACCTCATTCCACATAAATCTCATTCTCTAGCAATTCTTAAGGGATATGTTACAGTGTGCCAGCTAATTTACATGAGATGTTGCAGCTTCCTACAGCCTCAGTGGAGAAGAACACCTCTGTATCGCATCCACTGCTGGACCTAGTGCTTCCAAAGGGTCTAGCCAGAGAACCTGGCAACTTGTATAATAACAGAGCTTGATACTCAAGTACTCTCATCATCTAAAGAACTAAAATTATTGAATTCTTTATTCATCTTGCAAGGGTGGGGTGGATGATGGAGTGTGGAGACAGCTGGGAGATGAGATGGAAGGGCCTGAGCTGCTCATTCCCAGTTGAATGTGGGGACCATTAGAAGTAAGGTGTCCTGCAGCCCAGTGCCATCCCCAGACATCCCCTGATTGCAGGCGGACAGCAGGACACACTCACTGCATTCACAGGCAGTGCACACACTGTGTGAGTTCATCTGCCCTTTGTCAAGCGTGCTGAGTTCCCCCTTGAAAGGAAGCAATGATGTACAATGGGGTACCTGCTCTGCAGATGAGCAAAACTTTGCCTTGGATAACAAACCGCTTACAGGTATAGACAAACTTTTTTTCGCTTGGTTGCTGCCTCTGGCCTCCTCCACATGCGTGTCTGCTCTGCTGCTGTGCGTGTGGTGGGAGACATGGGCTGCGCACACACATGACGCTGGTGCAGCAGCTGTCACTGACACGTCAGATCCAGTTACACCCCCTCCAAACACACCATTAGCTCGGTGAATCATGCCTATTCAGCGTGCAAAAACAGTCCAGTGATAGATAAACCTCAGGCGTTTATTGGCAAACAGATACTCTGTTGCTGTAAGACCATAACTCGGAGTGCTGCATTTATGATCCGTTTATCAATGGCTGAGATAAAACTGTAATCCTTTTAATTCAGAGGAAAAGGCATCGAGCAGAGGAGGAGCACCAGTGCTCTGCACATCGGTAATTAAAATACAGGATTTATCACTGAATAAGCACTGACTGAGGGAGACCTGAGCTTAAATGTCTAGCTGGGGGGAGATGCTGGGGTAGGTTTACGGTTCTTTCTAAAGTTTTGTTTCTGTTTTATGTTTATATCTTTCCCCCTTCCCTCCAGGTCTAATAATACATGAAGGGCCCTCGGTTTACCGGATTTTTAAACGGTGGCAGGCGGTCAATCAGCAGTGGAAAGTGCTGAACTATGACAAAACAAAGGACATGGAGGAACAAAAAACAGGGACCAGGACAAATCAGCGCCCCTCCTCCCAAACCACCCACTCGTCCTCCACTGGTGGTACAGCCACTAACTCCGCTCCAGCTGACAGCGGGGCACGGGCTGCCGGCCATGCCACAGGCACCCTTTCTGACCACCACTGTGCTTATACCATCCTGCATATACTCAGCCACCTGAGGCCTCACGAACAGAGGAGTCAGTCTAGTAGTAACAGAGAGCTCGTCATGAGGGTCACGACGGTCTGAGCCGAGGAATTCAGGAGGCCTTAACATGAAGCGGAGGAGACAAAGAACTCAAAAAGCAGAGGAGCATGGTGTGCCTTTTTCTTTCTCTTTCCTTTTTTCTTTTTTTTTTTCCTCCTTTTCTTTTTTCAGTAACTGCACAAGATATAAGAGGTGGCACCTGGCCAGCTGAGGAAAAAAGCAGGTGGAGGGAGAGCTGCACACTCATGCTAAAGAGGTTTTCCAGCCTGTTTAAAAAAAAAAAAAGTAAAAAAAAAAAGCAAAAACAAAAAACCAACAAAAACAACAACACAAATCACAAAAAAAACCAACAAAACAAGTGCAATACAGACTACAAACTGAGTAGGCAGAGTTCTGGGGAAGCAGAGGAACAGATGGTTTAGCATGTCTTACAAATCCTATTACCTGGAATAGGTAACACTCTGTACACACCCCCCGTACACACACACGCGCACACAAGCACACACATAGTGTGAGAATTATAAAAACATGGAAGGGAACAAAATGCTTGGAGTGTTTTTATTTTTCAGACTGTGGTTAACCAGGGCTATGAGTTGGGTTTTTTTCATGAGTCACTGGAGCCTGGTTTGATTTACCATGGGGTACCTGAAGTTAAATGGCTGGGGATTTTTCAGTATTGATTTACAGAAGGAGAGATTGAATCATCTCACCAAAAAAATTTTAAAAAAATCCAGGCATACCCAAATTCCACCCAAAAACCTGTTCTTTTCATGATGATCCTGACAAGGGGTTTGTGAGGGTAGAACTGGGAGGGGGGAGGGCGCTCCATGACCTTTATTCGACGTATAGGCATTTTTGGCAAATTTTGTACAAATGTTCTGCAGGTGTTTCAAGCACAAGTACTGGTGTGATTCATGCCTTCATAACCCCAAATCCTGCATCCAAATCTTCTCACTCACACACATAATTTTCCATACAGACATTCCAAGTTAATTTCCTTCCATTTTACTCCAGTCACAAGAAGCTGACCCATCTTTGGTGGGTTTCTGCTCCCTTGCTGACTCAAGACACTCATGCATTAGAGATGTACTTTTTTTTTTTTTGGTGTCAGTATCCTTGCTGCTCGATTTGCAACAGTATCACTCAGTCTTGTAGGCTGATCCTTTCACATTCAGTCTGTTAGTTTATTACAGAGTCTATTCCATTCGTTCGTCCAAAAGAGAGTTAGTCTGAAGAGGGAGCACAGTTGCTGATTGACTGTGTAACGCTTCTAATAAGTCTCCTTCTCTGGGATATATCCTCAAAGGTACCAGTTGCTCTTCAGGAACATTCTCTTTCAATGCACAATGGCTGAATCATTTGTGGATATTAAAGGGACACTGTCAAGTACTTTTTAAATAGTTTTTAGGGTTTGGGCTTTTTTTACTCTCCATTGTTTGTAATATTCTCTTACAAGCTTGAAAATAAAATTTCTTTCCCTACCAATTTTGTCCTTTTCCATTTGGGCACGTATGGTTCTCTCCACTCACTCCATTCCTTTCACCATCCCTGTCCATCTCCTCCCCACCTTTCTTCTACAATGGGAGCAAATCTATATTGCTGATTTCCTGCTGACTGTCCTCACTCTATGGAGGGTATGTCCCAACTCTAAAGGGTTGAGCTATTTTGCAACTGCCACAAAGGAAGCATAAGCACGGGAACCCTAAAAATACAGAGATCAGCTAAATGAGGAGCAACAGCTCAGCAATCCCAAAACAATGAAACCATGGTGATCAAGCCTGAACCCAGCTCTCCCCAAAATCGAGATTAGGAGTTTAGCCAAACTGCATCCATTTAGCAGCAATGCCGAGCAGTGTTGCACAATGGCTGCATTCAAATGCCCTCCATCATCATACCAGCACCTCTCAGCTTCTGTTCGAGAAAGGGCAAACATGGAAGCTTTGTCAGCTAGGCTGTCATAGGTCAGGTGTTTTTAGACCAGAGAAGGAGTCAAACTTTGGCTTCTGCATTTGAGCATATCAGCCATTCTGCAACACTGAAGATGGAGGTTAGCATCTTAAGGCCAGGTCATATTTTTCACCTCAATTACTTGACAGTGTCCCTTTAAATATCAGGATGCAACAGAACAGGTACTTCTCTGGCAGAGAATTTGGGAGGTGAAACACCATCTAAGAAAGCTGACTTACTGGGGCTCCATGTGAAACATGGTTTCTGAGACCACTGTACCTTTATCTGACCAGATTTACTTTCTACCAAAGAGTGCTTTTGGCAGAGGAAAGGAGAGGGATGTTGGGGGGCAGAGGGAGAGGGAAGGGGCAGTTCCAATCTTCTTTGAAAGTAGCTACCCCAAGAAGAAAGGTGTTGCAACAAACATTCTTTGGAAGAACTGCTTCTGATCCACTGTAGAGAGAAACCTGGCCAAAGCAAGCAAACATAGCAGCCTCTCACCCCTATGACTGTTCTGGAAGCTGTCATTATTCCAAGAGGAATTTTAATGATGATGTTTTGGGGAAGAGGGAAGCATGTAGAGATGAAGGGACAGCTGTCACCTATGATGATGTTTCCCTCCCTGCTCTCCACTCATTTAATATGGAGAAGTCAAATTCCTTTAATTTGGCTAACAACTAAAAGTTTATGAGGTCAGAAGCACAACTTGCTGTGAAAGAGTGATGTGATCTAGTACTCTGAGCACACAGGACTCTGCATACTCTCACTCCAGCTCTGCCACTGACTCTGTAGCCTTGGGCTGTTTGGCTCAGTCCCCTCCACACAAAGGGGGAATAACAATACGTACCTACCTCACAGGGATGTTGTGAGAATCCACGTTGGTAAAGCCTGTTGAAGCGCTAAGTCTACCACCGGTAGTCACGAGGCGTGTGGTGGGGGTGAGCAGCGCTGCCCTTTTGCTGGTTACAGTCTGAATCACTCATCAGGAGACCCATCAGCCTTCTCCTGCTTGGAGATCCTCCTTGATCCGAAGCAGAGGGTGTCATCCGAGTGCCCTCTCCTCCATTGCATGACATTTTAAGCGGCTGTGAGGTGCAGGGTAGTGACAGACATGAAGTCCTACTTGACCAGGGATTTGCTACAACGTTTTCTATATCTGTGGGGTTTGTTGGTTTGGTTTTTCCATATATTGTGCTTAGAAATAAACTTTCCACTTAGGGCTGGCGGTTTGGGGTCTATTCTGTTGCATGGCAATGTATACAAGTCTTATCGTCTGTCTTACTGTGCAAATGATCCCGCAGCCCAATTTCACAGATGGGTATGGTCTGAGCCTTCTCATAGTGGCGTAAGACTCAAAAGCCTGTCTAGACTGTTTAATATTTAAACAACACTATGAACTTGTCAATTGTATGTGTTCTGTGCAATACGAAGCATGTCATTAGCTGGCTTGATGGGCAGAGGCGCTAAAGAAGGAAGGTCAAAACTTGTTCAAAGAGCTTCATACATGTGCCAGCATGGAGCCGAAGGGCTGCCACCAGCAAAGCAAACTCGGGGAAGCCATTGGAAACTGTTTTCAGAACAGTTTACTCCAAAACAAGGTACTTCTGAGTTTATGAACTTCTAGGCTGCCAGCCTGAGGGAACAAGTGCAAATTTAGTGGGAGGGTTGGGGTTTTGAATTCTCTTTTTCTTTTCTCCCAAAGTATTGATGGAAGAAATACTGCTAAGGATCTCTTCCTTCCATAGCACAGTTCTCTCATCTCCCACAATCTCCTTGTGCCATCCCCTTTGTGCTACTATGCAGGACTTTCAAAGGTGCAAACAGAAACAGTATGCTCCTGAGACATGAAAAATAAGTTATGTATTGGGGGATTCTAGCAGGCAGAAGAGATGGGGCAGAGCTATGCTACAGAAGGCATCCTTCTTCCCCATGTCTTTAGTCTTGTCTGAAGGGTCCCTGAAGAGATGTTCGCTGTTTTTTGTTACAAAACTGTCAGATCACCTTCCACTGACAAACAAAGCTTGCAGAGTTGGCAGCTGCTTCTCCCAGGTCTTATCACTGTGGAGACCCCTCACTTCCTGGGCTTTGTGGTCCTCCAACATTGTTTGGGGGTGGTCAGTGTGGAGGACTGTGTGCAGTCATCATCAGAAAACGTGTATATGGTCCTGCTCAATCTTGTGATTTCTGCCAGTCCCCTGATTTTCTGTCAGCTTTGACAGTTCTTTCTGGTAATGCTTTTCTGGTTGTGCTCTTCAGAGGTGTTTTGCTCTGTGTCAGTTGCCAACGCTGATCTTGCCTACTGAAACATCAGTGGTGGCCTTTAGCTTCCACAGCTCTTCATTCTCACCATCCTGTCTCTTGGTAAATACTGCCAAGTTCAAACCCTCTTCCTCTGTGCCTGCAACGGATCAAGCACATGCACTAACCCAAGGGTCATCAGAGAACACAGGGACCATTAAGCGTCTGTATCAATAAGTCAAACTCTATAACCGTCAGTCTTTCCTCTTTGATATATATTTACATTGCCAATCTCAGTGCCTGCTGTTAATTGATTGCCACAGAAAAACACGATAATGTTAGCAAAACCCATACACCCAGCTAACACTTGGTTTCCAGTTTAAAATATAAGAAATTATAGGCTTCTTTTCAAGTAAATCAGGTGTGTTCCCGTGTTGTGGTTTCCTGAGCAAGTTGCTGAAGAGGTCCATGTCTTACTTTACTATGATGGGCAACCCAAGGAAAGAGCAAGTCAGTGGCATAGATTTTAGTTGAGAAGTGTTGGCTGTCCTGTTTTTACTCAGGGAAACAGGAAAATACTACTCATGCCTGCCAGGTCCATGACCCTTCTCAAAGCCTTTGATCTGGCTCTCTTTGATCAGTAAAACGCCAGAGTCAATGCCCATAGCTGGAGGACAATCCTGAAGACTTTCCACTTCTGAAGACCATCTGCCCACATGTTGTGGTCAGTCATTCAAGCATCGTCTCTTGTTTTCCTTGAGAGAAAAAGATTATTTTGACTAAGCAAAGCACTACCACATTTCAGTGCAAGTGGATGCTGCACCATTAGCACTTCAACCTGTGGTTCATCCGTCAGGATTCCTGCCCGTCTCCTTGTGAGAATGCATGTCAGACAACCTATTCCTTCCTCTTACTGTTAGGCGCCAGTCAAGCACTTGGAGGGCAACAGTCAGCACTGCAATTGCCTTAGTGACTACTGGCTAAGCATCCTAATCTCCATTGTCACCTCACCTGCAACTGCTCCTTCTCACTCCTGAGCCAACAGATGCCTCACCTCCTCTGCTGTCCTTAGACTCCAGACCTGAAGATCTCCTGAGCAGACGCAGAGTTCCTCACAGACTAATTTTAGAGTCTTCCACGTCCTTCATGTTTCCAGACAGCCAAATTCTTTTCATTATAGAACAATGTCTTCTTTGAATCCTGGGAGGGGAAACAAGTGTAGGAGCTTATTTCATTGACCTTCACCTTTTCTTACGTGTTGAAGGAGAGATGGTGAAAATGCTGATTTGTTTTCCCCCATTCAGCAGCAATGAACCAATGGCTCTAGGAATTATTTCCTTCAAAAACCCAAGTCTGACATCCATCAGTTACTGAAGGCAGTCTTTGATCTCACATCTACCATGTTGGATTCAAGGAGAGCAGAATCTGACGGTTCTATGCTGTTTACACAAACATCAAAAACTATCTTAGTTCATTATTCAAATTACCTCCAGGTCAGTGGGTGAATTTCTGCTTTGATGAAAGAATGATGTTTTCTCTTCCAGAACTGGAATTTCAAGATAAAGTATATGTAAACATGCACATATATATTCGTAAATGTTATCCTGAAAAGATAAAGAAGGAAAAAAAAAACCCTAAATAAGCCTGAAAGAGTATTTAACTGTATTGAGTAAGTCTGACAGGATCTAAGGAGCTGCTGTGTAGAAAATGCGACATACAATTTGACTTCAGGCAAAGAGAAGACAGAAGAGGGAAATGCTTTTATGCAACTTCTGGCCTACCTTTGGTTCATGCTCATTATTGCATGGCATTTAATTAAAACAGAAGTATGTGGAAAATTGATTCTCAGCTCCAGCATTGGAAAACAGACTGAAGACCCCTCAAACTTACCTGAGCCATACTCAAATAAGCACAATGATGCAAAAGCACAAACACCTGCCATCACAACTGTTTGAGAAGAGATGAATTTCTGAATGGGACAAGAACTCAGACAGAAATTCTTTTCCAAGTCACATTGCCAGTACTTTTTTCACATATTTTTTATTTTCCCTTTTTTCATGAGCATCTTGGGAAAGAAACACCAAAAAAAAGGAAAAAGGGAGAAAAGAAAGAAAAAAAATTAAAAATACAGTTCTGATATTAAAGTCTTAAAGAATTAACAGTAGAGAAGAGGTAGTAAGGGAAGATACTCCTTTATATGTTATGTTCTGCATCAAGATGTGCTTTACCAAACAGAATTACGGCATCATATTTAGTTCCCTAATTGCTCAAAGAAAGTCTGAGTGATCAAGTCTGCTTGAGGAGCCTTTCTAGTGTGTAGCCTTCTACAGCTCCCCGCTGGATGAGATAGCCAGCATCAGGCTGTTTGCCTCCAGTTGCACCCTTCTATGGCAGGATTACCACCTGTTGTTAGCAAGTCATCACTGGACAGCATCTGTCAGCTTATAGAGGTTTTGATATTAATAATCACAAAAATTGCACATGTCCACTGTGCCCTTGCAAGTGACCTGTCTAATCTTTTTACAGCTCAGGTTAGTGAGGGAGCTACTCTGCTCTTTGCCCTTCATCACAGGACAGCTTTCCTTTAAAATCCAGCTTGGCACACTTCTCTGGGAGTTTTTCCACTACACTTTAGAAAGGTTCTTTTACTTATAAGTATTAACAGACTTCTACCTAATCCACCTGATCTTCTTTTCCAGCTAGAAAGAAATTGGTGTTCTCTGATCAGGTGATCTCAGTACCTATGTTCTTATGAGATTATATACCCCCTCCCCTTTCACTCACTACTCCATAATCTCTGCCTTCCTTTGGAAAAAATTCACCTTTTTCCATTGCTACTAAGTGCTAAAACATCTCTCTGAGATGGGAGTGTGGACAGCCCTTCTACTCCTTGCTAACAAGCACACGAGCCTTCCTCCCATCCCTGTAGACTGATGTGGCCAGCAGAATCCTTTTTCATCATGGAGTTTCGCTTCTTGATCCAGAAGAGCAACCGCTTTCAAGCTATTGAGCTGTGGGATAATGGCATGGGGAATCTTTTGTTTCTTAGCCTCAGGGTAACTACGGCAGATGATGTACCTGAGCCAAACACACAGCAAGGACAAATCACTTTTAGATGGTGGTAAACCTGAGTGAAGTGTACTCTGATGACAGAGGAGCAAGAATCTTCATCAGATTTATACAGCAGCAAAACAAAATGGCCTTGTCCTTCGTGTTTTTAGCTCAAACACATCAGCCCTCTATTATAAACAAACCCTTTGTAGGCAATGCAGGCCAGGCTTGGGGAGGAAATCTTCCTCATTCCAGAAGCACAACCAGCCCATAGCTATGCATCAACCCCTTCAGGACTTTTGCTAAGATTAAGAATGGAGGTAGCAGGGATGGCAAGAGCAATTCCCTGGAACTTTACCCGCAGTGGGCAGAGTCCCAGCAGGCTACTTTTGTGTCTCTACATGTGAGTCCCCTTTGAAATCGCTCCTAAGGACTCCTTCACTACTACAGGGTCTGCCAAGGAGAGGAAGCAGTGTCTCTGCATGGATCCCCAAAGTCTGTTGCTGGAGTCCTCATTGAGGCCTGGAAGAAAATCACTATCTTCACTGAGGGTTGAGATGAAGCAATGGTGTGTCCATGCAGAAATACTCTCTTTGAGACTTCTACAGAGATGTCTGTGGGGTTTGGAGGGAGGGCATGGTTTTGTCCAGGAAGCACGGGGAAGGGAAGACGGCAATGTAAGAAAAACTCGGCCACAAGGGAGGGGTTGACTAAGAGGAATGACCATGTCGACTGTGTTACTGTCTCGTCATTCTCCTGAACCCAGAATGGAAACTTCCAAGTGCTCTTCATGAGCTTACGTTTATTAGAAAACTATTCCTGGGTGTTCAAGGTTGTTTTCTAATGAAAATATACATAATAAAAAAAGCAAATGAATGACTCTTGTTAATCTTTTCCTCTCCTCTGTTAACTTTTATCACACTGTGAAACTTAACTCCTTTCTTCTGCAATAAAAACTCTCTCTCTCTGATCACAATTCACACGGGGCCTTTGCAATAGGCTTTCATCATCTTTCTACACATCAGAGGCCAAGATTTCATGTAAGGAGATTTGAGCAAAACGCCATATCTCAGCATGCATAGCACAATGTGTTGGCTCTTTGACGTATTTGTTTCTGGCATTAATCAGAAAAAATGTTTAGCAAACACCACTCTAAAGTTCCTGTGTAGTGCCTTCCTTTTGTGCAAAAGAAAAAATTGAGGCAACCATGGTAAGTACAGGTAAGCACTGAAAAAATGCTGCTGTTTTCAGAGCACCCACTCTGGTGTTCTAGGTCCTTCCCAGGCATGGTACAGAACTGCCTGAACAGTGAACATCTCCTGTCTAAGCAGTGCTGGAGTCATCCTTTACTCCAGGGCTTTATCTTCTGCAAATTGCTGTAAGAACTCCAGGACACAGGGAATGCTCAGAGCAAGCATGCACAAAGGTAGGACAGTGGAAGCAATCACCAATACCATGGTTGGAAGGGGATGGTAAAGAGTTAGGTTAGATCTGGAGCTCCTCTCCTGAACACTGGGCACATGACAGCAAGCTGCACTCCAGGACATCTTTTGAGGCTGCTCCTTGTTTCTGTAGTGCCCACTGAATGCCTAGAGGATCACTTCTCAAGGTGATGTTCCTAGAAGCCCAGTGCAATCAGCCTTCCAGTCTCAGGGGAAAAACGGGCAGTGTTTCACTGAAAGGTCGTAGAACTTTCCTGTGCTTCCATGTGTGAGGATCCTGCTCTGAAGGGACAGAGAAGAGTCTGTTTCTCATCCTTCCCCTGGAGACCAGATAAGTTCTTATTTCTTTTCTTTCTTTCTTTTCTTTTCTTTTCTTTTCTTTTCTTTTCTTTTCTTTTCTTTTCTTTTCTTTTCTTTTCTTTTCTTTTCTTTTCTTTTTTCTTTCTTTCTTTTCTTTTCCTTTCTTCTTTCTTCTTTTCTTCTTTTCCTTCTCTCATCTGTTCTCCTTCCTTTCCTTTTTTTCTTTTTTTTTCTCTTTTTTTTTTCTCTTTTTTTCTATTTGTTTTAATATAGATCTGTTCAAATTATTCTATTGAAAGACAGAGAGGGAGAAGGGAACAAATGGAGAAAAATGAGCAGGACAAAGAGCTGCTCAGCAAGAAAGCTATGCTAATCAGGAATGGAGGACAAAAAACGAAGGAGAAGGGATATGACAGTGGGAGCAGGGATAGGACTAGCAGAGAGAAGGAAGATATATGGTGTGAAGAACCTGCTGGCAACTATTGATTGGCGCAGCAATAACACCGATGGTTTGGAATGAAAAGGACAAGACAAGCCCCAGAGGATCCTCAGGGAAAGGACAAAGGAACCATGAAACATGGGCAGACTGGACTTTGAGTCATCTCCAACCAGCCTTTATCTGAGTCCAGTACTAAAACTGGGTCTTTCACAGACTGCAGCCCGATGTAACCTTCATGTTAGATCATGTTCCCTGACTAACAAAAGGCTGCATCACTCAGGATAGGCAATCCCAAGTTACTGCACACATTACCTTACCTCTAACTCGATTATCCTTAACCAAACATATTATTCCTAATTCAAGGTGGCCTCCAAGGGCTAGTTTTATTCTGTGCACACAGCTACAATACTAAAAGCTGTCATGTGCCCTGCACCTGCTCCTGCTCAGACCAAAAGTAATTTCTTACAGGAGACAGCCAGGGCTCTGCTGCATTGTAGTAGCTACAATACAATGTGGTCTTTGCCAGCTCGGTGGATTTCAGGAGAACAGGAATGCTGAAACACTGGCTTGCTCTTCAGAGATGTAAGGTAGTCTGTAAAACAAGGCTCTGAGTGATCCTGCAACCTGGATTCCCTCACACACAGACAGAAATGTTGTCAAAACATTGGGATCTGAGCTCAAGTTGCAAAATTCACAACAGAATTGCAAAAGTCATGGGCTTGAGAGTAAATAGCATTTGAGGGAAGGTGGTGGCAGAAAGATGTTTTAGCCACTAGAAACATGAAACTATTTTGCTTTAGAAAGTGGTGGACATTTCAAAACCTAATCTACAATGAATGTAGGGGTATCTGAATGAGGAATATGTTTACTTGATTCTTAAAAGAGAAAATAATCTGGTTTGAGAATTTCAAGCAGCGAATCAGTGTTTCCCACCCAGAAGTTACTGGCCACTTCTAGAGGCAGTACAACAGCTGTGTGCTCAATGGCCAGAGGATGCCAGTCCCTGAAGAAAACGGCCAACAACTGTCTGCAATTGCAGTGATAAAAATCCTGATGTAATGTAAGTCTATCAGACAACTCGTTTATTAATTTTGAATGAGAACAGCTAAAGGGCTGACATAAACCTGACTGAAATCAGCAGGAATTTTCCCCAGGCTTGAGGGGGCACATAAGATAAGGACTGTGCCCTTGGGGCATATTTTGCTCCCAGCTCCTCCGTACTCAATATTTTCCTGGTTTTGCAACCCAGAAGAAAAAGCACAGGAGAATCAATTCTGCAAGGTCAACAGTCTGTCTTACTCCAGGATTTGTAAAAATTACTTTTACCATCCACCACCAAAAAACCCCCTTGTCTCCCAATGAATTAATAGCCATTAATCTTAATCTTTGCAATAAAATTTGTGGAATCTGCACACTTATATCCAACTGTGCTAATGTGTGCATCTGCGGGGGAAAAGAGCCTGCTCACAGGCAGTTCTGGTAGATTAGCTAAAACGTTGTGAGTTCATTTCTAAGATCAGTTACTCATACATCTGTAAACAAGACTTCACATGCCTCAAAATAGCCAACAGTAGCCCCATGCATCCAGCCAAGACACAGTCACAGAGTTGCACACCTCACAGATAATAAGTAAAGTATTCCACTCACTCTCAAGTTTATCTGGGAGCAACAAGCACTGATTACTCAATGTAAGCAGCACCCTGGTTATTTAATGCACTAAATAACAACAGACATCCATAAACTCACTTATTTTATATGCTTTTTTAATGCCCACAGCCTTTTCTAATTGGTGGATGCTGTCAACTTTATTGCACCACTAAAGCCTTATCAAACTTCGGAGCACAGGGAGGCTAAATCATTTCACTGGAATCCCACTTTCACATACAATCCATATGTTTGTCTTTTCCATTCAGATAAGGTTTCTTGGTGGTGAAAGATGCCAGATCTGGAGTTGTCTCTGTTCACAGGACATGGAGTGATCCTGGAAGCTGTGTTTGTCCTCAGTCTCCAGTAACCACTTCTACCAGCTGAGCAACGCTTCAGACCATCTATGTCAACTTGCCTTTGTACGTGTTTAACATAGGCATCTACAGCTACAGCTCACTCAACTTTATAGATGTAAAGGCCACTTGTCAAATTCTAAGCTGCCTTAGTAATTATCAGAGAAAAATAGATGCCTCCTAGGAGTTATTCATCCCAATTGTATTCAGAACCAAACTGCCTACACAGTTGTCTAGTATGATTTAAGATGCTTGACTGGGTTCCACTATCTAAATTTTAAATTGACATCTATCTCTAAAGTTAGGAAAAAAGCACCCATCTCTCTTTGGCATGTACCAGGTATCCAGCAGTCACATCAGCCGTCTTTCCACTGACTTTATTAATCAGAGGGAATAGGTTAGGCTGTTCAGGCTGAATATGAGATGTGGTCCCCAAAACATTTGTTTCTTTGCTTATCTTACTGAAAAGGGGAGAAGAACTCCAAGGGGCTTGTGATGTTCTCCTACCATCCACAGTCAGCATGAGATTTCAACTACCAAACCTCTTAGCCCTGCAGTTAATTGTGTTCATGGTCCATAGATCGATATATCTGTCACTTGCAACCTGTCTCCTATTCCCAATTTCTGTTCTGAATTTGCAACAAGCATGAAATAAGATACTGTGCAACTTTTCCTAAAATTAAAAAACCACTTTTTAGGCCAATTTAGGGCCCTCGAATTACTGTTACCACCTGAAAATTCAAGCCTGAATTTCTAAACTCTCCGGGAAAACCAAGCATTTTTTAAACAGCAAATTCTGCAAGGCTGTGGATAAAGCCTGGTAAAGAGCTGTTCTCTAAACAGCAAGGCAGCTTAGTCCTATCCCTGTCACCATTTGTGACTCTCAGCATTAAAGTGTTTCTTGCAACAGAAGCATCTTTCAGAGCTTTGGGGAATTATTTTCTTGTTTAAGGACTGCAGAAGGGGAGGGAAAAATCCTGAGAAAACAGAATATAGAAGATGGAAAGAGGCTGAGTACCCAGGGAAAATGGAGCAAGTACAGCCACCATAGCCAACAAGCTGGCCTGATGGAAAGCACAGCCTCATGCTAAAGGATAGCACCTGGATTAGAAATCATCCCTGAAAATGTTTAACAAGGCATTTGCCTGACAGCCAAAGCAAACAAGGAAATGCATACAGGAGTGTGTTGAGGCTTTAAAATGCTATTTGCAAGGTTGAAGGAGATCAGGGGCTCAACAAGCAAAAGTTCTTGGTGTCCATTATATTTCCCAAAGTAATTGTTCAATGAAAAGGAATCACTCATGACCTCACACAACAAGCAACTGCTGTTTTCAAGGAGTGCTCTGCACTCTGCACTTGGACTGCCTTTTTCAGCTACACAAACAGCAGTGCTCCTCTCCAATCACTTGCCCTGCAGATTGCCTCAGCCTCCCCTTCAGAAAAGCCTGAAGGAGACATCTACATCTGCATCTGCAGGGGCAGATGTCACTGGCTTCACATCCCCACCAGCAAGTGGCCACTGGGCCTGAGCCCACAAGGACCAGCAGCTGTGGCAGGATCACCATATACTGCACGTGGGCATCATCAAGGGGACCAGCAACCCTGTTCCTTGCTGTGGACTTGATTTGAACCCATCAGGTTACACTAAAACTAGAGCCCAGGAGGCATTTGCAATACTCACAGTACAGTCTAAGCACACTGTTTCTGAACATGTGTAAAATAATCATATTCCCTCTCCAGAAAAAAAAAATAAAAATCCACTGTTGCCTTTAGCATCTGTTTCCACACTTCTACCACATTTTTCTTTGGCTTGTGGTAATGGTGGTATTTGCTGCTCTTACTGAGATGCACGAGATTATGCAACTGTCTAGCATTTTGATTTAATCAGCTAGGGGAAAAAAACCTGCTCCAAATTCTATTAATAACTAGCAGCCAGCTCCCTCCTTCCCTCCCTCCCCAAATTCCCATAGAGGGAGGATCACAGACAGATAGATCCCTGCAAGCACAAACTAGCAGCCTGACTGGATCAATAACATCCATGGTGCCAGGAATTTGCAGTGAATTCTGGGTAATTAATCTGCCAGGGAAAGACAACCTTAATTAAGAACAGCCAAGCTGTTCTTTTTCCAAACCTTTCGATTAATAAAGACACAGTATTGGTTTGGCTGAGGATTTTGGTCTAAATTTTAACAGGTTTCATGTTCCTAAAAAAATGTTTTGAGAGAAACCATGCAGGCATCAGTAAAGTCTTCAAGCAACAGTCAGAGGGGTAAACTCTTTACTTTGCCTTCTTGACACCACATTATCTAATTATTTAGGATGGCCTCCGTGCCAGGGGGAAGCACGGCTTCACAGCTGGGATGGATGGTGCCGTGGAGAGGTTGTCCCCATCCTCATATAAAGGGGGGCCACAGCTGAGATAAAACTGCAACCTTCTCTCCACTTCTTCTCAGGAAGAGCATCCAGGACAAAAGGTTCCCTCAGAAGGCCGAAGTCCCTACTTTCAGACCCCTTTCAGGCAATGCTGGAAATACCATTTGGGAGCAAAGGCAGCCTGCCAGCACTCATATTAGGCTGCAAGCAGCTATTTGGATACGAGCAGTTGTACAGGTCACTCCCAAGCTCATGAAGCAGCTGATGTCACAAGGCAGTGAGAAATCTTCCCAGGCATCACATGATGATTTAGGAGGAGTGTTGGTTATATTTCAGAAATGCAGGATTTAAGTTCTTTGTTCTCTGGTTGTACTTCAAGCTCTTCATTTCATGCATGGTAAGTATCTACGGCAACACCTATCCTACTTTGCTCAGTGTGCTCAGGACCTTTTTGTGGTGCTGTTGCCAATTGGTACAGACTCAGCCAAGTCCAAACTCTTATTCCTCAGGCAAAAAAGGCCAAAGGGTGGCTACATCCAAACTATCTATTGCTCCTGACCTGTGTTAACTCCTGAGCCCTACTGGGTACTCTCATGGAGATAGCCTGGGCCAAAAGCATGTCAAAAACTATGCTAACAACTTACCAAGACAAGCCTGGGAGTGTTTTCTGGGCACCTAGTCATGGAGGAGGACATGTTTAAAATTACTTTGGCAGGGTATATTTTGAAAGTCCCAAGAAAGTCCTCCCAAACTGGCACTATACCCCAGCAAGGACTTAGCTGTGAGCAAGACCTTCCTGAAGCAATTTGCACGTGCAGTTTTGAGGACCTAAAAAGGAGTGTCCTTTTATTTCTCTGAGGTAGGAAGGTTGTTTTGGCCTGTGAAACATGTGACAGTTGATCACATTTCTGCCTTAACACAGTGCAAAGAGCCAGGAGACCAGTTCAGAACGGGACATTTCTGGAGGAATTGGGTAAGTCACAAAGAAATCCCAGAGACTTTCAAAAGCATCACTCATTTCACCAGCCCTGCTCATTTTTATGGGTCAAACTCCACTGACTTGTCTGAAGCCAAGGAAGACCTCCATATTTACTGGAAAAAATTAGCATTTTCCTTAATGGTGTCCTGCATACAGGGTAATTATGATAAAGACTGATGAAAATAATTTAACTCCTACTATGGGGACAGCATGATGTCAGCTAGATTAAGGATGTCCTTTATAAACCGTCACAGAGCAAGAGAACATGATAATGAATGAGTTAATTACACCACCATTTGAGGCTGATACTACCCATCTGCCGCTTTGATTAATTAAAACTCTGATGGACAACAATGAAGCCCTTCTCAGGTCTGAAAGCAATTAATTGCCAAAGTCCTCAATAAATCTAACAGCATCACTGACTGAACTGGCAGAAGAGACCTCTTTGAACAGCCCCAGAACAGAGGCAGCAGTGCTTGTCATGGAGTTTGAAGCATTCCCAACATGATGCATTAATCTTCTACTGTAACACTGGGAGCTGGGGCTTAGCAATTTTAACTCCTTGTTTAATCTCCTTCTTTCTCCTTCTCAACATCAGTGGAAGGTGCAGTCTCAGTGAAGGACATGAACTGCTGAGGAAATTAAGGAGGCTTTCGCTGTAATTAATGGGTTAAATATTGCTCTAGAGTTTCTGTTATCCTTGGAATATTTGTAACTAGTCCTGACAAAGCAGGATTTTGGAAATGCAATGGGGAGACCAACTCTTCCAATGCTTCCCATGTTCATCATTCAAAGAATGACAAAAAGCAGCAGCAGTTGCTCAGAAAGTGGTAGTAAATTAAATTCCCCTTTGGGCACATAAGTAAAGACTCTGAGACTGTGTCCTGACTCAGACAGGAGCAAAGAGAGGGCATGAGGAACAGAACCGTACGACATCCTGAGTGGGAAGGGGCCCAGAAGGTTCATCAAGTCGAACAAGATGAAGCTGATCAAAGGACTTTCTACTGTGAGAAATCCTAGACTCCAGAAACACTTTCCAAAGAAGGCAAAAAGGGAAAGCTCTAATGCACAACCATTAAAATTCAAAAAATGTTATCAGTGTACTTACTGCAGGGAAAAATGGCCGCAGCCAGAGGGAAGCAATTAGTACTTTTCATTTTTTGTCCTCTCTCTGCACCAATCATCAGTCTTGCAAACTCAGCCTGGCTGGACACAGTGAGATTTTGAGGGAACGCCATGAAAGACCATTTTCTTTTGCAGCAAACAGGACTAGATGACACTAGACCGTCTTCAAAGCCAGCACAGCTCACATATGTGGTTTGGAGACCTTGCACTGCAAGGTGCTGCTTTTTCAGAGAGATGAGGGGGGAAAAGCCTTTTCTTCCATTTTTATCCTATGTATGCATTGTTAATTAGTTCTTGCATTTCACCTCGAACAGTAACAATTGAGGAGTTAAAGATTCTTCATACTACTGATCCAAGACAATGATTAATAACAATTATCAGCAATGATTAGTTAATATGACCATAATACAACAATCCCACTACCTGTCAGTCAATTGTAGTCATCAGCACGTTGAAGCATGACAGCTGTTCTCATTAAACACTGCCTTGCTCCTGAGGACAAGTGGAGAATCCTCTTTGCAGCAGCAGCCTCAGCTGAATATGGTGCAGGCTGCCACTTCCCATAACTTCCCATGCTGGAATGAGGCAGGAAACAGTGGGATTCGGCATGTTGAAGTCAATACAGAGATTGTTGCTCTGAAATAATAAAATTATTTGGGTTGGAGATCATCGTTTCAATCCCCCTGCCAATGGCAGGGGCACCTTCCACTAGGCCAGGTTGCTCAGAGTCCCATCCAACCTGGCTTTGAACACATCCAGGGATGGGGCAACTTGTCAGTGGTGACACACTGGAACATGTTAGAAAGAGGGTGATTATATTCTTAGGTGCATGGTTCTTGCTGCATCTTTACTTCAAAATTGAAAAGGAACCACCTATCAAAGAGTAAAACAGGAACAAGTAAGCAGAGCACAATGAATACTTACAGAGCTTTGGTTTCAAACTACAGGAGATGTTTCTCGAAGTGTTTAAAAGAAGTTCAGAATGGAAAGGAACTTTTAACATACAAGTAAAGTAAACAACAGACCCCTTTTCCAGTTAGAGAAAAAGATGGAAAGGAAAAAAAGATGGTAGGAAGGCACTTTCCAACAGATGCAGTGGACATTTGCAAATACTAATAACTCTTTGTCTCCATCTAAACAAAGGAGAGTGAGAGACAGATGCCACATACATACCTAGATTTCCCAGGAGAAGAATGGAAGAGAAATTAGGACAGACCAGATGTTCAAGGATTAACATTATTGAAGAGTAACCAAAACACATAAGCTGTTATAGCTCAGGTGAGACCCAGCTGCCCCAAGGTATGTCTGTATCATGAAGAACAGAAGCATGCAGATGTGCCCTAGGCATCTCAGGTAGGTCAGAGTCATGCAAGTATTTCTTCAGAACACTGTGATCTCCTGAGCCCAAATAGCAAGAGGAGGTTAATCTTCTGCCAGTGCATTTTAAGCCATCTTCAGAAGGAGATAATGCAGCGTGTCTCTGCAGATAAGTTGACGTGACAGATAAGTACAGACATGTGCATCTACTGTGGATGAATACATCACTCAACCTAAGATTTGGGTCAGATTTTCCAACTCCACCTGCAACTCAACTAAAGACCACTCAAAAAAAAATGGAGAGCAAGGATGTGTGTGGGGGGGGTGTGTCTGTGTTTTATACAGTTTTTTACTTTCTGTCCCTTAAATGAGTATCACACATTTAACTCATTCTCCAGAAGTCCTTCCCCTGTTGTCCAGCCCCAAAAGACTGCACACTCAGGAAAGGTATCAAGAAACTGTTCTCCAAGGGCAGGGATATTTTTTTGTTCCAGTTTTAGATTTAAGCCCATTTCACATACTGACTTTGAATGTTAAAGCCATAACTCTCTCGAAAAATCAGGTTAGAAGAAACAACTTCCATAACAACATTAAAACCTTACAACATACTACAAGAAGAACGATCATTCAAGTTCCCTGCAGTATTTGGCTATTACAAGGTAAGATGGGGATGTGGATATAACTTTAGTTTCAAATTTCTTTCTTTCCACTGTCAGTTCAAGGTAAGCCTCAATGTTATTTTTATCCACTGTATAGACCAGGTGCTACAGAGGTACTTGGTGTAACCTGCCACACTTCAAAACAAGCGTCATATTGAATTAGTGATTCTCTACTACACTTCTGTCCCATTCATCCACAAACAGGCACGTAGTAAAAGTGTAATAAAAAAAATCACTTTCTAACTCTTATTTTATAAATCAATTAATACCTCAAATTACACAGCATTATTGTCATGGACAGTCAAGAGAAGCATTAATTAGACTGGCACATTAGACACTTGTTAATTGCATTCTCAGTTCTAAATGTCAGGAGAGTCTCCCGTTTGTACCTTCAGAAGCTGTGAGAGGAGGGAGAGGTGAAAACAAAACCAACACTTCTCTGAAGCTGTAGTTCTTGGCTAACCAGTTACTGCATTGTGGCTGCCTTATTTTTATCATAGACCAATGTATGCACCTGGATATGCAGAGAGACTTAATCCACAAGAACATACAAAATAAAATCAAAATGCAACACATCACTCCTAGCATCTTGATCTTGATTTTAGATCTGCAATCACAGATGATGTTTCACTCATGCCTGGAGTTGAGCAGTTTGGTCCAGTTCAGTTGATAAGAACTCAGCTCAAGAGACAAAATACCATCTAGGTTTGAAGGAATTAGAGATAATAATTTCTGATTGGGGCTCTACTCTAATTTGAACTGATTTTCCCCTCACCCATGTATATGGTACATCTTTTAATACCTTCCTCTGCAACAAAATTATTACACTTTTCTCATGCCTTCCCATCTCATTATTTAACACTGTGTTTTCACAGTTCCTTCACAAGTGGCTTCTTAGTCAAACATCTCTTCTGAGGTAGGGGGAAAGACATCTGTCCAAGAAACTGTAAAAGATGTGTTGAATCTACCAAAGGGCTCAAGAGCTGCCTAGTATGTTGCTCTCAAAGGAGCTCTGAAAGTGCGTTGTCCCTCCTGCAAAAAAACTGAACAAAGCAAAGGATGTGCAAGCAAGGACAGATGAGTACATGTGCTGAGCAGCACTGAAAACTGCAGTTGAAGTGCTGCCCAAAGCTCTGCTCAGACAATTGACCTAAACTACCACCCCTGGGGACAGAACTCACAGCAAAACTAAAAGTAGAACTCATAAGCCCTAATCACAAGTACCACCAATTAATACCAACACATAAAATATGGCTAGTAGCACAATCTAGTAGCAAGGTCTCTAAAATGCTTTCATATGCCTTGATTTGCCAGGCAGAGAGTAACACCAGCTCTGATGACACATTCATGCATTGTGTCCTATGTCGGCCAAGCTGCAGCAGACAGCAAAGAGTGCACAATCTCTTGCAGTGAAGCAATTGTGTCTGGAGCCCTCTTGCAAGCTCCCATGGAACTAAGCATAAACAGATGACGAGATTCCTTTGATAGTTTTGAAAATGTTCTTTTAGACATTTTAAAAAGCAATCAAGGGAGTGAAGGCCTAGTTGAAAGGGAGTATGTTTGTTTCATTTGGAGCAAAGATCTCAGGCAGCTGCATAAGACAGCAAACCCAGACACACTGGACTACAGCAGTGTTCTGGTTTCAGCTAGGAAAGAGTTAATTTTCTTCTCAGTAGCTGGTACAGTGCTGTGTTTTGGATTTAATATGAGAGTAATGTTGATAACACACTGATGTCTTAGTTGTTGCTAAGTAGCGCTTACCCTAAATCAAGGACTTTTTAGTTTCTGATGCTCTGCCAATGAGCATGTGCACAGAAAGCCAGAAAAAAGCATGGCCAGGACAGCTGACCCAGAAGGGATATTCCACACCATAGTATGTTAAGCTCAGTACATAAACTGGGGGAGTTGGCCAGGAGGCACTGGTTGCTTCTTGAGAACTGGCTGGGCATCAGTTAGCAACTGGTGAGCTAAAATTAATTGTACTGCACACATGAAGAGATGACACCAGTATCACTTCCACATTGGCTTTGACTTGCCCAGCTCAAGTGTGCAGAGCCAGTCCACAAGGATCTGTGGCAAGGGCACGACTTGTCTCTGCCAGCCCAGAGCCCTGCCAGAGGACTGCGCCTTCCCTCCTCTAACAGGTACGATCCTGTGCTGAAGTTGTGAATTCACAGATCCTCAGTTGTTGCTTGTAACACTGAGTAGTTCACAAGGCAACTTGGTGCCAACACACGAGGAAAGTTCCACAATGAGTTTTCTTAGGATACCAGACCACCATTGTGCTCATTACTAGATCAATCAAGTGCAGGTGCCATAGTGATCCCAAAAGCCCAGGGGCTCAGCTCAAGGCCATCTTTTTTTCAGAGTAGGTGGAGCCAGTATCAGATGAGATGGTTTTGCCTTCTCTGCAGCCTGGACTAGCTTTTGGTCTTGAAAGCATACATGGGTGATGCTCTTTCCTTCCTCGTGCTGATCTACAGATCAATATGAACCTCTTTATTATCTAATTATAGCTGCAGGGGGCTCTTCGCAGCTCATGTACATTTGTCTCCATGTGATGTTAATACAATCAGACGCAAAGATCACTTCATTAAAAGATCATCTACGCTCGATCTTATTTGAGCTGTAAAAATCACTCCTTTTTTATACAGACTGTATGGAAAAAAGCACAAAGCTGGATGACTCACTATAGCCCAGGGAGCAGAGTTCGGCTCCAAAGAGCAGCTGGAAGAGAAGCTGTCAATGACTAAATGCAGCATTTCCACCATGATGCATAGATAAATGAGCACTCTGCAATCTTGTACAGGGAAGTGAGGAGTACATTGAATGTAAGGTGCAGAGTATTTGTGGCAGAATCCTGAACAAAGTCTAACTCCCCTTTACTGTAAAATGTCTTTTTTTTCTTTTCTTTCAGTCCACCCCCTCCCCGCCCTCCTACTATATATCCCTCCTGAAGTGCAAAATGCAGGGTGTGTTTATTTATAGTGCAGTCAGATAGACACTGTCCTCAGAGAAAAGGGGCTCTTTTCTAAGTAGCTCATGGCCTAGAGGGGATGTTATCTGCAACGGAGGCCGAGAGTGTCGCAGCAAAGGCAACTCTAGGTTGGTACTTCACAGTCACCTGACATACGTAGCTTCCAGCTGGTTACCAGGTAAATATTACACTTATACCAAAGAGCACATCTTCAGTGGCAAAGATGAAGATTGGAGATAACAGCCAAGAGGAGTCTGGTAGAGGAAGGATGTGAATTTGAAACTCTGTTATTGCTAGAAAATGCTTTAGCCTCTTGAGTAGGACACACAATAATGGGGTAAGAGAACAGCACAACCAATTTGCCTCCACTAGATTTTTTTCAGATCTAACCTATTTTTGCAGACATCATCTGAGGACACCTACCCTCAAGGCCTGTGGATGAACAGTTTCTTTGTTAATTCTGCAAGGAAATCAATGGAGCCTTGGGACACTGTAGCATGCACAGATAATAGGTAGGCAGAGCACAGCCTCTGCTGCTGTGTCCCAGTCCAAATGGAACATCTTCAAAATCCTCCACAGAAACAGTATTACCCTGCTCACATCTACGTTTCTACCAATACTGACCTATCTGTGTGCATATTGCCCCTCTACATTATAAATCATTCATCTGAAAAAAGGAGCAACACAATGTTCTTTTGAAATCCTCAGGATGAAAGTAAGCTATTACAGCGCACTCTGTGCCACTAAGTTATTAATAAACACACAAAGTCCTGAAATCTTTTTAGAAGATTCTCACTGGAAAAACCCTACCACCTGTACCTGCTAGAAATTCAGCAGAAGGGAAACCTGAATCCTTGCTTCATCATTCACAGACATTTCTGGACATGAATTAAATACATATGCTTAAAACCAGAATAGTAGCACCGTAATACAAGTTGCTTATCACATTTTCAGGAACAAGTGATTGCAAGAAAACTCAGGGAGAGATAATTATTTGTCACCAGGTTGACACTAGCCTCAGAAAGCAGAGATTAGTTGTACAGCAGGAACAAGACACAAAACTATAATGGAGCACCCTAGTGCTAAGGAAAACAAGCTGGCAAGAGGTCTACCATAAAGCATTGGAGAAATAGCTACATTCCCAGAAAATGGTGCCTTTAAGCCTCTTTGGTACCTTCTGGTGAGGTGAATTTTGAAAAACCACTAAGACAGAAGGATTTGAGGCCTCTCATTCCAGTGCCGAAGGATCAGGATCAGACAGCAATTTCCTGCAACCAGTGGTTATCACCCTCAGACCTGGAAGTGCCAAAATGCCACAAAGTGCCACAAATATGGAAAAGCTCCATACATGGCAGCCACATGAATCCTCTATCACCAAATAGCATTTTAAATTGATGACACACAACTAAATCACAAATGCCATATGAAGTCCAGGAAAGGACTTTTTTTTTCTGTTCTGCATTACTGTGCTCCTTAGGACTTGTGCGTCCATTTAAATGAATCCTAAGGGAATGTGCTTCTTGATATGATTTGCTCCCTGCTCATAGTAAACATTATCTCCTCATCCATTCAATTTCTTCCCTTGTCATGAAGCAGTATTTTTTTCAGTTACTATCTGATATCAAACTGTGTATGTATATTTTACCTTTCCTGTCTCCACTCTCAATGTCTTTAATTCTTATAGGGAGCTATTCCTGCTCTACAAACATGTCTGGCTTGTTGGATACCAAACAAATCCCAAAACAATGTAGAGGAACAGCATTCACAGTAGTTGCCCAAGATTCCCTGCACCCTATTGTCAGAGGATTTAGAACCTGAGTAACCAGGCTTCCAGTTCCAGGCAGACCTGGTGATTTTGCCTCAGTATTCTCTGTTCAGTCATTGTTATCCAGAGGAAAACCATGGTACAATGAAGACATTAAGTTCTGCACCATTGGCTGGTTTCATGCTGTCTCTGAAAACACACAGGAAATCCTCAGAGACTTCAGAAAATCTTTGTACAATGAAGATTACAGACATGGGCAACATCTTCAGATGCATTTGCTGTTCTAGGATTCGGAAAGTGGAGTTGATTTTTTCTTTAAAGAAATATTGCAAAGGTCTTAGACTAGAACACCTTTAAAGGCCCATTCCAACCCAAACTATTCTATGACTTAAAGCCAAACAAAATATAGAATTGCATCCCAACAATTCTGATCATTCTGCAGATACCAAGTGAATCATAAAAGCATCTTTTCTTCAGTTTCACTCATCCCATAGGGTGAGTTATTGCACCAGTCTCAAACCATCTGCAGCCTGGCCTAAAGTAATTTTTCAAGACCAGATACTGGCAACCGAAAAGCCACATTCCATCACAAGGAAATTCCTGCACAAAAACTCCAGCAGTTAAACTAAAGAGAAGTCAACAATTTACTTTGAATACCTAACATATATTTCTTCATGTGATTTGCCTTTCAATTCTCTTGAACTCACAGTAAAACTCTGAAACTGCCCACAGCTCTTCTGTGAAGAACTAGATTTTGCCGTTCTGCCTTCCAGCACGTACTCATTCTATAACATATATGCATAATTTTATGTTCTCTTGATTTCCAGTGGTCCCGTTGGCTATGTGCTGTTCTTGTGTTTCACGTTACAGAGACCTGGTGGTAGCAAAAAGTAATTCCCGCATGTTTTTCTCTCTTCATGTTTATTCTTTTTCACATGCTCTCTGTCTCATCACAGTTCTTACTTCTGAGTCATCATCAGCTTTAGGTTAATAGAGATTATACACAATCTCATGTGTAAACCTTGAACTGTGAGTCATTCAAATGCTAAAGCCTCTATTGCTCCCATTTCCTGAGGACTGCAGAGAAACCTCTTGCAGACAAGAAGCAACCCAATTACATATTGTCTTGGTGGACTAACCTTATTCCTTCTACATTGATTTTGTCACTGCTGCCTGAAGGGAACTTTGTGACCATTTGCATTTTTAAATAGGTCAATGTGTGTGTGTCTGGGAGAACTGTAAGTAAATTATCATTATATAAACCAGCTCATTCTTTCTGGACTGTGTAAGAGATAAAGATGTTCTTTTTAATAAGCTTTGGAACCTCATCTGTTTCCTCTCCTTGCCTTTCAAAGTCATTAAGTGGAATAACTGATTCTCCATTTCTCCAGAATACCTCAGTTTTTTTCTGTTTAATGTCTGCCTCTCACACATTCCTGCTGCCTGTGAGACACTTAATGGAGTTCCCACTGCTCCGCTTCTCCTCAAGACTAATGATCATGTTCTTCTCTTGTCCCAGGGAGCATCACAATAACTTGCTTTTGTCTTCATTTACCCCCACCCCTTCCCAGATCTTTTGCCATAGAACTTTTGCACTGAGAAACCCTCTCTATACGGAGTCTCCTCCAACCAAAGTCGCTCAAAAGTCTTTCAACTGCCTATCCCGTGAGATACCAAAAGTAAACAACTTTCTTCAATTACAAAGAGAGGATAATCAAGAGGCAGAGAGATTGAGTAAGTGGCCCCAAATGAGTCTTCAGCAGAACTAGGAATAATACCCTCCTGCTGCTGGTCCTCCACTAGTGAACCTGATTAGCTCTCTTACATTTGTAGGAAGCAAGACAACGGAAAAATTTTAATGGAGCTACAGGGGACAAAGCATGTTTCTCTGATTGTTTAACTTACAGGTTGATTTAGTATTAGTACATCATTGAGGATTCACCTATTTATTATAAAACACATTTCATCTAGAGTACCTTCATCTCCCAAGAAGCCTGACCACTAGATCTCACAAAATTTTGAGTCATCCCTTTTGATAGAGTCACAGACCTCTTACAAAAAATGCGTAGCAAACCCAACCAGCTTAGCACTGATTATGGTCCCTCTAATTGCAGGTGGCCTCAAGTTCTCCTTGTTTGCTAACCAGCAAAAGCACATTCCAATCAGGGCTTTCTGTGCTGGCCTGGGACTAAACAAAAAAAAATAAATCTCTCCCTGCCACCTCCTCCTTTTCTAGTAAGAAAAGGGTCCCTAAGCATTATGCTATAGCTCTTACAACACCTGTGAAAAGTCACACTCCATGGGGAGAGAACCTTGTAATTTGGCTACTTGAATTAGCAGGCTGGAGAAGGAATTCTCATACATCCAAGACATATAAAACTCCTACAAGTAGGTACTAACAGCTATTTTACCCTCCTTTATCTAGCATTATGCCTGATCGACGTGCTTCAGTTGAAAATACCTGCACCACAGTTGTTCTCCTCAGGGGCTCATCCTCCCTTTATACATTGTCTCAGAAAACAGATAGAAAATGTTTCTAGTTATACCCTACATTTGAGGTATTTCTGTTTTCTGTTAATATCTTGAAGGCTGCAAGATTCACTCCCTTCTGGAGGAAAAGAAAATGACAGTTACTGCCTATTATTGCACATTAAAATAGGAAGAAAGGATGAGACAGAGATGGAACTCAGTAAGACTTTGAAAAAAAACCCAAAACAATCCTTTAGTTTGATACATTTAAAGCAACAGTAAATATATCTCCATGGTCAACCTGTTAACTCTTATCATAGACTTCCCAAACTCTCATAGGAGTGCATATAGAGGTGTCACAAGAATTGGTACATCTGTAAATATATATGTAACCAAGTCTGAGTACTTTTTAGCACTGTGGAATAATTCTTTATTTGGTAACAGCATAAAGTATCGTGAATACTTTGGGTTGCTGGTAAAAGAAGTGGTTTTGATGGTCTATAGTTCCAACTTGTACTGGTGAGGCATCAGAAGGAAAGTAATTCATTTCACTGTGTCTTAGTCATGCTGGCTTCACAGTTATTGGGAAGAAACAGCAGATTAATTTCTGTTCATCTAAAGTACAGTAAGTACAGGCAGAGAAAGTCAGATGAGTTAAGGCTCTATCTTAAGGAGGCACTTCTTATCTCACCGATTACAGAATTAACAAGGTTGGAAAAGACCATAAAGTCCAACCTTTACCCAGTTTAACAATCTATCCAACACCAGTCTAACATCTAAACATCTAAAGATGCACTAAAGTTCCATCTGGTCTTTAAGAAATAGAAGAAGGGACAGGTTTTCTAGTTCCTGTTTAGTTCTTTCATAAATGCAGTAAAGGGGGGGAGGTTAGAGGGGGACACTAAACTTTCCACCTCCCAAAACTTGCTGCATGGGAAAATATGATCAAACTTTTGGCTAAGCTAAGCTTTATTGAAATGTTTTCCAAGTAATTTTCTTCTAAAGAGCATCTCTGCCTCTATGCCAAATTTTTATGCTGAGTTCAGTGTGTGTCACAGCACCAAGCCTGACAGAGTTCAAGTGTTTGGATGATTCTCTGGGGCACATGGTGTGACGCTCAGGGCCAGGAGGTGGACTTGACGGTCCTTGTGGGACCCTTCCAACTTGGCACATTGTGTGATTCTCTATTTTTTAATGCTTTGGGAAAGGTAAGAAAAGCTAAAAATCACAGCCTTGCCTTTTTTACAAAAGAAAACTTCACCTTGTTTACTTCCTTTAGTATGTGGTAATCTATTCCTCTAAAATTTTCAGGTTCAGTAATTACAAGTAGTCTGAAATGGCACAGAACTTCCCCCAAAACTGCCTTCAAAACAGTGAATAGAAATGCTAGATACATAAACTCTACCACTCAGAAAGACAAGTCACCTCTTGCAGAAGTCAATGCTGCCTTAATTTGCTAGCACCTTTAAGTGGTGGAGACTTATAGAGAGAACTATTCTTTTCTATGCAGTAGTTCTTCAAAGCATTTAGAAACACAAGCGTGGGTGTGCATTCAGTCCCCTGCTAGTACTGGGAACATTTGGGTTTTTAAATAATATTTGAAACCTGCATATCGAAAGAGGCATGAGAAAACTTGGTTTTCTACATCTGATATTCTTAAGTGCTGCCCCACACTGCATTCCATTACTGTCCTGGTACCAGGAGAAAAAGAATGAAGACAAGAACAGAAAAGGAAGCAAAGCTTAAAAGTTGGGTGGAAATGAGTTTTCCTCTGTCACAAACCAACAACTGAAGTTAACTGCTTATTTCACAAGGGGCATGGTGAGGTGGAACAAACCTAAAACCATTCTGTTGCTGACAAGCACAACAGGAATATCTACCAATGTATTTGTCAGTTTAACAAAATGTAAGCCAAAACTCTTTTTTGCAGATTACCCACAAGCCAAGAGATCACAAGGCAACTCCTTGTTTAGCTTGTCACGTACAAATGCAGAATATAAAGATGGCCTCTGTCTGTAGAATTCACAACTGAAATAGCTTCCCCAATCTTCCAGAAATAACTGACTTTCCTTCTTCATTTTCTAATTCCAAAGACCCTACTCCAACATCACACAGACAATTCTGTCAAAACCAAAACATCAGGGGAATTAGGAAGATGAAAATCTACCCTGGCAACTAAGAGACCACAGTGCAGCAGAACAGATCTCCTCGCATTAGAAGCGTTTTGATGATATGTGTAATACTTCTATGCCACATTCTAAGGACAGAGATGAAGCCTTGCTTTCAGAATTCTCCAAACATGCTGACACCATACTGTTAACCTGACATTCATTTAAATCTTATTGGTATCACACAAATCTTCAACTATGTAACATTTTGGAAGTTATTTTCCACTATTTCTGTGGCATTTTTACAACCGCCCAAGAGCACAAATTGGAGTTTTGAGACAAAAATGAATGAAACCAAACTTGAGAACTCCATTACAGTCAGCAGACCCAGATTCATTTGCAGGACTGATAAAGCCTGGATAGTTAGAGATTTCACAGTACACTGTTACCAGAAGAGCCTTATTCTTTCTCTATGACTCCCAAAACCAGTATTTTGCCCTTTCTGGGGAGTATTCACAGTTTCATGCTATGACCCCAGTGCCCTCACATATAAATTACACCAGTGTAATACCTCTGGATACTTTCCACCTCACAAAGTTCACACTGCAAAGTTGGGTTTTTTTCAGTCCACACTCTTCTAATCATGGAAGGAAGAGGACCTGCAGACTAGGCAACATACGATATGGCTCATGTGACGCAATGATTAGGATATTGGCTGGTACTCTCAGCTGCCAGGCCAGCCGAAGAAGGAGAAAAAAGGCTGAACTCATGATTTTTTTACCTTTCATCTCTTCCCAGCATCAACTTCTACAAAAAACTTTTAGAACTTAATGCTGAAGTCACTGTCCCTCCATCAACGCTGATTCTGCCCAAAAAGTGGTATCAGAGTAGGAGATTAACAGAAAGACACAAACTACAATCATAAATTTTGACCTCTTGGCAACCAAGGCTAATAAGGTTACTGACCCATATCATTAGCACCAAAAGAGATTTCTAAAGAAGCATTATTTCCAAGGGAAAAGAGAAAATAAATCAGTAACATACAAAATCATAGGTCTTTTCTTTTTTTCAACACTTTGATAATTTCTCTGGCTATTAAGTACAGGACAAGGGATGTCCTTCTGCTTGCAAGAAGAAGTTGTGTGGTATTTCCTGTATATTTGCTTTTGCAGTGGACAACTAACTGTTCTAGTGCTTCTGAAGACTGGACAGTATTGCAAGTAAAAACACATATTCTCAATGTAAAAAGTGAGCAGCTAGGTCAGATTTTATAACTGAAAACTCAGCTTAAACTAAATGTAAGATCCCTTCTGTCATTGAATAAGAACCTGAAAGCTGGCCCTTTGCTAAAGACCAAATGTAAAATCAGGCTACTATCTGATAGACCCTCAGTAAGACAGATCAGAAGCTTCTGATGACTGATACTCAGAAGGCTGGGCAGAATGAAGGATGCTTTTCTTTCCTTCTAAGAATTTGCTTTCACTTGTTTTGAGTCATAAATTCACATTCCTCTCTTCAGTACTAGCAACAAAATTACCACACTGAGCTTACCTGTATTATACTATGCTGTTCAGATAGCAAGATCTATGCAGCAATTCTCCATGAACTAAGTTTCTATTGCTTAATAAAAGCAATACACTCTAGAAATGTGGCCAACTGGTTCAAAAGAAACAGAAAACCCTTATTTTGATTTGCAAAGTAATTCCATCGCATCTGAGGCCTTGACCAAGATTTTCTCCTCATGTCTGCACTATGGTAAAAATGATTTTATTGGGGTGTTGTGATGATGTAAAGCATGGAATAACTAATTACACTCTGCTTCTGAAGAGGAATTTTGTTATTCAGTATTTGCATTGCAGGCCTAGAAAAGTGGTTTTAGTTCGTTTCTCTTAGATACTACATAGCTGGTCATCTGATTTTAGCAAAGACAATTCTGAAGATGACAAAAAAACAATTTAAGGATTTTTATTACACAAACATGAAGTGTAAAAGAAAAAAAACAACAAACCCAGCTAGTGCTATACGCTATAAACTGGCCTTAAAAGACATTCAAAACGCTGAACAGATTATTTCTTATTTACAGTTGAGAATAATATCTCTTAGTGACACAAATGCTGTAAAGGTCTTCATTACTCCCTGCCACCTGCATTTGAGAAACACTTTCAAAGTACTCAGTTGGCATAGGATGCAAGAGGAGAGGGTAGGGTCCTGTCTAGGGAGGTAGGAGCAAAAAGAAATTGCTGCTTCCCACATTGGAGTTGTTGGTCAGTATGAAATGTAGATATTCCACGACATTTTGTAACTACAGGTCATGATTTTTTTTTAAATTATCTTAATACCATTTTTCATAGTATGTGTATATATTTATAATAATGGAATTAATCTGGTTGTAACAAACAGGCATGTGTGAAAGTACCATTACTGTCTTTTCAGATCCGTAATCATATTTGAGTATTTCTTTCTAAGCAGTATTTGACTACTTCGGAATATTCTCTGTAGACAGTACTTCATCCTGGTTAACAGTGTTAACTATTATCAATTACCTATCACAGGTGTCAGTGTACAGCTCTCATGGGTTCTTCTACTCCGTGTTAGCAGCTATCAGTAGTGGATAAAACAAAGATATAACTGATTCATTCTTGGTTTTAGCACCAGGAGTGTCTACAGTAACCATACTAAAAGTCTAAACCAATCAAAACTCCCAGCACATGAAACAGGAAAATACATAAAAGAAAGGGACAGAGACTGAGCTGTTGTTGAGGTGACAGGATAGAGAACCTGTAGTACAGAGATGACCATAATTACTGACATGGGCACAGTGTGTCAAAATCAGCACACTTGGCTCTGCTGTGTGCTTTAGGTTCTGTTGTGTATTTCAAACTACTACTTTGTGAGTCTCTGGCCTCGAATTTCCCCCCTCCTTTTTTTTTGTCTCTAGCATGTTTTTGTTTTAGGTTGGTCAGGGTTTTTTTATAAGCATGAAAATAGAGATTTTTTTTCTCTTCTGTAACAATAGTGCTAAGTGGTTACCTCCACTAAAGATTCAGTATTACCTGGTAACCTCACTGTGACATTTCTGTCTTCTTTCCCAGGCAATGTAACAAGAATCTCAGGCACCATAGCAGATTCTCATTAAATTAAGTAGTGTTTAGCTCACAGCAATACTAAGGACAAGTTAGATTGGGTGTACTAAAGAAAAAAAAAAGATGCCTTGAAGCTGTCATTACTTCCCAAATACTTCAGATAATTTCAGTCTTCTGTTCTAGTTTTGAAAAGTCAGATGACATTTATGCCAACTGGAAGTGTTTCTGGGATTTCTGCTTTCATTTGAGAAAAAAAAGATGGATGTACTGTCTTCTCATCAGCATCTTTTTTTGTGCCCCATTTCACAGGGAGATTTCTTCCAAAACTTTGCTTGCATAGTCATCATATAGCACCCAGTCACATCATGTCCAGCTGCAAACAGAAGAAACAGATTTGAAGGGAGCAGCACTGAATTCAAGTTATTCCTTAATATGTTTAATGCTTAGAATACAAAGCAAATTTGGAAATCCTTATCACGTAACATGAAGAGATTGCACAGAGCTTATTACTAAGCTTCCTTAAAGTACAAAAACAAACCTAAAAATTTCATCTTCTCACAAATATATGTGCAATTTATAGATTTTAAAAAGTACAGTCCAAAAGCAGAAATCTGTCTGTTATTGAAGCTTCTTTAAAACCATCTATACCATCAGCTTAAGCCTTGGAGACAGATTTATAATGACTCAGCCTGTAAAAGATGGCTAAAAGTATTTATTAAAAACTCTTGAAATCCTTGAATTTCAGCAAGCCCATATAGTGAAGTTTAATTGAGAAGATTAAGACATCTTTTCTTAAATGATTTTTAGTTTTCAACCCACACGAATAGCTGATAAAGAAATAAAAGTTTGTTAAGTGCTATTATAGTAAATTATAACATGGCACTATCAAATGAGCAGCCTCACTGGCTGTTTTGAAATGCACTAGAGGACACATTTCACCTATGTTACTACATAACATAGTATTTGCCATCATGAAATTACACACCTTGTTAAGTTTTACAATAGCAAATAAGTAATTTCACGTGGCTCCTTTCTGAGTCAATTCCTTAAATGTTTTCTAAGCCATGCATTCTAACCTATTAAGAAGCACTTGTGCTCTCTCACTGCACCACTCAGTTATAATTTAATTCTAAAGCCACATCATATCTTTATGGTACTCACCAAATCATCAACATCACCACCTTCATCTGTGGGAGGCAGACTTTCATTTTTATTTTCTTTCAGAGCCAAGAACTGAAAATACAAATGTATTTATGTGATACTGACAAAACTGAGCCTTTAATGTTAAATTAACAGAATGTCTTCTCTATGTGTCAAAATAAATCCACCTGTAATTAAAAATCATGAATAAATTTTTTCTGGTTTCCACCCTCCAAATCCATCGTAAATTACAAGAAATTTCATAAGACTTGCTTTTAAAGGATTTTATGGTGAAATGTGTCAAAAACTAGACAAAAAGATATGATTCTTCAGATAACATATGATTACAGGGTATTCTACAGCTTAATAAGGATTCTGAAAATATTAGTCCCTAGTCTCAAGGAAAGATGAGGAAAGCTCACAGAAGAAAAATCATTTGAAGTCTACTAAGTTTACAGAAACAACCTCAAGCACAAAAAGTTCTTGAGACATCAGTGGTTGGAGCCTGGGACTGTACATTCCCCCATATCCATCACTTTTTGTCTGCTGTCAAACATGGGATTCTGGGTTAGATGGAAATTTTGTCCACTACAGTTTGGCCATGATAATGTTGTTAAAAATGTAATTTCAAAAGTAGTATGTGTAGCTACAAAATGCTCAAGGATAACAAACCTCTCCGCCTTCACACACACCACCACCCCCCCCCCCGACATAAGTACATACATGAGCTGACAAATGACTTAAGACACTTTCTATATAATATTCTAGTTCTGGGTTGAACTTAGAAGTTTCCATGCTTAATTCAATTACCATTTAACAAATGAAAAAAAACATGAAATAAAACCCTCCCTCTCAAACATGCAAGATGGTTAGAATGCCAGCCTTTAAAAATAGAAAATTCATTTTGTAAAATTGTATGAGCAGCTCCAGCAATACAACTCACCATATGCCCTTCACTTAAAAGCATGACATTCATAAACAGAAAATTAAGTTGCTCAGATACTATAACAATTGAAATGAAACATACAGACAATATCTGGAGCACAACCACCTCTGAATTATTTTTCTCTTAGCCTAAAATAATAAAAGGAGCTAGAATGGTAGGAAAAAAATACCAATACTTGATTCTTACTTAAAAAAGCATCCAGTTGTCTGCAAGTTTTAGTTACAATCTTTTTGCCAATATCCTTAATATAAAATCATAATTTTATTTTTCTTATTAAAGTGTGCCAGAACAAATATACAGAGCCAGGAACAACCCTGCCCAAGATAAAAGACAGATGGAAAGCTGAGGAGGAAGAAATTCCATGACTGAGTTCCATCATCCTTAAGTCAGAAACAACTTCACTGTAACCTTAGATGATGGAAGAGAACAGCTAATTAGATAACAGGCTAGAAATACCTGCTTAGAGCTAATGTAACTCTGTTGTGCAGACAGATGGCTCCTGAAAGCAAACTGCTGTTCAGCTGAGGACTTGAACTGTAACAGCTATGCAGGTTGTGTAAGAGGTCATGGGATCCCTATCAGCACCACCAATATATTTGTACTGTGAAAAGCTCAAGTGCTATTTTAAATAAATATTCTGATCCTTCTCTAGAACACTAGTGACAGCTTTAGACATGGGGTAAAGCACTGTGGCATTATCTGATGCATCCCACGTGCAGGAAAGAACCAGATATCTTATCCACTAGGATAAAGAGCAAATGCATTGCACGTGGTTAACACCAAAGACAGAGGATGTAGACCTCTTTCTAGTTGTCTCAGTATCCGAAGGTCAGAGCTTTCCTACATTCTAAACAGTAACATCCAAAAGGAACGTAGAAAGCTCACTCCACAGACAGCACACTTCTTAATATGCTGACTTATCATATAGATTTTGTAGCTAAAAAAAAAAAAGTGAATGTGACAGGGACAAAAGAATTAGAATTTCAAGATGCTGTATGTCTACGCATCTTTTTTGTTGAAAGAGTTCTTAATCTAGTAGTAATATAAAGCACATACTATGAAACTAAAAGCTAATGACATTGCCAGCTCTGAAATGTTTTTTGTGCCAGATCAAATTTCATTTTTACACACTTAATTAAGAGTCAAATGGCATTTCTGAAAGTAGCACATTTTTCAAAGATTTCAAAATTAGCTTTCTCACACTAAATTAGGTAAAGAAAGCTAAAAGCTAGAAAAAACGTATGATGATTTCCAATAAGCTGAAACCTGAAGTTTCCATCAAATGCTGAATATCCAGTTGTTGTTTTTTTTTCCAAAAACCTGTTTTACATTTATGCAAGAGAAAATTACATGTAATAGCTGAGTTGAAATCCATTATCTTCCTCACAGCAACCAGAAAAAGCACTTGACATTTCTGCTCTTTTAGTCTATCATCCCCATGCTCTAAAAAGAGTATCTCTACTATTACAAAAAAACCCTCAACACAAAACCACCTAAAATAATTTTCTCTGCGATAGGAAAATATGCATGGATAACCTACCTCAAGCAAAAAGAAAAAGGAAACTTTTACATGTTACCTCTCTAACAAGTCTTCCTTTCTCCTGCAGACAGCAGCCCTATAAAACCTGAAATATTATAGCCAAAATAGTCCTGAAACTACTGTCAGCTAGGAACCAGGATGTAAGAGAAAAGGCTTTTGTGTCACAATGGGCCACACTGACAGCCAACCCCGTGTCCTACAGGCTTGCGCATGACCTATTACAGAGGTGAAGAAAACTTGCATCTTACTCTATTGACGGATATTTGAAAAATCCAATATAACCCTTTAGTGAAGGGTATCACCTTCAGTACAGAAAATAAATGAATCAATTTTGCAATCTATTGTAGACCTAGGAAAACACTGACTTTGAATCACTCAGAAAATCTGAGACTGGTTTTAACTGGCTCAAAGAGGACTAGATTTTAGACCAGCACCATAACCTCATGATAAAATTTTCTATTCCTGCAGATCCTACTCTAAGAATATGCAATCTTCCAGTTTCTTAAGTAAGAAGTCATATGAACCCTTGATAGCCAATGGCAAATTAAAGTTCTAGTTTTGGATTTGGACAATGTGTGGGGAGGTGGTTATCTAGTGGATAACTGGGATTGCCAACTGCACAGTTAGCAAAGAGAGGCAAGCCAAATACTCTGGAAGTTGCGTTAGAGAACTCTGCTGAAGAGCATGCACTCTCTCATTCCCCCAAGATATGGCTGTTGTATCAAACACAAAACATTTTCCTGTATTGCAACACGTGGCTGATTGTAGGAGGATGGCAAACAGAAATGTAAATTTGAAGTCAGTTTACAAATGCTTTGCTCCGCTTAGCCTGGCAGCTGTAAATTAGTCCTTGGTATTCTATAATTTGGGCTGCATTCCTATGCAGGCACAGTATTTTTCGGCTACCACAAGCTCACAGTTAAGGTGATGCTGTAAGTTCTTCATGGTAGTACAGATTTCCTTAAAGAACAGTGGCTATTCCACACAGCATTACCATTGATGCTCAAAAATGTGGTAGTTTTAGACTAGATAGTAAAGTTCTCAAGAAAAACATTGTCTTAAGGACTTTCCAAGTAAATTCATAGCACTTGAAACAGACAAAACCCCCTGATACTCTTTAAAACCAACACTGGGGAAAAAAGTTGTTCTTTACATTTATGTGTAATGAGACATAGCCAGTAGGTCCTTCATGTCTAGAAAAATCACCATACTCTGTCATTTATACCCTGCACACGTGCTCAGCTTCCTCGACTCAGTTTGTTAACTTTTGATTTTCATGACATTTCTGTGCCTTGTTCACCTTGAGGTAAATTGTTAGAGATGAAAAAAGCAGTTTCTAAAATACAATCTTTTCCTGCTCGTTAACTAACTCATGGAGAACCTACTTCTATCCACTTCTGGCTATTGCTAATGGAAGGTCTGGAAGTTGCAAAAATCAATGTGGCATCTTTTACAAAAGCTACTTCTCTGCAAAATACTTACTGATTTTAGCCACAGGTTTACCTTCAGGGGTCTGTAATACAAGGCCCTTCTTTCTCCTAAACTAGCAGCCTGATATAATAATGCCCATCTTACCCTCTCCACACAAATACAATTTTTGACAGCACTCTGAGTTCTGTTTTCTTCCAAACAGAAGGCACCATTCTGCCTGTTAGAATTCAGTCCTTTGTAACTGTAACATCCTTCACTCATCACTGCAGTTATTGGGCGCTATATATGTGTAGAAATTCTGTCTGCAAGAACTCCAAAACTCCCACTTCCAAAAGAATCTAATCTGATCACCAATAGTAACACCAGCATCACCTATGATGTCCATCAACCCACACAAGGTGCGCAAAGTGGAAAATATTGATATCATTGCATATATGATGAAAACTGGCCATAACCTTAATTGCTGATATTCACAACTCATTGTAGGGGTACATGAATTCACAAGACTCATTTTCAAGGAGTCTAAGGCCTGTTTGCTCAGGTAGTTCCCCCAAAGGAGGGAGAGCCATCTTTTCCAGGAATGCATTTGTGTTTTTCTCCTCCCACATTCCACAGGGATTGGCTCCCATGGGAAGAAGATAAGATTGCAGACTTTTCAGAAGGCCTTCACCCCTGGCAGAAGGCAGGGGGGGCAGGTGAAAAAATAAAAGCCTCGAGAAGAACAGAGGCATGTCTTTCTTCCAGAATGCAGTGTTTGTAACACCGTTAAACAGATGTTCTTAGTGTTTTCACCTTTCGAAATAAATTTTCCTAAATCCTTCCACTCCTGGCATTTTTTTTAGGAGATACCTGCATTATCTTTCCTTTGCACATGCTTAGAAAAAAAATGTATTTGATTTCTCAACTCATGCTATCAGTGAGGAGACACCACTTTCTATCAGGTTCAAATAGTGATCTTGCATGTGTAAATAGGATATTGCTGTTCCACTACACTTAGTTGTTCAAGTTCCTATTCTTTGTAGAGGATATCGTCAAATAATGTCAATACATGCTCCTTTCTAAAGGCCAGTTAAAGTAAAACATCATGGTACATGCTAAGAAGTGCTCTGAATAGGGGTAGTTTCCACTGAGTGGTAAAAGGATACCCTTGTTCCTTCATATGATCCTATTTCATTCATCTAAAGGTTTATCCATGTAAAAAAAGTCTTCTATTCCACAGCAAGGTCTCTATACAAATAGATGCTCATTAAAAAAAAAGATACCTTTTCAGCTTCTTCACTAGTCACCAAACTTTCATCTGATTCATCTTTAGTGATCAAAGAAATCCTGTCTGAAAAAAAAAGATACATGAAAATGTCATTAGAAGGCTTCCCAAAAATGCACCTAATGCTACAAATGAAAAAAGTGTTCCAAATTCCAACTTCTGAATGTGTCATCATTACCAGCAAAAAAAAAAAAAAAATATCGCTCAAAGGAAAATGTGACTTGCATAAATGAGTCAACTGTGATATAAACTATGATATAAAAATAAATTAATGAGCATATTCATAAGCTTGTGGAAGTATCCATTTAGGAAACTGCTAATATTATGACAATCAAACTAATGAGACATTGAAATCATAGATCACAGATGAAATGCTGAAAATCTATTAGAAATAACACTTTTAGTCATTCACAGTATGCTCTTAGGTCCTTAGAAAAAAATTAACTCCTAGCATACAGACACTTGTGCTGTGATTACCTAGAGTCTTGACTACCAAAGTGCTTGTCCTACCCCACATTGCTCCTTGGCTGTGCCAGGACCACCACCCTGTGCAGGGACCCTCCCCCTAAAATATTTAAGAATATGTCCGTTTCTTTTGACCCCAATAGTTTTTCCAGTCTAGGTCATCACCTGGCCACACAAATGCTTGTGCCCAGCTAAGCAGGTGTGGATGTGAGAGCAAACAGGACATCCATAAAGGTTTCAGCTGCAGCACAAGTGTAATGCCTATAGAACCACATGGCAGGATTTCATGAAACAAGTGAACGTGTCAAGCAGATCTGCCTTGCTACTAAACCACTAACTCACTAACTTAGATCCACCCTTTTTTGGTGAGTGCAGTTACTGATAACAAGGCCCAGTGTACACCACATTTGGTAGAATAGAGGGGATGGTCATGTGGCAAGAAGTAGGGAAAACAGGACTTCTGCTCTCGGTAACAGCAAGCAGAAAGCAACTTCAGCTGCCTACTGAGAGCAGCTAGATTATGTATAAAGCATATTTCATTTCACCATGTTCTCAAAAGAAGATACTCTATTTTGTATGAAAATATCATCTCTCTTTGTTTGACTGGTGGGTTTTTTTCCTCCAGTTTGTCAAAAGCTCTGATTTGTACTAACTAAAAATTATTCTGTCAGGGCTTTGAAAGATCCAAGTTTTCCACTTTCAAGGTTTATTGGTTTATTTTTCCAATTTCTTCAGAGAAGGTCCCTTCCAGCACTACTGAATATAATATTCTTGTCAGTGTTGTGCTGTTTTTTCCATTTGCTAAACAAATCCCCTTCCTGTATTTTGAAAAAGCTGGATGAAGCAGACATTACAGTGTATCCGGAGTTCATCACTTTGAAAGGTACTGTACAAAAACACATCATTTGCATTTTATACCATGCACCCTTAAAGAGATACAGCTGGGCACTTAACAGATTTTCATAGCATTGGTTCCAACTAAAAACAAGAGTATGACGTAAAGATTATTTTTTGAGTCTACTGTGTGTCATATTTGTGAAAATGTTCCTTTATTTATCATTTGGGTAGTCTCTGAATGTCTTTTAGAATGGCACTGAGTTGTATCTCCTGGTTTAATCATAGGTAGGTGACATATTACCACGTATTCTGTCCTTTAGGTTACTTAAATACAAAATAATCAGTGACATATTTCAATGCTATCTATGACTTTTTGGAAGCTTAAATTGGAAGAATCTTTTTAGATCTTTGCTGCATGAATTTTTCCCATTTATCCTGAAATTCAGCTGAAATTGTGTCTCCTTTTCCTTACCCCGTAACATTTAATTTGTCTCTCTTCTTCTACAATTAACTTACCATTTCAACAAGACTTGGCAAGGCATTATGAATATTGCTGATATGAAACTATTACTGCAGAAAAGGAAGCTGCAACATGGAAGATTTTTTAGACTTTTTTAAAACAGGCTGCAGGAATGAACCATATCAAAATAGTGCTGTGGAATAATTTAAGTGTCCCACTGCTAACAAAGTTTTCCTCTGACATAATGGATAAATGGATAATATAAGAAGAAATTGGTTTGTGATTTTTTTTAAATGCCATCCTACCTTGTATCATGATCTCCCAGAAATCAGCTAAAGCTTTATCTTGCAACTTTGATTTCAGGGCCTGCAGAAAGTCATTGAATAACTGCACTTTGGACAGCTGAAAAAAAAATAACAGCAATGGTAAACAAGAAAAACTAAAACTACTAAAGACCACTGCAAACTTAATTCTTCATTAATTCATTTAACATGATGAACACAAAAATCACAACAGAATTTGGCTTTTTATCTCTATTAAAACCATGAGTTCTAAGGAAAGGTGAGCCACAATCTGCCTTTCAGAAAGCTAGAAAGACTTTCTTGTAGCTAGCTTTACTGAAGAAGAAAATTGTAGGATTGCTTATTTTTCTTATACAAGCATCAGGTCATAGGCCTTCTGTTTTATGTTTAAAAGAGAGTAAACAACAAATAATACCAGAGAAGCTAGTCCCCATTCCAGTAAGAATAAAAAAACACTCATACAAATTTTTCAAATATATTTTAACCTAAAAATAATTTCTTTTTGCTGCAGCAATAGATTATCAAGTTCTAATACAGCAAATAGGCCCATTATGCCTTTAATTTGAATGAGATGAGTATTCACATATTAACATTACCTTCATGGCCTCCTCTCTGAAAACTCTGATACAATCGATCCCTTTCATGTAGTACTGTGAACCTTTATTTTCCAGGAACTGATCAATGCGGTTTATCAACTGCTGACTCACTGGAGAAAAAAATAAATCAAAAATGCACACTTTCAAGGAAAAAAACCCCAAATTTTCTTTAACATCTCTCTTTTTCTATTCCACAGGTATCTAGTTATTCATACCCACACTGCCTCAAGCTACACAAGTTGATAGTTGTTATCTAAGCTACTATTATTTCAGCCTCCCTGGAAAAGCTAGATATACCAGGAAGAATCTCAAGTCCAAGGCAAAATTCTTTACCCTGAAAGTCAAGGCAAAAAACATTGGTCTAGCTTGTTTGACAAAAAGTAAAACCAGAACATTTGGGATCCTAAAGCTAAAGGAGGTTTATGTTGTACAACACAAGCATAATCCCTAAACATCCTTTGAAATAAATGCGTATTTCAATAAAAGCATTAAATTTACAAGGAAGATGTAATAATGTCAAAACAACATCTGTAGGATGATTGCAGTTAAAAGACTATCTTGTTGCTATTGACATTAAAGTATATCTTGTCTCTGTACAGCTAGTTTGATGATTTTTCATCAGGACAATGGTGTTTATGATTATGGAGGTTAAGTATTATAAACTGTGTATGCCCAACAGAAAAAAAAGCAGAGGGGGACCATCAACCAGAAGGGGAACACCAGTTTTATCCTTACTGCTGAGCTCCTAAAAGGCAAATAGCTGTAAACCACTGCAAATAACACAAGTGAAAATGTCATCCAAGAGCTCTGCAAGCCCAACTAATTTCTTCTGTATTTTAGTACTTTACTTTCTTCGTGTTTAATCACAAGTTGAGGAACTGTGAAATTTTACCCTCTGGCAGACATCTCAGGCTAGGAAAAGACAAATGTGAGAAGGATACCTCAGTGATCTATAAACTCAGAGCACTGTGAAAAAAATGAATAGGGAGTTGATAGTCCTCTGCCTCTCTCAAAGCAAGAGCCAGGAGTTGTGTTCAGAACAAAAAAACACCCAAAACCTAAAAGCCCAAAAACAGACACATACAAAAACCCCCAACAAACAAACAAACTCAAACTCAAAACTACTCTTTAAAGAAAAAAACCTCTTTAAAAAAGTACCTCTTCAAACATAATCCTGTTAACCCCTTTACCACAGGCTGGGATGCTTGAAGTTTTAACAGCTTAAAAAGTTCTTAAAAGAGCATCTCTATTAAGGGAGATTAACAGTGCTGTTAAAGATCAGTTAGTGGACTAGCAGAACCTTTAGTCTGACCTACAGCCCTTCCCATATCAAGATGTTATAAGCACAGTTGTCACTGCAAGTATTTCAGCTAGGGAAACACCAACAAAGAACATCATCTCCCAGAGTGGTGGAAGAGGCAAGAAGAAATAAACATATGGAGAAGGAGACATTGTTTAAGTACTATGAGCATACAGTGCACTGGCTGTTACATTATTTTCTATAAAATGCCTAATTGAACTGAATCTGAATGGCAGCATCTCTGACAAGAGTGAAACAAGGCATGTTTGATATTCTCCCACTAGCTTTTGACAGTTTTTAGAAAGGAAGGCTGATAATGGTTGCCCAACAGCAGCTATAGCACAAGAAAGAGTGCTGAAATGCCTACTGCGCCAGAGGTGATCAGCTCACTCTCTATTTATTTCACCAGTAGCTGACAAACTAAATTGAAGTCTCAGTACTTAAGCTCCCCAAGTTAAGTCAGTCCATTTTTTTCATGGTTAATGATTTTCTCATTAAATGTTCTAATTTCTTATGAATTGCACTAATAAAAGCAAGTCCTGCTGGTGTTTTCAGTGGTGGTGGTGGTTTTTTAAACACTGCCTTTTCATTGATGTGTTAAATTAAAACCCCAGGCACTATGAGGGTGCAATAAAAGTCTTTATTGTCAGAATGATTCCAGCATACTGTTTGAAATTATCAGACACTCTACTACTTCTTTTGCATTTAATTTTTTTAAATTCCCTTTCCATTTGATTGCCCTGGCAGCCATCAGAAATAAAAATGTTTTCTTGCTACTGATTGTGAACTGCCTCCTTTTGAAATCTGTTGCAAGGAATCAAAGAAAATCTACAATGGTTTACTAGGCACTGAAAGACCACAATACGTGCAGCAAACAGGTTACATGGCAACAGTATTTTGAAACAGCTTGGCAAAATCTGGTTCTGTCCATTGGGTCTCCTTTAAGTGATTGGCCAATGATTGATGAAACTAATATAGAGAAAATTCCTTTATTCATGTAGTCTACCAAATTATTTCAAGGGGCCAAAGATAATACCAGAGATAGTAGATAAGGATTACAACAGGAAATTCTCAAAGTGAACTCTGTTCCTTTACATTTCTAGGTTTGAGAACTTTGTTCACTTCCTGCTTCCTTTACATTAGTCTGAATATTTGGGTCTGAGTGACGCAAATAATAGATGTCCCTGGTTGTGGAGCAAGGCATAAAGATGATGAGCACTGACTCTGATGTATCCTAGACAAACCCAAGGTATTGAGGACTGGAAGAAGAGCTCCTTGAGTTACAAACTGACAGCCGAATCAGGCCTCTGCTGTATAATCACAGCTTTTTTTTTTTCTGCTCTCCCCATTTACCACATTCCGCACACGCTTTTAAGGAAGTGAACTAACTCCTATTAGCAACCACATTCCAAAGAAATTTTACTCTCGTTTCCTCCTTCTACTGTACCTGATTAGATAACAAACTACTAAAGCTATTAAAGGCTGAAGAACTGCTGTAAAAAAAATCATAGATCTTTTAGTTCTAACAGGAAAAAATATCATAGAATAGAAGATCTTTTAGTTCTAACAGAATTTAATCCCTTCCCCGTTGGCATTCAGATAAATTTGCTACTCTAAAATACATTCACTAGTGCTGTCATTTCTTGTGAAATATGCCATGAACAATTATATTCACTTGTTATCTCTGAACACTTATAGTACAAAAGTGTAGTTATATTTTCATGTTTGTTCTGTTCAGTTCTTGGTCGTGATTACTATGCCAACCAGATTACACAATAGTAACAGACAAAACTGTCTATTATTACAGTCCAAGTTGCACTCCTTGGGGATTTTTTTCTCCCCTAAAAAAAATAAATCAGGTTAAGAAAACAGTTCTTCCCTCAGATGAAAGACTCCTGTTGTTGCCAATCATTTGATTTACCTGGTGGTTGTGGTAATGGTTTGCATTCATGGACAGTGCTTAAAGTAAAAATCACTGACAAATCACGCAAAGAACCTGATAATTTTAAAATACTCCTCTGTAAGTAAAATCGTTTTATAACTGAAAAGAAAGAAATTCTGAACTGAAGTTTGTCCTAATTTTTAAGGACTTCTTTCATCTTTAACCCAAGAAATATGAATTTTAAGATCAAGAGTTGTTGAGCTCCTCCAATGTCCTATAAGGTGTCATTCAGTTTTGAAATGGTCTCTCTAAACGGCCTGTGGGTATGGATCAGAACGATTCAGGCTGGATGTCTGAAATACATGTAACCCAAATCCCCACTCAAAACAGGGTCACTGTGGATCAGGTGGCTCAGAGCTCCACGGACTTGAGCTCCACATAGCTCCAAAGAGGGAGAGTCTCTAAGTTCTCTGGGTGCCTTTCTGTGTTTGAGTGCCATCATTGTGATCTTTATTATCTTTTTCCCATAACATCTAATTCAAATTCTGTTTGCTGCAACTCAGAGCTTTGAGTCTCACCCAATTGCTATGCCCTTCAAAGATGAATCTGGCCTCATCTTCTCTGTGAAGCAGATATACAGAAAACTTCAAAGTGATTCCATACACTCAAGTATTTGGTTTGCAAATACTCTTCTAATGACTGAACCATTTTCATCAAACCAGCCTACCTAGCAGGAGAACACAGTCTCCAAAATACACAAAAACATCCAGTAAGATAAAAATGCAGACAAACTGCAAAAATATGCCAACAAAAATGAAATTAAATAGCTTTTTAAAAAACTATCTTAGGTCCAGAAAGGTAATTAACAACACCTATTTCTACACAAAGTCTTACAATAAAGTATCATTCTTGTTCACACGCAATTACTGACTCTCTTAATTATATCTTTCTAGAAGTGCATAGAAATAAAAATATTAACAAAATTTCTGTAAATATAAAAACAAAAGTTTGGTACAATTTGTCTCTGGACATTTTTTCTTATGTCCATAAACTCTTGAATTGTTTTTGCAGATTTCTCTCCCCACTGATAATCAGTAAAAGAAAAAAAGCTCTCAACTACAGGACTTCAGACATCAGGTTCTCAGACAGGAGTCCTGTAGGATGCAATGAAATCTGGCCTACAAACTCACAAAGAAAATTCACAAATCAAAGAAAATACTATGTAGGTGTCAATATCTTTTTTTTACTCTCCTGATCCTATTTTCTACAGGAGCTTATGAAAATACAACACACCGCATCAGACATGATGTGCTCTTCAGAGATGCAGACATGGATGAAAACATCTCAACAGATCAAGAGGATGAACTGGTAGTCACGCGGCTACTCCTTTGGCATGACAAAGATGGCAAGCACTAGCTGCATTTGAGAATGTTTTTGCAGCCATAGCAATGAGGAAACTCATTGTACACTGGGAGCAATGATTAGATTCTGCTCAGGTAAACTATTTTACAAGCATTCATTGACAAAAACATCAGAAGCTGTTATCAGGAGAGGTCTCTTTGTGATGACTGTGCACTTGTAACCTGCTCAAAACAAGACCTGCATAAAAAGACATCTCTCTGGCCATGAGTGCAAATGAAAAAGTGAAGGTATCTAGAGGGGAACACAATTCTAGTTACATGAGCATCAACATTAACCAGTAAGCTAACACCATCAAACACAGCTCATCATGTAAACCTTAAGCAGGTCCCTGCAATAAACTAGACAGCTCTCAGTTAAAACCAAAGTTCATTACTGTTTCAGGAATTGAGCTACCAGTCTCAGAAAACCTATCCCTAAGATCCTTACCAATCTGAAAATCTTTGATTTCTAAAAATACATATTTACACATTAGTGACCCAGTTCTAACAACAAATGCTTAATTTCTCCCACTCTGGTCTGCTGTGGGACACAGCACCAGACATGGGCCCACTTCCACTTCTGCTACGAATGGCACAAACTCTGATCATCAAATCCCAGTGAGGGCACTGCACATAATGTACTGGGACTCGTTCTCAACGATAAATATATCATCAGGACTTCTTGCTTCTTTTTTAAAAAGAAAAATTCCCCTTCCCATCCTCTGGTACTGCTAACTTTATCATTTTCGTAAGAGACTTGCTGTGGACTGAAGGATGTGTGCCATTAACCTGCAGCTTAATTAAAAAGCAACTGTAGTGCCAGTATTTAAAGAACAATTCTTTCTATTGCTACAACTTCTCTACCCATTAAAAAAGTCTACCCCCAACCAAAAGGTCTTTCTCCTGCCTATGGAGGGACTCTGTTGCTATTTGTTTTAAAATAAGAATGTAAGCTCTGTTCAGTTTGGAAGAGTATATTGGACTCTTTTTTAATACAAGAAAGAAGAAAAACAGGAATGCTACTTAGCAGTTCTCCTGTCTGCATCCTGACGCATAAAATGCTACTTTTTCTACAATGAACTATTTAAATACCATAGATTATCCTTTCCTACAAAGAAATGTTGTATTTCACATGTTCTAGCAGAGGGAAAAGTTCCATCATCAAACAACATAAAATTATACTTAAAACCCCCTTAGAACCACTGAATAGTTTTAAGGCAGAATTTACAATTTACATAACCAGAGTGCAATATAGCAAGCCATTAAAGACATGCCTGCAATGTTTTATGTATTAAACTACCTAAAAGGCTCTAAAGCATAAAACAGATTATCCAGAAGAAATAGATAATATGCAGAGCATATTTTTATTTATAGTGGCTTCTATCTCTCCTTTAAATGGGTGACTACCACATTCTGTTTAACTACATGTTATCATTACAGAGCAGACCAGATGGAATAAAAGCAAATTTCTCAAAATTTCAGAACCTTCCAAACATGTGCTGCAGTTATCTCCAGTACAGCTACAAAGTGGACATATTTAAGAACTCTTTAGTTAAGCCATCTCCAGGAGTAATCGCTCTACTTATTTCTGCCTTAAAGCGTTCCTACATGATAAAATTTATTGCCATAACAAAGTTCCACAGCATCTGTATTCTAATATGTTTTGCAGTGCTTTTGTACTGCATCTTAGTAGGTCTGAGATTTAATAACACAATTCCAATTATTTTTTCAATAAACATTTTCTTTTGGATCTAACGTAAAATCCACATAACAAGCTACTGAGCTCACTTACAGGTGAGATTCTGGAGAGAAATGGCTCTGTAGGCCTTAACAGACCATATCCCAAATCAACATACTACTCAACACACTCCTCAAACTATGTCCAAAAGGACCAAAAGCCATGTTGAAATACTTAGTACCTCACTTAAGCACTTCTGCACATCTTCTTTGAAAAGAAATGCTACATTAGTGGCTATTTGTCAGATCAAGTTTACTTTGCCACAACCTTCAAGTCACCCATCCATCTTGTGTATTCTTTTTAAGATACATTTGGATTACATATATCTATTACAGTAAGGAAATTGCATACAAACAAATGATAATTCCACTGCATTTTCAGACTTAGGGCATGCAAGGTTGTGCCTGATCTGTGCTTTGTATTCTTTCTCACCTCTGCATCAAAACCTCGTCTTGCTGCGTGCTGAGAATAGAGTCAGTGCACACAGAGCCTTCTCTCATCATTCAGATGCACATACTACTTGCTTATTCCACCCTAAATTCACCTGTGCTCTCTTTTGCTCACAAGCAGTAAGAAGCGATCTTTGCAGGTAAAGATTTTATTTTTCTTCTTCTTCATGGAACAGAATACACAGACTGCAGAAGACAGGTTTCCCACACTGTGCATAGCCAACAGCCCTCCACTTCAAGCCAGAAAGATCCCAGGAATGGGAAGTTGAGACTCAAGTTTGAATGAGACAGTCAGTGAGTGCCAAGGGATCTTCTACTAGAAACACTTGAGGAGTTGCTCAGGTGCCTCAATGGAGCTGACTAGTGCTGTCTTACTCAAACACAGGGACCCAATACATTTAACTGGGGAAAGCAAGTGACATGAGAATTACAAGCGACACCTTTCTTTGCCAAGTGGCACCAGAAACTAACCTGTAAATTTCAGAACACCCCACACAGCACTAGAAACTTAAGTTTAAACAAATGGATTGCATTTACTGAACCCTGAAGATGCCTCTAATATAGTGTAGATAAAAGTAATTTACCATCTTTGAAGTCAGCATTTTTCTTCCTCACCAGAATTCGGAAATCTTCTGCTGGGTTAACACTGCCTACCTACAAAAGGTAGAAAAACAATATAGCCGTCTGCCAACATCTCTTCTCTCTTGTGAGGCAACAAGAATCTTTGAATTTCTTTTCATTGCAATTTGGAAGCAGAAGCTCTACACTTGTTTGCATGCAGATTCCCAAGTCTTACAATGTGTGTTAATGCACAGTACTCCTGGAAAAGGTTAGTTATGACACGAGCAAGATGAACTTAGACACTCACTGTGCTGCACTAAGTCGACCACATTCTCTGGTGTTGAGAGGACAGAAGCACAGTAGTTCAGGTTATCTGCTGGTTCAGCTTTGAGGCCTTCTGTAGACCTCCCTAATCTTGCCAGGTGCTTACTGAAGAATGGGAGGTCCCAAGCACGTGGGCACAGAATCAGTGGTTTGCCACTTCAATAGGAAGCTCAAATTTAAAAGCTTGCACTCAAGTCATCTACCCCTTCTGACACAGTCTGACATCTTAAAGCCAAAGCTCTAAAGTGCCAAACAAGTGCAGAAACCTCAGAAAGGAACTAAAACCAGGTCTAACATAAAAAACACTTTTTTACTGAAAAATAGATGCATTAACTCTAGAAAAAAAAATAAAATCCATACTGCTTAGAATTTCCTATCAGGAATCAAAATTCTCCTAAGTTTTTTTGAAATTTTTATGCTTTGTTGCCAAAATAATCCATGGACCTTTCAGCAAGCTTGCTTGGTGTCATCTTGTTTCTTTTAAATCTGGCAATACCAGTTTTCAGGAAATATCAGAAATTTATATTAAGAGTACAGAATATTGAGATCTTCTCAGATTCTATATCTTTTTGTAAATATAAATAACGCATCATTAAAAACAAACCTTAAAGAATAGCTCATTTGAAAACAAGTGAAGTTATCTCAATATTAAATCTTTTTTCTTGTAATAGGAAAAGAAATCAAATAAAGGAAGGTGCACAGCTATGATACGGGTTTCATATATCCACAGAATTAAGTTAGATCTAGCAGCAAGATGAGGCCAAATTTCTGATTTAGAAGCCAAACTAAAGCAGACAACAGTGTCTAAAATCACCGCAATACCTTTGATTAAATATACAGAGGCAACCTCTAAGTTGCAGATGATATGAAAGACAGCAAGAACAAAATTCAACCACTGAGCTCCAATTCTGAGATTCTGTTTTCTTCAGATCCTCAGGCTTGCCTTCTAGAGTTTTAAACACTGAGAGGGAATTTTGTCCTAAAATATCCAAGACTAACAGAAACTTGTGCTAACATATGCCTAAGGGCAGAGAAAGTTGTCTTTACAATCTCTAGTAGTCTCAAAAGTACAAGTAAACAATATTTCAATCATGTTTCAGCTAGAAACCCTCCTTTTCTATTCCCTGTAATAGACTCAGAGAATTAAACTTCTCCTTTAAGAATCAGATATGTAAAAATATGCTTACAGAGGTGATATTGCCTTCAGCAAGTTTTAGGATGCTAAAGCTCTCTTCTTCATCTTCAATTTTTGGTTTCTTAAGGCTGGGTTCATCTTCACTGCTGCAAATGAGAAGGACCAAAGTCAATATAAACACTTGAAGTAAATTGTCCTGCCTTCTAACTCGGGAGTCATTAAATTAATGAAATATACACTGAACTAAACTTAGGAAAGACTTGTACAGTCTTCCTTTTTCCTTTCTGTAGCACATTCCTCCCCTACTTTACAATCAGTGCCTATTTCACTTTGTTTCAACAGTCTTCTCTGTCTTTTACTTAATTTTGTCACTACTGAAATGAAATTCCTTCTCCTCAGCAACTCCTGTCATTCAGCATAACCTCGCTTATCACTCTAGCAGGAATGATGATTTCAGTTATGCCTCAGTACAAGGATACAATACCTTGCTTCGTTCTCAGCTCTGCTGACTTTCTGACTAACCTTCAACAAGTTGCTTGATTGTTTTGAATAGCCGATGTGTCTCCGTAAAATGGAGAATTGATAACTTATTAACACCAGTGAGTTTAGAACTTCTACAGGAACCAAAAATCTTATATACTGATGTGGTTTCATGAAAGGTACAAAGGACAAAGAAAATTCTCTCCTAGAATGTTTTTCTCCAAAGGTGTGTGGCAATTAATTGCAATGTCTTGAAATCTTTTTCTTCCTGCATTATTTTTACTGATTCAAAATGCTTTAGGATTCTAGGAGGGACAAAATACATGATGATGCTGCATTTGACTGCCTAGGACCAGACATACAATTGTCATTAATCAGTGAAGCACTGCAGAAACTAATGAATCCATAACCATTCAAAACAGCCAAGGATTTGACATTTAGAATATGCACTGATTAGCAGTATTTTTAAACTGTAAAACGTGCAATTACTACTTGAGAAAAATTAATAAAATACAAGATTATTTTAAAACACCCACTTCTACATGAATATAGAAGCCTCTCACATACTGCAAAGCTGGATGAGGTAACAGACCCTCCACAGCAAACTTAAGAAGGAAAAAGTAAAATGCTTTCTATTTTACTGGATTTTTTTAAAAGCTAGGGAGAACTTAGCAAAAGGGATACAAATGAATGCTGAATACTAAAATCTATACTAAGACATGCTTACAATTATGCTGCTTTAGTCCCATTAGACTTTAATAATCAAGAAGAGAAGAATTTGGTCAATACGATGTTAGGAGACACAAATCAAATACAAAAATAATAGTCAAGAGATCTTCTAGCCAACTTTCTCAAAATAACTCAGTGAAAACTATCTATATCTGATAGGCTTAATAAGTTAAATCTCAAAGAATATAGAATTTAGAATCACAGAATGGTCTGGTGACCCTAAAGATCACCTACTTCCAACCCTTCTACTGTGGCTGTGGGGATTTTCCACTAGACTTGGTTCTCAAAGCCCCATCCAACCTGGCCTTGAACACCTCCAGGGATGAGGCATCCATAGCTTCTCTGAGCAACCTGAACAATCAATTTTTTTTTTTTAATTTTTTAAAATATTACTACCATTCACTCTTCCTAGTTGAGTCTGTATCCTTCCACTTCCTTTACAGATTTTTTTCAAAAATCATTTTAATTCTGTACATCAATTTCTATCTCAATTGCTCTCAATTTTTTATCACCTCTCCAAAAGAAACCAGTTTTTGAACAAAATAGATTTCCTTCTTGCTTGTCAAATAGATGATTTTGGGAAGATATATTTTTAAGCAACTACCAGCAATTGGTCACTGCTTTTTATTTAAATTCTCTCTAGCTTGCTTAAACCCAAATTTTGCTTCTTTTTTTAAAATTGTTCTACCACTTTTTAAAATACACGAATAAATGTATGTGTGTACACAAATACAGAGAAACTGGGGCGCAGAGTAAGGAAAAGAGAATTTAATCAGTATGAACTCACACACACATCAACGTAATACAGGCACACACTGAAATCAACAACAAAAAACAAAGCAAGGTGTTTCCCATTTGCTATAGAGAAATGTGGTCATTAATCTTGAGCAGCAATGTGATGAGTCCTATGTCATGTTATCCCTAAGGCAACTGGAGAGGAGGCTTTAGACAACCCCAAGTGAATGATACATACAGCTCAGCCAAGCAAGAGTTCAAAACACAAAGACATTGTTCCTAGTGTTGAAAGGACTGAACCAAAAAGGGCAAAAGGATGGGAGAAGGAGTTAACTGAACACTCCAACATCCAAGAAGCCCACTAGTTATATTACAAGTTTCAGTAAATTAAGCTCTAAGAAGCAGATTCTGTTTGAGCAAATTGATTTGGCTGGTTTGACAATACCAATGCAGGAGCAATTTAGCATTTGCTCTTCCTATTTGCAGCACAAAAACTAAACACATTATATTCAATAACAACAAAAAATCCTATCTTAAAACTATTCAAACAATAGGTGTTCCAGGAAGAGTCCATAAGAGTTTGATTTTTTTCAAAACAACCACAGTAATTGCACAGCAGATAACAATGAAGCTGTTTTGCTTTTGATTGGTATTCAAAATGAAAGCTACAAAATGACCTAAATCAAGCACACTCAGGAAGACTCAACTTTATGGCTAATTTAAAGCTTCATGGCATTTATTCTAAAACAAATTAGATCCTCTGTTAGTGTTACTTCAGCTATCTTATAATCATCAGTAGGTCAAACTGTCTGACCAGGAGGCAGTAAGCAACATAACAGGTTGCCCAGAGAGGATGCAGAGTTCTTCATCCCTGAAGGCTTTCAAGACCAGCCTGGATAAAACCCTGTTTAGATCTCACAGGTTATCTCGCTTTGAGAAGCGGGTTGTACGAGAAACCTCCTGAGGTCTATTCTAACCCAATGGATTTTGTGATTCCGTGTCAGCAAATAGAGACACAAAGAAGTTACAGATTGGTTCCTGGTGTGACTTGCACTGTAACAGCATGACCACCACTATTCAGAAAATACTTCAGGCATACTGTGGCACCACAATATTCTCCATCCATCAGCACTTTTTCCAGTGTGTAACTCATTGATTTTCTGTTCAAAAGACTCTGAGTCTGCTTCATCCAGCAAAACCTACTTGAAGTGTAAAAAAAAGTTTCAAAAAAAATCCATACTACATCTCCAACTTACTTGTCTTTGAAGATGTCTTGAGCAGTCTTCTCTTCTTTTTTCTTGCCAACTTCCTTCAGGGGAAAAAGTGCTTTTACTCTTTCCAGAGGAGCCTGACACCTTTCTTTTACCACACAGGGCATCTCCAGCATGTCTAAAAGGTGCTGCTCAATTGGTGGCAATGGCTTATTGGGGTGAAAAGCCTTATGCTGCAAACACTGCAAGAAACAAAAGAGTTTGAGCAAAGTAAAACTTTCCATTTATGTGCTTTTAATATAATCTGTATGCCTGACACCATATGGTACATGCAAAATACCTTCCATATTAAAGAAACTACCTTTGTATTGCTGAAAAATATTCCAGCTCACAAGTGGATTGAAAGTCTGTGATCAGCTGTTTAAGGAGATAAATAATTAGATTAAAGAATTACTATCAGAATTAAAGAATACCAACACAGATGAGTGTTCCCATTCTCATCGCAATGAGTTCTATGAGAATTATTAGGAAAATCCCAGGAATAAAACAATCATCTCCAATCGTTCATCTTTTTAACTTCACTTTACCGTTAAAACACAGTTCTATTACAAAATAGTCACATGGGAGAGATTTCTGTATCATTCCAAAATTAGGCAATGAGATACATCCCAAACGTATTCCAGTTATTGTCACAGTCCATTGTCCCTCAAGGAAAATATTTCTTCTCGGTTGGTAAAGCTCAGTATGCACACAGGAGAAATTTTCACCACTTTAAGTGCAAATTGAAACAGAGAATACCAAATGTGCACAGGTGAGGCACAGAACATAGGTACGTTTAGAACTAAGCTTTGAAAGGAGTAGGGAGCGAAGGGGACTGGCAGATGTATATCAAAGTTGGAACAGATGGTAGGAGCTAGAGAGGAGGCTCTTTCACTGAAGTGTAAAGCCAGTGCACAGAGCCAGGGAGCCAAGCAGAGGGAGAGAGATGAGGTTAATGAGGCAGGCTATGAGGCAGGCTACAGAAATTCCACTGAGAATTTTAAAAGCAGAGTAGGTATCTTTACAATTTTGTGAAGTGTGGGAGAGGAGTAGAGAGGTACGTGCATTTACAAATATATACACAGATACCAGTGTATGCACACACATACGTGAACACACGTGATGGACACGGGAGAAAAATTTTTTCCACTCAGTAAACCACGGATATGGCAGATTTGCTCCCCCGTTGTCTGTCAGACATGACATTAATTTAAAAAAAAAAATAAAAAAAATCAAAGCAAACAAAAACCCCATTCATGTTGAAAAGCTGCCAATAAAGAAAATCCACACCATATGCTACACATCAATACTAATGTGTTTTCGTGCTGCCATTAAGATTCCAATCCATATTAGAACATGCTGTCAATAGGAGGCAGCCGTACAAGGCTACCGATTTGGAAACACTTGCCATGATTTAAGGCATAATTATTTTGAAAGAGAGTAAAAATGTTATTGGAAACTGCAGTAATGGCTCTTGTGATACAAACCCCCCAATATTAAAAAAAAAACCATTAGGGAATTGAATTAAATTGACAAAACAAACAATCCAAGTTCCCTGTTGTGAATATGTTTTTCAGGCTTTCACATCTAAAATCTTTATTTGTGTAGCTGTAAGAGCTGAGTAGACTGAATAGCCACAGCCTCCACTTGTACCTGTTTTTAAAGTAGATGACTTATCCTGAAACCTGAGATGGCAGGTAACATGAAAACTCAGGTACTAAATGGAGATTAAGCTAAACAGACAACCTGGAGTTTTTCTAAATCCACACACAGTCCCTCTTGACCTTGCTTTCCCTTCCTTCTGGGCTCAGCAAGAATGACTTCTACCTTCACAGGCTAGAAGGCAACTCACACTGTCATTGCCTTCCAGATTCACTGTTCTATTCACGCATTATGTCACCAAAGCTCTAGCTCTTTAATGCTCTTCCTAATTTCCTTACATTTCCACTTCAGAGATGTAGCCAATCTTCAGGAACAGGGCTCACACTAAGATACTGGTCAATGGATGTTAATGTGAAAAGTGGGCTTTTCACATCATTAATTCCACGATAAAGAACATCAAAAATACACAAACAGGCAGAAATTTACTGCAACAAAGCATCCCACTCTGTTTCCTTTCTAACAGGATCTGGGAAAATAATTTTGTAGAACTGTATTTTAGCAAATCTAGAAATCTCACTGGATTTACCTAAGTAAGGTGAATACTTAAGTACCGGATAGTGCTTAGAGCCTTTGATAGTACTTAGAGCCTTAGAACATGGGAGAGAGATTCAGCTGTCTAAAAGATAAGTATCTAGCCTGTCAGTCACTCACTCATGCTACACCACCACAACTAACTATCACGGACTTATAATCTCCAAAATAAGAAGGATCAATTATTTTCCCAAGGTTCTTTTTTCATAACTACTGAATAGATTTGGACAACTCAGTTTACACTAGTTAGCTGGTTACACCTGTGTGAAATGAATCCTGACACAAGTGTCTTCAGACAGTTTACACCTAGTTTACAATGACTTCAAAATGACCTTCCTTCCAACTGACGGAATACATTCGACCAAGGGTAAAATTACTTGTTCCCAAAAGCCTCACATACAACCATGAGCAACCTCGTGTTCCCAGCTGCTTTGTGTTTTGAAAGAGAGTATCCACACAGTTCAATCACTTACAAAGCAGCTTAGTCCTCTTGGGGTGCTTATCCGTGGTCTAACAAGAGCCATGAGAGCACATTCAGATGGAGATTCTGCAGCTGGATCCCACAAACTATGAGATGCAGCAGGGCACCATCCCTAAAAACCTCCCTCCAGGTCTGCCACTGTACAGAACAGTAATTGTTGACCAATTTGTTTAATGGACTAGCAAATAAAATGCACTGGATTCCCCAAATGCTTTAGGTGCTTCAAATTCTTGTATTTAAGAGGGACAACTTAAAGAATAACATTGGAAGTCTGTCACTATAAAAGCTATGAAGTTCACTTAGGTTTTTCTGGATGCAAGGAATAAAAACTGAAACTCTGGATATAGGATATTCTTTATCTTACACTCCAGCAAGCATTAACAACTACTTTCCACCCACTCTGTCATTGCCTGATGCCTACCACTACTTCCAGAGATGTAATTTAGCTTGATGTTGCTGTTTAAATTCTGGCTCTTGTCCTTTATCATTCCAAATGTCTTTATGAGGCAACAAAGCAAGGAAATGAAGGGGGAGTTCATCCTTTTCTTCAGTTATTTTTCGAAACCATTTATAGGTCCAGTTCAGCCCAATCAATTTAAAATTTACTGGCTACTATCAAAAGATGGTGTATAATTTTTTCTTCATAGTTCTTAAGGAACTAGCAGTGCCACTTGGCATAAGAGCAAAATATTAACAATAGGGAACATTTTTAGAGTGAAGGACAGAACTTACACAGATTAATAGCAGTATCATAATAAGACAAACAAATGGTGCTGTGCATGGCCAAAAGAATGTACTAAGGATTGGTAATTTAAGGATTTCTAAATAAGCAAGCATTGTGGACACAAACTGTAGCAACCTTGTACATTCAAACAATAAATACTTTTTCTACCAGTAACATTCAGCCTTACAAAATCCCATCATCCTCTAAGGAAATTGGTGAGTTACTCAGTCTCTTCCAGCAGAACTTGACTCAAACGCTGGAACATCACCATCATACTGTTTCAGAAAAAACATAGCACACCTAAAAAAAACCTTCTTCCATTGATAGGAGACATCCACTGAACCAAAAAAACCCACCAAAAACCCAACAAAATTCTATCTAGCAATATAACAAAGGAAACTCTATTCCCTATGTGTTTCATTTATGAGCAAAGCCATAAGCTTGTATACTACAAAACAAATAACAATCTTTCCTAAAATAAGAGTTGTGTAGAGGTCAATTCTTTTTAAGATCTTGCCCTGCAATAACCTTCTACTGATCAAATCTTGCGCTCAGTTACACTGTCTTGTCAATATGACTGGCAGAATTTGAAGAGAACACTGAGTTCCTCAGGTGTCAGTCAGGAGAATTTGAAGACTGGTTTTATATGTGTTCCCAAAACACACAATGACCGTCAGATCCTTTGGTTCCTTTGACAATATTGAGGTAACTCAAAGCAAAAAGCAAGGCTTTGGGAAGCTATGATAAGTTTTCTTAATGTAAAAAAGCATCTGCTTCCTACTTGCAAACTGAAATAAATAATTTGGAATTGCTGAGATATGATAAACATGGTTGCTATAATACCATTTTTGCTCAATTCTCAGAGCAGAATCACACACTCAGTGTATCTCCATGGTTCTGTACACAATTCTGCAGCTGCATAAATTGCAACATAATTTTCTTTATTTTTGAATTTGCTGTGTCATTTTTTGAACACTTGAATTCCAATGTATAATTAAGTCTCTCATCTTCACAGTTGCAATGAAAGTCTTCATGATATGAAAGGATGTAAATCAAAATGTAGACAGCTTAATATAATAAGTGCAAGTATGAACTGTTCTGCTTGCCCATGAAGTGCATCAGCACAGACACCCAATGACATTAATTTAAATGTCAACAATGCTAACACTTAGTACTGATCAAGTTCACCTCAGACTGACCTGGTGTGGAACCACTGCCAGTGGAACCACTGTGCAACAATGCACAGAAGCGTGACGGGACACAGAATGAGAAGCTAAAGAGATCTCTGATTTTCAGCCAATTTTTCTCTTTGCCCAAAAGCTGAAGACTCAATCTATGCCCACACTGTGATCGCTGCAATACATTGTTGAGATTCAAGTTTTTACTTCTCCAGTCTAGGCGCCTGGAGATATCACTGCTACTGCTGCAGACACCTCAGCACAAGCATAATTTACCTTGCTTCCTAGAAATTGGAAATGTTAAAAATAAATCTATGTCAGAGATGATGTGGAAATCACTGGCTACCCCACACTTAAATGCAGAAGATTTTATAGCTGCACCTTCATAGTGCAGATCTTTCCAATGCAAATCAGAGAAAGACAAAGGCGAAAAGTCTGAACAAAAGAAGTTTTTATAAAAGTCACATAGTTCATCTCACCTGATATAACCTCTGAAAATGAGGGTTTGGGATTTTGCTGGGCTTAAACAAGTCCTCAAAAGTTTCTCCATCTTCTTCATAAACCAGATTCATAGAATCAATCAATGAGTCAACAGCAAATAACTGATCCGCTAAGGCAGCAATTACATACAAAGAAAAGTTAAATATGCTTGCAGATGGATGCAATTCTTGAAACAATTTATAAATGAACTTGCTTCACAATGTGAGATATTCAGTACATGCCACAGAATACACTGCAGTTATAAACATGCCAATGAAGAATATGGATAATGGACAGAATAATAAAACCCTGCTTTATTTAAGGACTACAGTATAAAGTCCTTTTTTTTCCTCCCCAAGACTTCAATTATTGTTGCCTTTCTGCTTTCATTTGTCTTCTTTTTCAAGATGTTTTCATTTGCAACAGAAGGTTTATAGGCCACTTAGAAAATAAGGAGAACAGTTGGTTTGAAAAACCAAACGGCATAATATAAATTTTTAAAGTTATGATTGCAAATTAACACAGTTCACAATAGCCAACTACTGCTCTGGTAAGACAGATTTGTTCTCAAACTGCAAGAAAATAGAAACTGTTTCAGATACAAACCAGCAGGGTATATACACCCTGATGTGCACGTGCACATTCAACAGATCTCATACAACAACTGAAAGAAGTGGGAGTGGATTTTAAGCTACATCCCTTTAGACTCAGCGCTGTGCAAAATGATCAGAACAGTCAGTCAAGCTTTGTGTGGCTCATCGTTCTGTGTTTCTCCAGAGATGCCCTCCACTCGAATCTGGACACTGGGAAGAGCATGGTCTAATAAACAACACAGCACAGAAAGTACAATCTTGCTAAGTCCCACTAACAGGCCATACTGCAACTGGCTGCAGGGCCAGCCTTGCACCAACAAAGCAGCTGCCTCTGTTCTAACTCTATCCTGCTGATCACACACTGTAGATCCCACAAGGTCTGGTTATTTAGTCTCAAAAATGAGTTCAAAGACCAAAGGATACAGAGAACTAAGTCTCAGATCTGCCACAGAGACCCTGTGAGACTGATGATCCCATACCCAAAGACAGAAGTCATTTAACAGGGCAGTTTAAAGAACTGCCTGCAAACTTCAAGTTTGCTCAGCCTACAACTCAAGTGGCAAAGCTTTGATACATGCTTACACTTCAAGGTGACATTACCATAATGGATGCCCAAATGTCTGGGGTTTTTTCCTAAGCCAAAACAATGACAAAACTTCTGTTTTCATTGGACAGCAAAATATTCTAACTCTTTTAAAGTATCTCAGAAAACAAGCAGGTTATTTTTCCAGTTGACCAACAAATGCCTTACCTGTAGGAATGCATTTTTTATTGTTTTTCAAAGATGAAAATATGTACTGTCTTAGGTCTTCCATGTAGGGTAGTTGCACATAGATGAGACACTGAGCAAGAGGAAAAAAATGCCAATATAAACACAAGAAAAATCTGAAGATCTGTGTGCATCAAAAATATTTAAATAAAATATCTACAGAGCAACAGTTCTAATCAGAATAAAACCTGGCATTATATTTTATAATATACTGACGGCTACACTCCTCATTTTTCTACTGGTGCAATAAAGACCCCCTAGGCCATCTGATCCTTTATTCTTGTGCAGAGTTCCAACCAGTCATGCTTTAAATAATCCATATATTGATGCCTTGAAATACAGTAAGCTATGATAAAACCTGCCCAAGTCAAAAGTTGGTTTTGGTTTTTTGTAGCAGAACGTTTTTTAACATTCTCTACCTCATTCTTCCTTTGTTCAAATACCTCCTCCAGTTCATTCCACCCTAACTAATTCCTTTCTACCCTTTATGTTTACACCCTTCAAAAGTCTGAATATTGTTGTGTCCTCCCCCACCTCCATCACTGCTCAGCCATGCTATACATATTTAGCTTTTCCAATAGTCTCTCGTAAGATCAGTGGAAACATATGCTGCAAAAATTCTGACATGCTGTGTTACTTCTGGTTCCCTCAGAAGGCTCTGTGTAGAAGGGTAAGAGTGAAAGATTACCTCATATGCATCCTTAATATATGGAAAAGCTACTCCAACTTGTGGGTTGCTTCTTCTATCATAAGCATAACGCACAACAGCCACCACCTTCAACTCATCCAGTGCACGAACAAGGGCAGAAAAAGCAACTGCTGCATTCTGGGGGGGGTAAAAAGAGTCTACAGAATCACACAAGTTCTTATTCATCTGCTGAAATGTATCTTCCACAGAGCATTCAAAAGCATTGATTTAGTCTAGTTCCCATTTCAGCTGTAACTTGAACACAAGCCTTTTTCACGTTCAAAAACAGAAGCAGTGAAAAGGTCAAATCTCATCATGATAGTGGATCCATTCAAAGCTGAGTAAACTTCAGATCCAGCACGTTTCACCTTTCCACCACGCATGAAGAGCTCTCAGAAGTATTACGAGAGACAGAGAAAGGGAGGGAAGTCAGACCCTTAAAGGAACTCGTTAAAGCACTACAGTGAGCTTTTTATCTCCAATACTTAAAATAATTTGGAGGTCTAGTCGAACACATGACAGGACACAGTGTTGCTCTGCGGAAAATGGACTTAAGCGTCAATTTCAGGTTCCACATGTCCTTGCACAAACACAATTATCTACCTGTTTTTCATTATCTATGAGATACTGTATTCATTTAGGGTCTAATCCAACTTCTTTTCACCCTAATGGGCAATGGAACAAGACTTCAGTAAGCTGCAATGAAAGGATTTATTAACAGACAGGACAAGGACAGCCACAAGCACCACTACTCTTCTTTTCTATTCCACAGCAAAATACCTTCAGCATTAACTAGCATTAAGCTTCAGTACACCTTACCTCATCATCTTTTGCTGCAAACACCTTCAGAACCTGGTTGCCCATGTAGTAATGCCTCTGGATCTAGACACAAATGGTCAAGAGTCAGCCTGATCTAAAGAAAATGTCATTAATGCAACTGGACCAATTAAACTGGGAAACAACTAACATGAAATTTTGTGGCTTCTCATTGGAATAATTATGGTGCATTAGAGATTAAAGCCCTGTATATGTTTCATCACTCAACACTGATATCCAGTCATATTAGGCAGGATATTCTCATACCTTTCTACTGATGTGCAGGAATGAAAGACTGTGGTACTTGCAGCTGTTACCAATCTGAATAATACTGCAGTAATTCAAAAGTCAGTGTGGAAAACCACAGTAGTAAATTAAAGACCTAAACCTGGCATCACATCTATGCCACTAAATTTTTCTAGCAAAGATACATGAAAAAGGAGCTGAAAAAAGTCACACCCTTAATTAACAAAGCTACTTCAACAGCAATCCAGAGTATATATACCTGTACGGGCAAAGAAGCACTTCTGTTATTCTGCTCATGAACATGGCTGACTCAAAAACAAATAAACAATAAATAGTTTCATGAAGGGGCATCACTGGAATAGTTAGAGCTGTAGAGGCTGAGACACACACAGAGAAATCATGCAATACTGGAAAACCTGTCACAGAGACTGCACACTGCGATGAACAATTGTTAAAATAACTTCTCTGTGTAACAGAAAAAACTCTTCAAATTACAGTCTCAAAACTAGCTTCATTATATTTAAAAAATTTTTTAAATAATTTCATCTTTTTATTATATCATCTGTACTTGGCAAATTACCAGAAGGATGTTGACAACTTGCACAAGAGCAGATCTATTTGTTGAATTGCAGCATGATTCTTCAGCTCGGATTATTCTACCTGCAATCATTCTTTGCTGTCCTGTCTTTAAAAGCTCAGGAAATGTTCAGTATAGTATAAATAACTAGATCTGTATATCACTACACCTTTTTTGTTTGCAAAAACCCCTTGTGCTTTGTAATATTTTCAAGTTTTATTTCTCAATTTACATGGCAAGGCTTATAAATTAAAAATCAAAGTTTAAGCGCCCTCTGATCTTCTTTCCTGAGGGTTGTGAATAACTCAGGAAAGTAGTATAAGGTAGTTCTATTCCTTCTTTAATTATGTATTTGGAGCTGTTCCAGTTTTTCTAGTTAATAATAAATTATCTTTTCTCCTAAGTTTTAAAAAGAAACAATATAATATAAAACATATATTTGAATAATGTCAGTTTTATGATTTCAAACAACAAAATTTAGGAGCCAAAACTTAAGGAAAGAATGGGTCTTGAAAATTCCAGTTTTAGTCATAAACTTCATGATATCATTGTCTATTTACTGTAATTTTAATTCTGCAATCACACCTGAATAATTTTATTGCACTGAAGTATATGCAGGTACTATTTGCCACAACTACTCACACTCCTAGCTACAGGACCAGAGCACACTTCATTTAACATGTAATTTCTATTTGTTATGATATCCACAGACAAGACAAATATCTCACAAAAATTAATCAAAATCAATCAATCTTTTGTGCACTGAAAAATTATAAAACCAAACTTCTAATTGTTTGATGCATATTTATATGAATCAAAAGTATTCCTAAATCTAATGCTATTCCTACAATTATTAACTATGTAGTTGAAGGTATTACTGTGTTATCTGACCAAGGGTGGGAAAGTAAAACCCCATGTGAAATAACAGCTCACTCACAGGAGCATGATTTTCATCACCTGCTCTCCTCTTAGTTTCCATTTTCAGTAAAAGTCAGATCAAGCCGAGAGAGAAGCCCAGCCTCCAGCATAAGAAAACTCTGCACATGGTGAAATACATCTTACAGAATTAAATGAGGAGAGTAAGACTCAGCTGTAGGCTAATAACATACGAAAAACTGCAAGAAATTGTCTCACTGAAACACTGGATTCAGACATTTCCCTTGTTAGGTCCAATTTCTGGTACGGGTTGTTGCCTCTCTGGCAACCTCCCTGGCCAATTTAGGGCACATAAGCTCAAACACAACATGTTTCCCTGATTAATCACTTGCAACATACAAGTTCCCACATTTCTTAAGAACTAAGTTCTGGAAGTCCTCAAGGAGCAACCAGGTTACACTTTCCATTTAGACTGGCTTCTCATCTCAATAAACGAACATAACTTCCTGGCTCCTCAGTTAATAATGTTTGGGAACACGGCATTGCAGTTAAGGACACATTAAGCAACATCCAGGGGTCTCTGTACCATCTGTACTGTAAAGTAAGGTGCTCAGTTACATCCATTCGGAAGTAAGCTCTCACAGATACTTCCTATTTCATTAGCATATTTGCTTCCTGGTAAAGGCAATGATTCCTCAGCCTGTATCAACAGTTCTATTTTGTTCAGGCATTAAGACATTTCAAAGAGCAGGAGGGCTGGGAGCTGCCAGAACAGAAGGCGCAAAGCTGCACATTTCAGTTTTGACTGGTGAAGAGGACTAGGTGAGGAGAACTTCAAGAAGAGTACTTGCAGTCACCCTGTGCAATATCCTAGAGAAAAAAAGATGGGGAGCAGCTTTACATTCCCAGCAATTACTTGGCATTCGCATCTCTGCATTTTCTCCTTATGTGTCCTGCTTCAAGAAAAGTCTTGTTAAGCCTTTGCCTAAGGCTCTCCTAATGCTTAAGTCCTGGATTTCCTGTAGGAAATCACCTTGTGTTGGATAACTTTTATTCTCAATGTATGTTTCTTACAACTGCCAGGGAAAATAATAGCAAAGTTAATACAAGTAAAGATAAGTGCAGATAAACACTATCCATCTCAAGGAAACATGGAGAGTTTTTGAATGATGTTATCTTTGTTTAAATTTTATGAAGCCCTCACTACATTTAGTTTTTGTTACAGCAGAAACAAAAAGCAAGGCACAATTCACAAACTAATCCTTATGGAATTGGAATAGTCAGTTCTCAGGCTGTCTTTTACGTTATTGTAACACTGAGGGAGAGGCTTCTTTGGTTAAAAAGAGATTAAATGAGACCACCTCTGTCTTCATTTTGCAGAGATCCAAGTTCAGTGTCTCTGGCTTTACTTGAGGGTCCAATGGCCACATTTATGAGCTTCTCTCCTTCACAAGACCACATACTGCTTACATGTACTGGAGTCAGCAAGTAATTCACCCCTGACCACCCGAGTGCAGATGCCCCATTTCCAGTACTGAAATCCAATACAACATCAAAGCTTCAGTGAAAAATCAAACCAAAATCAGTTGTCTCGAATAACCCAGGAAGTTGAATAGGAAAAAATTTAGTGCCCTACCTGAGAGGATCTAGTGAATCCCAAAACAGAAAAACATTTTCCTTCTGTTTTGTATTTCATTTGCTCTTCATCTTCCTTGGAAAAAGGAATTATATCACTCCCATACCGAAAACCTGGAGAACAAGAGAAGAGCATCTGGTAAGCATATGGGCTACAATTTTAACACCAAAATTAGCTCTCTGAATATTTTAACAATGCATTCATGCCCCACAGCTACGTTCCACACATGCTCATCAAATTACTTTCCCTGTTAACAAAAAAAACACACATCCATAGACACATTTTGTACTTTATGAACAGCAGTTGTGCTCCTTATACATCATTTTATGTAACAAAAGGACCCTTGGAGAGCAGGAAAGAAAATAAGGGAACTGAACATCTTGCCCAAAGTTACGCTCACAGAATAGATTTAAGCAAATCAGAATAGATTTCAGCAAACAGATTGCAAGGCTTCCTGCAAACATAATGCAAAAAACCTCAAATATATCACAAATCATATCATAGAAGATGACACCAGGGGAGATTCAGAGAATAAAATGTGTTAAAAGTAGAAGCAAGGTACATCTTCACACAATGGAAAACCAAAACACTCTTCCATGCAGAACTGCTCTTTCTATATATTTCTGTTTCTTACTTCCCATGCCTTACATTACAGGGATATCTCCACAAACCAGGAAGCTGTAATTTCTCAGAGGTATCATCTGTTCCAACCACTTATTCCCCTGCCTCAAGCTCCAATATCCTCCCCGCAACATCATCACTTTATTATACTGGCACTGACTAAGGATGATATCCTCAGGTGCAAAGAAAGCAGAAGGAACAGAGGTAAATCCCTGGATGAAAAACCTAGAATCAAACACATTTTCCTACAAACTCAAAAGCAAAAACACAGGTAGAATGAAAGAAATTTCGGTATGGGCGCTGCAAATACAAAATACTAACTATAATACTAACTATAATACTAACTCTAACTATTACATTTCTCAAAGATCCACAGAAGTCCAGGAGGCATCAGCAGCTCTTTAAGCATAAGAAGTACCACATCACCAAGAGGGAAATTTTTGGTCTCTTTTGTTCACATGAAACTGTTCATCATTTTTCTTTTACTAATATCCCACAACTACTTACTGACCTAAATAGTCAGAAGTTGGTAACAGTCCCGAATGCTTCAAAAGACATTCATTATAAGTGGATTTTTTTAATACACAGTTATAAAACAGACTCCTAGCTTTTAACTATCATTTTAGCTTCAAGAAACAAAGAAAATCACACTGTCATTGGGACTTTATCTGATATTGCTACAAAACACCTATGAATGCTACAATTGAAAGTGATTAAAAAACCACAGTTATTTATCTTAACTTTCAATTTATGTTACTCATTTGACAGCACTTTCTATACTGTTATCTGAATAGTTCTGCCCTTTATAGCTAATACACTTGTCCTACTTGTGTGGGATTGAAACAGCAAAGGAAAAGAAAAAAACTAGTAACAAATTATATCTATACAATTGCAAAAAATTAGAGATTTGCTTAACTCCACTTTTAAAAATAAGTACACTATTTCCTGCTGTTTCTGAGGCCTTAGTCTTCTAAGGAAATTAATCTGCTCAGAAAGAAGCTGCAGGTTATAAAAGAAGTATTCTGCATACCAGTACTTCAGATTGATCCTGTTAAAGCTGAAAGACCCTCGAACACTAAACCTCTCTTTGATGGTTTCATCTTTCCAATTGCAGAAAAACTAGAGCAGTTGCTCATCTAGAAAAAAGCAGTGCTTTGAAAGCATTCATGTTACCAGTACAACTGAAGATCTGAAAACAGAATAGAGGTGGCAGCACTACTCACTACAGAACTGAGGCATGGCCCTCCACGGAGTGTAGTTCAGGAAGCCACAGAGCCCTCCAAGTTCCACTCAGTGCTATTATTGTTATTATTCCTAATACTGGCAAAAGTAAGGATTTCTAAAACACGTGAAGACAGAGTCTCACATAACAGTCTCTCTTGTGTTCCATCAGCCTACAGAGCTTACAAGCTAACATCACAGCTAGGCATCAAGGTATAAAACTAAAAGGCACTTAGGTGATGTAAGAGTACAAGCCATTATCTTTGCTTTGTCTTCAGGGTTCGCATAAAGATATTGTACCTTGAATAGTGTCATCTTTCTGAACCTCTGTCTCATCATCATCATTCAAGCAGTAAACGGTTTCTTTTTGCACATCTTCTCTTTTGAGTGTTTTAGCATCCACAACTGTCCAAATTTTTTTCACCTTCTCTTCTGTGACCTTGATATCAGAATTCAAAGAAAACAAATGTTTAACATTTCAGTGGGATCCAGAACATGCAAAAAAGTCTTAAGACTGAGAGCTGCAGTGTTTTGCCAATAAAGAGTAACGACAGCCCCAAATATGCCTCTCTGACTGCTACCACAGTGCTTTCAGCACGCTGTTTCATCTGTATGAGAGCTAACACATGAACTGTAGCATACTGACTGCATACTTGTCTTGGTTATTCATTAAATCCTTGGGTTAAGTCATTTGTGGAAGTCTTTTAGTCACAGGATAACATGTAACTTGCTTGCTACGTATTTTACTTCCTCCACCTATATATATATATATATATATATATTTGATAAGGCATTAAAATGTATGTTATAGACACAGGGAGACTGGATGTTCATTCAGCATGTTTCCCCAAGTTTTCCATCAGGCTTACTACACTACAGGACAAAAATGTCTTTTATTACTGCAACTTCCCCAAGAGGCAGAAAGATCCCAGTTGTGTTACACGACTGGGAGGGGAAAGAAGGATTAATTTTGTGCAATAGGTGAATGTTTCCCAACTATAGGGAGACCAAACTGCTTCCTTTTCTCTTCACATACATTAAATTGATGGTATTGTTAGTCCATGAGAAGAATAGTGTAGAATAGGGCAGAAAACAGTAAAGACAGAACAGATTACGTCAGTAGGACTGCTGTATGACCTCAGGCCAGTCACCCAGCTCATGTTGCTTACTCTCCCAAACTTAAGTTTATTTTGTGCATAAACACCTTTGAGAGGGAACTCTTTCTGCATATTTGCATAGATCTGGCACGGTAGCCTAATAAAAATATTATTAATAAGTATAAACAGAAGCTGGTCTCTTTCAAGGCTATTTCCTTGAAAGCATGCTTATCTCTCAGAAACCAGATATGTTTCAACTTCATAATATCAGACTCTTAGTTTTGGGTTCAAATAACAAACCAATTAGCCTCCATCTCACCAGGTCCATCAATACTACCACACTATATAATTATCTATTAAATATTCTGTACCTGGTAACTTGCACATTTTCTGTGTTTAAATACACTTACTTCTCTCTAGCACTCTGTGAAAGACCCATATAAAACATAAGGGAAACAGACTGGGCCCAAGCTCTGGCCCCTAACTTGCTGCTAAATTACACTAAAATGTATGATTTTATGAACTTACTGATTTGTAGGCCACAATCCTTATAGACAGATTAGAACCAATAGTGAGCTGGCAAGGCGAAGCCATAGGTCTTCTTTCTATTTTCTTAAACATTGAAAGGCGTTCCAGACTCTCTCTAAATGAAGGAATCAGGAAAACAAATGAATTCTGGTGAACTGCAATGAAATACTATAGAATACATTTTCTTTAAGGAAGCACATGAGTCCAACTTTTTCAGCTTAGACTGCATAAAGCATTAGAAAATAAACTGTATCGATAAACCATCATCAAAAAAAAGAACCAAAAAAAGAGGTGCTACAGTAGATTATGCCAAATTTGAGTCTTTCTGACAGTGTGACATTAAGGCTTAAAGATACTTGTTAGGTCTTGTGATGAAACTACACAATTGCTTACTAAGTATTTTACATTTATCTGTGCTCACCCAATCAGGGCATGTAGCCATAGCTGAACACCACAAATTAGAAAAGGGTCTGTAAGTCTTAAATGTTTTCTACAGTGAAGATGAAGAAATAACGAATCCAGTTCCAATTAACAGCATTTTGTTTGTAGAACTTAACTTTTGACACTTTTTTTATACAGTACTAACAAACCCATTATTTTAGGGGGCAATCTGCCAAAGAAGTTACTGTGACTATTCCTAGACTAAACAACAGATACACAAGTTGAAAAAACACACAAAAAGGAATTATAATGATTTTATACTAAAAAGTGTTAGCTTAATTGCACAACTTTCAGCAATGCAATCCAAATACTAAAAATGTACAGTAATTTATAATATCACTGTGAATTCAAACAGGCTTGCATCCCAGAGCAGCTTTCAGCTAATACAAACTGTATTGGCTATTTTGCTACAAAATTCCAACACAGAGAAAGCTTTCAAATTTTTTTATTGCAGGATGAAGCGAAGATAAAACAATGCTGACACCTCATCTTTTTCACATTACAATAAAACCTGAAATCTACCTCTCTCTTGATAAAAGCATTTCCCTGGCAGAAATCAAGATAAACTTCTAAAAACAGCAGTACAGAATTCATTCTACTTTTCAGGTTTCTTAGGATGAGCAGGTTGTTTTGGGTTTTTTTAATTCTAACAGAAACAAAATGAAAGAGTAAAATGCATTGAGATTTTGCTAATTAGAGAAACACTGGATTTCCTTTCTTAGTTTTCTGTAGAGAAAGGAAGGGAGGATCTATTTTTCTAGTGAGACATCAATATAGAACTTTTAAAAAGAACCTGTTACCACATCATTAAAAGCACTGCAACACATACATTCAAGGATGAACGTGAACATTCAACACGTAAGTGTCAAATGCCTAAAAGATTGAGCTTAAATGACATTTTTAACTCTATCCTTTAATTTCTTATATTTACACAAGAAAATTGTTGCCTGTTATCAAAGACAACTCATAAAATAAAACCCTAGTAAATGTACATTTCAATTTACATATTAAGAACATGCCTCTTGTCCTCTGCTCTCAAATCCCTTCCTCCAGGGGCAGAAGTACCTCCTGTCCAATAGCCAGAATTAAAATCTTGAAAAATCACAACAAAATTCCCTCACTTACTTTCCTGGCATGGCTAATTTATTTTTACAAGTGTTGAAATATTTTTACCAGCAGGAATAATGAATCTAGGAAAAAGCAGAGTGTATCTGAGTTGTTCAATTATCGTGACAGATTTGTAAAGTTGACTTCTTAGAGCTTGATAAGTAACTTAATTGCATCTAAAACCTCACATATTCTTAAACAACTTTTCCAACTAAAGCTTTAATCTATTAGCCAAATGCCTATTTATCCAGAGATTCTGGATTTCCCTTGAACGTATGGCATAAAAACAGCTTATACAGTAGCAAGAGCCTGGGATAAAAAAAGTGTAAAGAAGCGGCCAAGCCACATGGTAGCTTCATGCATATGGATTATCCTAAAGGATAAGGAGGCTGGGAAAGACACTGCTTTTCTGTGCAGTCTTTTGATGAAATGACAAAGCCTGCTTTTTTCTGGACACTCAGACTGCTCTCTTGACTAGTATGGAACACATACCCAGTGGTACATGTTTCTTCACCAATGCACAGTAATGCTCAGGCAGCAGTTCAACTGGCTGCTGAGGTGCAAAGCCAATCAGCTGAACTGGGTGAGGAAAGGAAACCCCACAAATAAAATGATGAACAACAGCATGTAAACCTACAGGCACCATCTTCATCTAAAAGTGGCATCCAATAATCCCGTGACAGCTACGGTCTGCTGAGCATATATATATCCACACTTCAAAACCACACTTCAAAAGTGCAGAACAGAAATACTAAGACAGTAAGATCAAGCATGTAGATGCAGTTTGCCTGTTTCCCAACTGATACAACACCTATATGGAAAAAGTCTTGGATATATCATTAGCTACAGTTTTTCAAAGACATACATTTTTACTCTTTCATTGGGGAAACAAGAAGTGAAAACTCATCTTTTAATTTTTGCATTAGAAATGCTGCTGAAAAAGTATATTGTTTGTCACAACGGCACAGCAGACTGTGATTAAAGACCAGGATTCAACAAACAACATTACTTAAAAACATTTGTGGGAGTTTATCAAAGTCTCACCAAGGAATAAAGGCTACCATTAAATGCAAATGTTCTACCTGCACCATACTGCAAATTCCATCTCTTCCCAAAACATGCTTTTGAAGTGTCATTTATAGAAACATTCCCTCCAAAAATCCTCCATTAAAGATGGAAGAAAACTGATATTTTTCTTTAAATACAGAAATTTCCCCTGAAATCTATAAGCTCTCCTACTTATTCTAAAGCCACTGAAGAAACTGTACGAAAGGGAATGAGTGTACAACAAGTTATAAAATTCACTGATTCAGTGACTGTAAATCAAGTGACCAATTAATTAATTTCACCCTTCGGAGAAGAAATTGGAAAGTAAATTTATAGTACAATAAATAGGATTAGCCAAGTTTACCTGAAAGTATAAATTTCTTCCAGCCCTCCTTCTTCATCCAAAGTATACATGAGCTTCCTCACCACATCAATACCTTGTTTCTGTTGTTCAGTTAAACCCTTTCTTGGGAAAGGCTTTCTGTACATATGAGAATGTACACTGGCACTTGTATCTCCACTTCCATCATCAACACCCACTGGAAATGGCAGACTAAGAACACAAGAAGAAGCAGTTAGTTTGACTTCCTTTTACTAAAATAATCAATCAAAACAAAACAAATCTTTTATCAGGATCTGTATTTTCTGTCTAGCTGCAGTCAGATATACAAAGAGCCACATGGTTTGCAAAACAAATAAAGCAGTATTTTGGGTCTACTTAGCATTGGTAACATCTTGACTAGAGTGATGCACCAGTTCTGGGTATCAGACACCAACAAAGACATCCATGTACAGGAATGGATTAGGTAGTAGAGTTCTGATTAGAAAGCAAGATCTATGAAAAAAGATTGAACAAAATAAAGCCCATAGAGAAGGGAATCAGAGGGCAAGACAGCCTTAAACATAAAAGGCTGTTGCAGAGAGGAAGGAAACAATGAGTTCTTCATATTTAGCCTGCACACCAACCACATCATGGAGGTAGGTCAGATACTCAAAATCCTCATAAAGGCATTTCAAACCATAATCTCTGAAACTAAACTGCCTGAGAAGAGAGTCTCCATCCTCACTGCAAATCTTTATTGGAAGATTGGACAAACACTGTTCAGGAGTGACATGCATACACCTGACCCAGGCTGAAGTAGAGGATTGCTCTAGATGACTTTTTAAAAGCCAGCCCAGGCCTGTGATTCTGTATTGGCTCCAAATGCCAGCAAATGGGATGTTCTCTGCAGTGGGGCTATTGGGTATTTCTGGAATAAATGCTACCCTTTGAGATTTCAATAGCAGGTGAATTTCTGACTGAAGATGACACATTTTCCTACACTTCAGGAATCAGATTTAAAAATTTAGCCAGGGGTTACAGATGAAATGATTTTGCTCCTCTTCAAAATATAGGAGTTAACTAAGTATAATAAACACAGAAAAGAAAGATGTGTACGATCCTCTATTCAGTATTCCTCAATAACACCTGCAGATTTTTCAAGTCTTTCATCTGATTCAATTTTGAATGAACCACATGATGCCTTTTACCACATTTCACAAAGTAAAATAACTTTAGCCCTGTATGATGTTTTTGAAAACGCAGCCTACAGATCTCTACCATATTTTCACCTCATTAGTCCTCACTAAACTTACCCATCAAGTGACATAATAAGCAGAGTTCATAATATGCACAATGTCACATACGGCAAAATTAAAGATCAAGCTTCAGTAGTGTTTGGTACCTTTTTAGGAAGCAGCATCCACTGATAAATAGAGAAACTGTATTTTTATTTTTTTTTAAAGCTGTTAAGACAACAGCAAAAAGCTTCAAACCTCTGATACATAAAACCTGGGCTACTTTCACTGTGCAATGCCTAGAGACTACTGTGATGAGAACTGCACTACACAGGGCTCAGCATGTGCTTGGCACCTGGTGACAGGAAGGAAAGCCAACTATGTGCCATAAGCTACAACCTAATCTATAAATAGGGCATAAGAGATGGAAGCATGGGTTGTAACAATAGGACAAGTGTTTAGCAAGAAATTATTTTTAAAGTAGTACCCTGAGTATTTTACATTTGTATGTGTATTTCTCAAATCATCCTTTGCTTGTGTGGCTGGGAGACAGTGTGTACATCTGCAGCCAGTGCTGTAACAGCAACATCTACCTGGTGCTCTTCTTAGCCAAGGAGTTTATCTTTGCTATATTACAAAAAGAATGTAAAGATGTAGCAGAAATCTCACAGAATAAAGCTGAAACATTAACTTGTGGTAGCAGCATCTGTGCTAGTCTGCACAAAAATCCAGTGGTATGGAGACAAGGCAGGGGGACCTAAACACCAGATCTCCAAAAGATGCACTATGACTGGCTGGAGGTGCTCAGGTTCCTGGTGGTGTGCCTCCACTGCATCCAGTGCCAACAATATCTCAAATAAGCCAGGAGGGACATCTCAAGGCATGTTGCAAGCACACCTGCATTTGCTGTATAGACAGAACCTGACATGTTCACATTCAGCCTCCCCTAAGCATAGGCAAAAAAACCCCAAACATTTTTGTGGAGGATCAGCCCATGATTTTCAGTCATGTTTTCCTACCTAACCCCTCTGTTATCTTGCAGATGGGTTAATAAATTCTTTTCAGCCATTTCCTAAGTTCACTACATTGCTCCTTACAGAATGCTGGATCTAGGTACAAGTAAATACGAAAACGGCCAGAAGTAAAATTACACCTTTAACTTTCTTCTGTGAAATTATTTGTTATAAACAGCAAACATTAATATTGGCATAAAATTCTGCTTTCAAATAAACTTCTCTAGAAGGCCTATGGCTTCCTATGTTACCATCACATGCAACAGCTAATACAGGTCTCAGCACCAACACTGAATCTTCAGATCCATGCCTATACCCATACCATGAAACAGGGGATTCCTGTTACAACATTTAAGACATTGTTTCCATTTTCCAAGCCCATCATTGTGAATATAACCCTTCCCTCCACACTTGCTCTTCTACTGACACCAGAATCAGGCTATAAATACCTCCAACACTACCTCATTATTTCTTCCCAGTAACTTCCTTACCTAAAAGGATCTAGGCTGTTGCTGTGGCAAAACCACTGCTTCTGATGCTGTTTCTGGCTGATTGTTTCCCCTTCTCTGCTTATACAGAGACTTTGTCTCCCATTTTAGACTCTGGCTCTAACCTATAAGCTTAAGTGGAGAAGGAGCCATCATCTTAGCAATTATTTGCACATCACTTCATCAAGGGGACCTGGTCCATAACTAGAATTCATGACATAAATAATTGACAGAAGTACTTACAATAATCATATTAACTTACTGCTACACCTCTACATAAACCATATATCAGCTCTTTGAAGATCATTAAGAAAGAATAATAATTTCCCTTTAAAAAGTGGCATAGTGTATAACACCCATTTCCATACTTACAAAAACTGAAGTGAAATTCCTGTTTTCTTCAAGTTAGCAACAATAATTTCCAGCTGATCCTCACTGACAGGACTACCAAGGTCTGTAAATAGTTCAATGTGTCTCTTCTCATATTTCTTTCCTCTTAAAACAGAAAAAAAAGTTATATCTATTGAAAACATCACCTGTAAGACCATTTTCCTAATCATTTCTTTACAAAGCTTCTCTTGTGAACATGTATTTTGAATTACTGCCGCTAACAGGGGTTCCAGTCTTCTAACCTAATTCAGTAGATTCTTTGGACAAAGTGGACTTTCAAGACTATCTAATACACTAAGAAGTAGTAACAATACACATTAGAAGGCTCTGCAACAGAGCAAAAGTCAGTTAAACTGACACAGTTCTGAAGTGGATATTTGAGCATAAGGGTGAATTTCTTAAATTTTACCCGACAGTATTTTCTCAATTGAAGGCAAACTCTGTATCAAAGAGTGTTTTGCATATACAGGCAGTTTCCTATAACACAACAAAACCAGTTGCTTCATATGTATTTAAAGCTATACTGTCAATAAACACAGTGACTTAACCCACAGATTAGACCTTATTCACAAAAATACAAATTACGTCACCAAGTCTCACCTTCTGCATTCACAATTAGATCATATAACCTTTTTAGCAACATGTTCAAGCTTTGGTTTGAGAGGAAGTACAGTTACCTTCCTGTCCCCGACCATTAGATCACTGAGTGTCGCAAACAGGTTTCCAGCCAAAGTACATTCACTGACAACTTTGTAACACTTGTGTCAACATTTTTTCTCAGCTTTAATAGTGTTTCTTCCTAGTTTATTTCCCATAAATATTTACAAACTTAAACCTTACCTCCAACAGCCTATAAATTTCTAGGCTCAACAAAGTCACCTTTCTAGTTTTCTCTTCTAATTTGTAGGATATGCAATATAAATTTGGTAGCCCTTTTCTAAGCAGGTTAATATCCAAATTAATACTTTTTTGAAAACAGATCACAAGGAATGTGACAGAAAGTGGAGCCTTTGTGCCTTCTATAAAGGCATTAATATTCCCATGACTGTACTACAAAGTTTCCAGTTGCCTCAGAAAGCTCTCAGATTGTCTGGAGAAGTCAGATGTCTCCTGAGGACTCTTCAGAGACAGATTCCTGTTGTGTGCTGTTTATTTTTCATGTCTGTTTTTTTAAGAAAACATTTTCCATATTTACAGATACTGACAAGAAACCAGATGAGCTTCAAAGTGCCAAGTCAGAATTGTGTAAAAGGCTTAGGGTTGTACACTCACATTGTTTCCTTCTGCAGCAAGTCCATACATACAATAATTGCATCCAGAACTAAGCAAATTTAGGAAAAATCTCATTTAGAACACAAATCATGTCACAAAAAGTATTTTTCCTATGAAACAATATAATGCTTTGACTCCTTCCCAAACACTGACAAACATATATTTTAGTTAAGAAACTCTTTTGAGAGAAGTACTTTTAAGAGATTCCTACACAACTTTGTTTTGTGATCTTGTTTCTGTCTCATTTATCTGATGGAGGAGTAAAAACACTGCTTCAGATCCCAATCTTAACTGTCAATGAGAGGCTCAAACCCAATGAAGGAACAATCTAATCTTTAGAACATTGCTGTGAATCCACCAAAAAATTTACTTGTACTTCCAATGTATGATACTATTTTCTCTTGCAAGTTTTCCTTCCAACCACCTGCATCTGACAATCTCTTCGTGGTTTCTTCCTCATCCCAACTGGGAACACGTGAGCCAGCTGACTGGCTGCACTTCTCCGAAACAGCTCTGCCTGCCTGAATAGAGCCCCCAGCAATTATTCTAAGGCCAAAAAGAGGGGAGACAACACAGGAAACTGAATTGTATGTTAATGAAACACACAAAGGAACACCATATAGACCAGCTTCCTTTAAAACTCTACACCTTATGCAACTAGCAACAGAATACATTCAAACATGAACAACAGCCAAACCAGGGAGTGATACTGGGCAATGTTAGAAGTACTTCATATATAAATTCATCTGATAAGCCTCTAAACTGCTTTGTCTGGGGTAGAGTTAATTTTCATCACAGTAACATGTGGGGCTGTGTTTTGGACTTGTACTAGAAATAATGATGACAATATAGAGATGTTTAAGTTATTGCTGAGCAGTGTTTGCATAGGGCCAAGGTCTTTCCCTGTTCTTGTACCACCCTGTCAGTGAGGAGGCTCAGGGCAGGGCACAACCTGGGAGGACAGACAGCCAGGACAGCCAACCCCAACTGACCAAAGGGATCTCACACCACATAGCATCAGGCTCAGCATGTAAAGCTGGAAGAGAGAAGGAGGAAGGGAGGACATTCAGAGCTCCAGTATTTGTCTTCCCAGGTCTAAGGTTTGATGGAGCCCTGCTTTCCTGGAGATGGCTGAACACCTGCCTGCTGATGGGAAGCAGTGAATGAACTCCTTGTTAGGCTTTACTTGCATTTGTGGCTTCTTATTTACCCATTAACCTGTCTTTATCTCAACCCATGAGTTTTTCAGCTTTTACCCTTTCAATTCCCTCTCCCCCTTCCTGCTGCGTGGGGCTGAGCTGCCAGCTGGGCTTAAGCCATGGCAGTCTGGTTTCTGGTACTTCTGCTGACATATTTCATAAACAACACTTATATTAAAAAGCATAAACCAAATTGTGCAATGCTATTTTTAAAAACACATGCCTTGAGGCCTAAAATTATATTATTATCTTTGTTCTCTTTAATTAACAGAACACTTGATAAAAGCAAGGAGTCCCTACGGCCAAGACTCCGTCTGCTAGACTAGAAGAATGTCAAAAAGCAGCTAATCTGCTTTTGGACAAATTTACAGCCACAAATTAGCTTAACTCTGATAGTACTTAAAACTTGGGAGGCAAATCTGAGCCCATTTCTAAACACTGGCTTCCTGTCTCCTATGTAGCTGAATCAGCACAAGAAGTGCTCTACAGTGAAAGGATACAGTCTGCTTGTTCAGAGCCTGCTTTAATCACATCTTGAATGTCTTCCAGCAGATCAAAATCTGGCAGCATTAGTGACCTCTGCACTGTAATGTTTTGGTACTGATCCCCACTGGCGAGGCCATTCCTTGTATCATTAGTGCCAAACAAAACCAGAGCGACCTCATCTTTACTCTCAGCAAAAACCTGGAGATACAGAAAATACAAAACAGGTATAAAAACACAGGTAGATTCATACACAACTATGTTAGGCAAATTCCAGCAGGCTAAACTAATTTTGAAACAACGTAAAACACACTGGATTTACTTTTCCTTACTTTTTCAGTGCTAGTCTCTCAAAATGCAATCTTACAGGGAGTTCACCAAGTTAGATATAATTCAAGTAACAGATTGACATGAGGATATCTGGGGCAAAACAAGTAGAATTGGCTGACTCGGTCCACAATATGAGTTTTCAGGGTAAGAAGTATTAAGAATATTAAAACATTTTAGAGAAAGAGAAGAGTATTTGTTGTGTCTATTAGTTTCCACTACCCTGATGAAAAAGAATGACCAATCCAAATACAGCTGACACAAAGTCCACTGTTACTCCTGCATAAAAACATACCAATTCTTACTTATTTCTCATTTGTTTGTTATTACTACATGAGGAAAATATTTCACAGATGCTACTGCTTCTTCCTTTTTAACAGATTTTTTAACACAGGTGAAGTCACAGGTACCTGTCGCTGCACAAACTTTGTCATAACCTTCTTGGCTTGTTCAAGTGGAGACTCTTCACCAAGGGGAGAAGTGCTCATTGTAAAGCCAACATCCAGGCACAGCACTGTTGCCACCTAGAAAGGAAAGACAGTACTGAAGTAAGAATGAAAAAGGGCCAATATAACCATAATTAGTTAAAAAGTTAAAAGGGTACACAGAAAACCTAAAGATCAAACTCTATCACTACTGGCTTCTTTGACAGTAACTGTTAATATGACACACTGGGGGAAGACAGACTGCACTGAACAGACCATATTCCAGACATTTCAGAGGAAAATATAAGAAAACCCTATGGTACACATTAATCTGTCAAGGGGGCAATTTCTGTACAACCCTACAAATGCAGAGATCTATGGGCTCTTCTACTCTAGAAAATTAAAAAGAAATATTTTAGTTGACAACTGAAAGAATGAATTCCAATTTATGGGATTAAATCCCCCAAGATGTAGGCTATGTTTTTGCATTTCTAATCATCACTTTAAGTGATTTACATATAACACTGCCCAACTCTTCTCCCAAATTGATTTACACAATAGTATATGAAACCAATAAAATTACTTGTCATTTCTCTTGTTCAACTCTTGCAAAGTTCCTCTAAAGTTCTTCCACAGACTCCACTTACCTTAATTAATCTGAGTAATTTTATTACCCATCTGAATGTAGTTGCAAAAGGAAATCTGCAAAATTATGCCCTGCACCACCAAGGCCAGTTCAAATTTATTGTCCCTGATCAAACCAAAGTTCCCTATATATACATCAAAATCTTGCTTGGTGGGCTGCCAGTATCTTAAATTACACTGCCTGCAAATATTACTGCCTGCCAGAACACAAGAAACTTGGGTATTACCTAGAATGGAGCCAGCTGACTTGCTTTAAAATACAAAATATATCCAATTCCATATGAAGCAAAGCTACTAAAAGGACACGGGCAATAAATCAGAAATCTGTCAAGTGACAAAAGATGCACAGTCTGCTTTTGCAAAGCAAAAATGAGTGAACAGAAAGAAAAGGTGTTGGTCTAAGCTCTTTTACATCTGGCCTTGCAAGCAACTCCAAGTACCTTTTCAAATATCAACCAAAAGTACCCAATTCTTTTTGCCACCCAAAGAGATAACTCTTAATAACAAGTTAAGAATAACTTGCCCAGGTTAGGTGTCTAACGTTCTGTCTTAGCAGCTCTCAAACTATTTTCTTATCCTCCTCCTTTTCCCAGAATATATTGTGCACCTCCCCTGCCAACTTAACAAGCACTGGTTTAACTCCCTGCATCCTCTGAGGACAGGACAGAAGAAAGCAGGAAAGAAGGCAAAGCAGCAGGGCTCCACAAGTCATCCAGCAATTTATATTCAGTCTTAGCACTCTATTCCTCACTCTGCCTTCAGTGCAGGCTTGTCTGGGAGCCAGGATTGAGTATCTCTGGAGTCAGCTGGGTCTGCAGAAGCTTGGAGTGGAACGGAGATAGTAACTGAGGCTGCACTACATCCTCACAAGGGCCTTGTTACTGCTCATCTGCCCGCCTGGGGAATTAATTACTCAATCAGCAACTGCAGACTCTCGGCTTGTTGCTGTCCCGTCTCAAGACACACAATGGCTGGCAGCTGAATCAATCCTGTTGCCCAAAACAGGTCAGCTTATCTTCACAGCTGGCAAGAAGAGAGCAAAGGAACCGAAGAAGCGCAGGCTTGAAAAGCTGCTGTTTTGCTCAACAAAAAAACCCAACCAAATAGCAAGTGCTAACGCGCTCTTCTGGTAGGCAGCAAACTCCAAGCACGGCGCCCACTCGGGTATGTGGAATCCTCCTCCGGGAAGAGGGCAGGTCTCTCTTTTGGTTATCCACGTCTGTGTTTCTACTCATCTGTTATTACGCGCAGTAAGGCCCCTTCCAGGTACAGGACACTTTTCAGATGCTCGGCACGCGTGACTGTGGGACAACACGGGCGCACCCGAGCTAAACCAACCTGCCTTGCCCAGGGACTGATAAGGGCAGATAAGGAACAAGCCCTCCTTTCTCCCCGAGCTCTCGCGGCTGAAGAACTTATAATAAATCTAAGAGAGAGNCAGTCTTAGCACTCTATTCCTCACTCTGCCTTCAGTGCAGGCTTGTCTGGGAGCCAGGATTGAGTATCTCTGGAGTCAGCTGGGTCTGCAGAAGCTTGGAGTGGAACGGAGATAGTAACTGAGGCTGCACTACATCCTCACAAGGGCCTTGTTACTGCTCATCTGCCCGCCTGGGGAATTAATTACTCAATCAGCAACTGCAGACTCTCGGCTTGTTGCTGTCCCGTCTCAAGACACACAATGGCTGGCAGCTGAATCAATCCTGTTGCCCAAAACAGGTCAGCTTATCTTCACAGCTGGCAAGAAGAGAGCAAAGGAACCGAAGAAGCGCAGGCTTGAAAAGCTGCTGTTTTGCTCAACAAAAAAACCCAACCAAATAGCAAGTGCTAACGCGCTCTTCTGGTAGGCAGCAAACTCCAAGCACGGCGCCCACTCGGGTATGTGGAATCCTCCTCCGGGAAGAGGGCAGGTCTCTCTTTTGGTTATCCACGTCTGTGTTTCTACTCATCTGTTATTACGCGCAGTAAGGCCCCTTCCAGGTACAGGACACTTTTCAGATGCTCGGCACGCGTGACTGTGGGACAACACGGGCGCACCCGAGCTAAACCAACCTGCCTTGCCCAGGGACTGATAAGGGCAGATAAGGAACAAGCCCGCCTTTCTCCCCGAGCTCTCGCGGCTGAAGTACTTATAATAAATCTAAGAGAGAGGCGGCCACAACAGCACGGGCAAAACCTGCGTTTAACCCTGAACTACCCTGCATCAGAAGAGACTTTAACGCAGCTTTCACCAGCAGGATCCCTTAAACACAACAGACACACAAACCGCACTTTTAACAGGGCAAAAGCAGCTCTCCCGCTATTTTAGCAAGCGCCACGGCAGTTACTGTTGAACACTGAGTCCCCTTGGAGCCGCTGGGCGCTGCAGGGGCGGCTCGGCCCGGGCTGCCCGGCCCGAGGGACCCCGGCCCCGCTCCCCGCCCTCACCTTTCCGCCGGGCGCCATGGCGCTCCTCCGGGACGCGCTTGCACCGCGCTCAGCGGCCCCCGGCAACACGGCGGCGGCGCCTCGCGTTCCGCGGCACCGGCAGCGCCGCCTGGTGGCGGCGGCGGNCAGTGCCTCAGTGCCACACCCCGCTGGAGCTGCCATTTTGGCCACGGTGCGAGCCCGGGGTTGAAAAGATATAACGGGCGGGGTTTAAAGATGTAACAAGAACTGATAGTGTTTGCCGTGGAATTTATCGTTGAGAATACCTTTAGCTGAGCTAAAGTGCTTTAAGGGTTGGTCACTGTATGAGCAGGTGCATCGCCTTGAAGAGAATTGTGTAGCACCGGAGGCTCCGATGAAACCCTCAGAGATTTCACAAGGACATGCATATATGTTGATAAGTGTCGGGAAATGTCATCAATACGTAAGAGGAACGCGGGGAAGGACAAACGAATGATCCCGTAACGTCAGTACACGGTCTGTAGTGAAGGCGCCTCTCCGTGCGCCTCGGCGATAGCGATGCCCGGGGCACCGGGCGTGCTGCGGCCGCGCAGCCCCCTGTGGTAAGGGAATGCCTGGTGGCTGGAACTCACAGACTGAGCTTTACAGGTTTCTTTTAAAAGTCGCTTTTAGGCAACAAGTTCCCTGAGGAGAGGTGGTGGCAGAGCACATGTCACAGCCAGAGCCTGTCCTGTCCTGTCCAAAAGCGGCTCCTGGCTGACCCAGCCCTCACCCATGGTGGTTTAACCCCAGACAACAACCAAGCCCCCACAGCCGATCACCAGCAGGATTGGGGAGAGAAGTGGAAGCGTAAAAACCGGAAAACTCCTGGGTTGAAATAAAAGGAAAAGCAAAAGCTGCACGCACAACCAAAATAAAACAGGGAATAAATTCACAGCTTCCCATGGCAGGTGTTCAGCCATCTCCAGGAGAGCAAGGACACATCACACGTAACAGTTACTTGGGGAGACAAACACCATCACTTTCAACATCCTTTTCTTCTTCTTCCCCCCACTTTATATACTGAGCATGATGTCATACAATGGAACATCCTTTGGTCAGTTTGGGTCACCTGTCCTAGCTGTGTCTTCTCCCAACCTCCTTGCCGGCATTGCAGGACAAAAAGCAGCAAAGGCCTTGGCTCTATGTTACTGCTGCTCAGCAATAGCAAAAACGTTTCTCTATTATCTCTAATGTCTCTGTATTAAGCACAAATCCAAAACACAGCCCCATACCAGCTGCTGTGAGGAAAATTTACTCTACCTGAGTGAAAGCCAGCACACCATGCCACAGGGCTCTCCGGCTCCTCCTCACAGCACCCCAGAGTCCCACGGGACGCAGCCTGCTGATGGAGTAGCCATTCCCCTTTCCCACCAGGACAGGGCTTTGGGCTGGCTGGAATTGTCTTGTAAGTTACATTCTGCCCACGAATCACCAGCAGGTCAAGATTGTTTCTTTAAACACTAGATTTCCCCCACCATTAACAACAGATAGAATTTCTGAGCCGCACTCCTGCCAGGCTGTTTGATCGAGTGGCAACCCACAGACATTAGAATGTCCAAGTATAATAGATGCTATATCATGTATACCTTGGTGCCTGTTGGGTATTAAATCATCAGAGATGTACAAGAATGGCAAATATTTCATCATATATATTGAGTACCTCTTCTTCTGCATTACTTTCCCTGTATCCTTTGAGGATATCATTACCAGTGTTCTTTCACTTCCTGGTATATCTCAAAACCCATATTATTATCTATAATTATTCTCCAAACAGTGCACAAGCTGGGGATACTAGTACAGCTACAAAAGAGTAAATCTCACACAAACACTTGAAAAACCTTATACCAGAAGGACTCTGCAAGCACAAGTGTTTCCTTTTTGTATTGAGCTACATCTGAAGACAAAAATCTTCCTTCTCTCCTTACTACATTGCCATGCTTTGGAAATATTGTTAATTGAGGGATTCTCTCTTCAAAGTACTTTGCATATCAAAGGAACAAAGCAGCTTGGCAATGTGACAAACATTTTAGGGGAAACCGGTAGGCAAAGAAACCCCAGTCAGCTACTGCCAGAGAAAACCATGCATTGTCTTCCTGAATGTCTCTAAGGAGATTTCAGATTAATCATCCAAGAAAATCAGGTCTGTTTACTATTATTATTATTACTGATGTTATCTTAATCCAAAAGCCCTCCCTTAGGTTCACAACCAGGCAAAACCACTCTCCAACTGATTTTCAGCATAGCTTGCAGTGTAGGCACAGACACAGATGTGGACAAAAATGGGAAGAACAGAGAAACAAGAACTGAGCAATTTCATCAGCAATGGCTTTTCACACACCAGCAGAAAAGCATTTTGCAAGGCACTATAATCAATGAACATTTTATTTTTATGCTAGGGTTGGAAAGTAAAACCCCAGCCCCAACTGCTGACACTGAATATCGACACAAACCCTTTCATAGTCTTCTCTGAATCCCAAATTTGACATAAAAGCTGAATCCCAGGCTTTGGTCCAAACTCTCACAGATAGAGCAGTAATTGAAAACATTACTCAAGAAAACCCCATTTGGGCCAGAACTGGAAACTTCTGCTTTGCAGGAGGTTTGCATGCCCAGACCAGGTACCAGAATCCTATTCCTTTACAAAATCCAAATAAAACTAAAGATACCTGTAACCATCAAACTCAATCTGTGATCTTCCTATCCTTCCACAGTTTGATATAAATGGAGGCTTTTATCTCCCTGGCAAAATACGCAAACAATAAACCCAAACATTCCCCCTTCACACCTTCATGCTGCCAGACTTCCTCAGAGCTGTTTCCACCACTAAAAGGAAAACTGGCTAATCATTCCTGAAACAATTCCCCATTTCCTTTTTCCACTGCAAATCTGCACAGAGCTCCCTTATAGGCAATCATCAGATCTGACTAATCAACTGCATGTGGGCGCACTGGGGCTTGGTTAGCCCTATTTTACAGAATGTCATTCTCTGGGTACAAATAATAAACATGTGACGTCTCAGAGGACTCGTGATCTGGGGTGATCAGCTGCAATCTCATTTGCACAACAGTGAGTCAGATCGCAGTCCCGGTGAGGTTCTCACTCATTGCTCTGCTTAGTCCTTTTTTGATTACTCTCCCCCAGAAAAACAGGCCTAGATTAAAGCACACTCTTGGGAAGTAACAATGAAGGTCCTGCCTTGTGTTTAACTTCACTCAGAGCCTTTACAAGGCAGCAAGGAAAATGGCTTTCCTGGCTTTTTACAAGAAGGGATGTATTATCTAGAGAGTTATAGCTAAGACCCAGCTGCTTATGGCAGCTCTGAGGAAATGTGAATTACTTCAATGTAAAAGTAGAAAAATGACTTGGCCTTTCTCCCTCTCTACCCACAGGGTAAAACTTTGGATAAATGCCTCGTAGAAAGAATACCATAGCCATCTGGGATCTAACCCAATAATTTTATTGAAATAGATACAAGTAGAATTTTCTGCAGAAAAGCAGATTTAACTTTCTAATCGTTACCTATTCTTTGCCTGGGTTCATGCATAAAAGTGAGCACTAATTGCAGACTGAGGAATTATGAACTGAATTTCCTACAGAGAAAAACAAAGCCGGGCAAGGACACTGTGATGCTTTGTATTTCCACCAGTACAAGCTTGACAGCAAGATGGAAGACAAAGATGGGAAATTGGCACCTAAAGCAGAGCTTGGAAGCACATCTGTTTCTATCTTCCTGTGCTGGGTTTCATGAGATATGCACAGTCGTCTTTTCCCAAGAGGTCTTTCAAACACCTGCTTGCAAGCACGTGCCAAAACTCTGGTGCAGACCAACACTAGCATTTATTATGCTTGTTTAGTGATCCTTGATGGCCCTTCCCAAGGGATGCAAGCTTAACACAGTCTTTCCTTAGTTGCTTCTGTGAAATTCATCTGCAGGGAAAAGATCTCAAACACTGATTCCTCTCTCAAAAACAAAACAGGTTTTTGATTTTAAGGATCAGCTGTAAATGCACAGGGCTTGCCCTCTGTCCGTAACTCATGAACTCTTGTCACACTACAAAACTGTGACTTTAATAAACTAAAAAATAATTTTAAAAAATCTTTCAGGCAGTTTAACTGTTCCCATCTATTGGCCTACCTGCTCTGTCCATTTTCAGTTTAGCTCATGGAAATGAGTCTATTAAGAAACAAAAGAAATTTCTGCAGTAGAAAAATTAGAAAGCTAAATAGGAAGGATTATACCACACCATCCAACCTGAAAAACACAAAAGAAAAACATAGTAAGGAGAGGTAATGAGTTAGAAGAGTATATTGGTGTATCCTGCCAGGAACCCTCCAGCACGGGGGCTCCTGAACACTGGGAAATGGGTGGATCACAGCTACAGATACACAAGCTACTTCAAAGCAGCACACCCAGAACTCCTAATCCCACACCACCACAGAGGGGCACAGACTATGCTGAGACTACACTTTTCTCAGGCAGAAAAAAAAACTTCCACTGGCTGTCATATAGCAGCAGAGGCTTTATCAAGTACCACAGAGGGGGGAAAGCATAAAGTCACAAGCCAACTATATTTACAATCCCTTTTCCATGTGTGATATTTATCTTTTTCGTGTCATCATGGAGTCACGGTTGACAATCACAGTCTTCCATTTGCATGCACATACTGTCCTGCAGAATTGCTGCCCAGCCAGTAATTCTTCCACCTGTTCGTTTGTAATTCCTGATGAACTGAATAGCACATTTGCCTAACAAGCTGAATCCTGATTTCTTTCCTCTTTCAGTTCATTTGTGAAATTTGCAATGAGAATTTTTTTTAGTTCTAATCCTCTCAGCCATTTTGCTTGTCATCCCCCTGACTTTGGTGACATTTCCAGATTTCATAAGCACCATTTTGTCTTCAGGCAGATCATGAAAGAACAGGGCTCAGCCCGAGATGGCTCTCCCAGCAAATAACCACTAGACAGAGATCTAGAGATATTATTCTAGCTTTTGCAGCTATTTTGTCATACATCCAAAGACACAACACTTCCGAGCCTGCATGTAAGAATGTAATTTGAAACAGCATCAAAGCCTTATTAAAATCAAGGTAAATAATTACTGTCTAGAAAATACATTTCTCTCTTAGAAAAAAAAAAAAAAGGTGTGTGATTATTTAAAAAAAAATTCTTTAAAAAAATCCCTGGCTTTCTTTTTACTTAATATCTTCTGAACACCTATCAAAGGCTTAATTATTTGCTATGCTACTTTCCAGTATCTAGGACACAAATAGTCTGTAACTTCTGACATTTTTGGACTTCCTCATCCTTTTTTAAACTAGATGTTATATTTGTAATCTCACACATCTTTTTGAGGGAAATCATTAATGCTCCTAAGCTTGCTTTAGCCAGTTTTTTTAGCCTTGGATGGAATTCACTCAGTTGATTTGAAAACATCTCCACTGTTTTAGGAACATTGTGACATTTCCTTTTTTATCTGGAGTCACTTTTTGCTGCTGGTGTTAATTGTGTTGCTGCCTGATTGCAGATGACCTTTGTAAATGGACTATCTTCCAGAGCTGTCAATTATTTAATTAGCTCAAAAGGCAAAAGCATATGCTGTGGGTCCAAAGGTTCCCTCCCAGCTGAATCTCATGTAACTGTCAGGGTGAGTCTATATAATGTAATTTCATTTTCTTTATCTAGTGTGGTTTTCTGTAAGAAGGAAAGAGAGCATTAAAGCTGCAGAAGTCCAACTTCAAAATGAGAGGAAATTCTGATATTAAAGTTTCTTTTGCAACCTTAACCAAGTGTTTTGCATCAATATTTTATGATACAGGTTCAACAACAGAAGCAGGTATGTTTTTCTCATGGAATATCATAGTCCATTTCAATACATATTTGGATAAAATTAGGGCTGTGCACTAAAGGAATCATGAGACTCTTACCTCAGTTGTTGCAAAAATTGGGAGACATGAAGCGAAACAGGAAATTCATATGATTATGGTAACTGAATGGCATTTTAAGAATTAAACACACTGGTTTTGTTAAGCAGGTTGCCTGTATTCTGATTTACAAAGCACTTGAGCTGGTTGTGTGAGTCACATTTCCTTGGTGCTACATTTAAGATAGAGTCGGATCTGTGCAAATGTTGAGCACTCACAGGTGTTCATGAATGGAACTTCACTTTCAACACAGAAAATGCCTCATTATGCTCAATATTAAAAAAAACAATCAGCTGCAAGGCATCTTAGTGGGACTCTGAGACTTCATAGGTTTTTGTACCTTTTAAAATCCTTGTGCCTTTTTTGCTATGTATTAATTTATCAGCATCTATGTCAGATATTAGTGGAAAACAACTAAAAGTATTTTCGTGAAGTACTTGCATGTTACAGTGGCATGTGTGATTGAGACGTTGTTTTGCATGATCTGTGAATATGGGGTTTGGCCACGCTTTGAAATATAGGGACAAACCATAATGCTGTATTAGCTTTTCATTAAATGTTTTCCCATACCCCACTGTATAAGCCTGGCAAGGCAGAGAAAGAATAACATGACCTCTTGCGGATGAAGATTGTTCCAGATTGCATACCTACAGGGACAGAGGGATTAATTTTATATTCCTATATTAAAAATCAGCACAATGTAACTTCTTAGTATTTTCCATTGCAGTTTCACGGTGTATAGACTTCTTTGGATGCATTTCTAAGGCAGAAAAAAACATACTGTTTTTATCCTCGTTTTTCAATTAAACCACTGGGGGGCAACGTGATCCTTGTCACCAGGCAGAGGCAGCCCTGCAGCCCGAGGATTGGGGAGCGTGTACCCAGCAAGCACAGCCGAACTGCGGAGGAATTTCTGCATATGGGTATGGCACAAATTAGACAACAGCAGCAAAACCATGTTGCGCTGTTTTGGAAGGTAGATTTAAAAATTTCTTCCTACATATAAAGCTGTGTTTCTGCTTAGGATTGCTTCATGCATTCTAAATCTGTGGATTAGCCAAAGGATTTCTGCAGGAGACGATGCAAGGGGCTATTCAGCCTGGTATCATGAGAAGTGAAATATTTCCCACTTCTACATAACTGAAAATGTTAGGCATGTTTCTACACTTGAAACAACTCCGGCAGACCTTTTTGGATTGTTAAGTCTGTTACAACACATTATTTGTTTACTATCTTTTATAGGACTATCAGCTATGCAAAGCCTGATTTCCTTTAAAATGAATACAAATAGTTGGCTCAACTGCATTCCAGAGCACCTGCGTTAGTGGAGAAGACCAGAGAGACCATGTCAGATATGTTTGTTTTGGGGAAAGCACCATCCCAGAAAAAGAGTATCAAATAGTGTTTGGAAAAAAGTTAAAGCCGCTGTTTTAGGAAGAGGTAGTAAGTACAAAGTAGACACCAATAAAATGAAACAGTACCTCAGAAACTGTGGGGAAATGCATTATAGGACACAGCAAACCCACAGCATTTTTCCCAGAAGCTATGTATTGGCTGCTGCTATTTCAGGTTGGGTTATTGCAGTAGCAGGATCTCATCCACCTTGTTCTCCACACGGCCATCATTTCAGTCTTTATCACACCGCTGTCTGTGCAGTAAGTCTTTGTTTGCAGCCATTAGCAATCTAGCTGTGTTTGCGGCATCTCTGGAAGGCACTTGCATGCAGTGGGATCGTTCAGGACAAGCCAGCTAGGATAACTCAACTGTGTGAAGGATTTGCTCTGTGGATGTGCAAGGATAAGCCTTTAGTATCCTCTCTGTTTCATCCTTCCCCCACCAGCATCGTGCACGTATGCATGCACGCGCTGGCTAATAATCGAATTTAATCCTCACAGCACAGGATTTTGTTCCTTATCCATCAACTGACCTGTGGGAGGGGATGAGGAGTTTTAACATGCCAAACAAGGCTCTTTCTGAGGAAGGGAGATCTGGGAGAGAGGACCCCATTTTCAATTTCTGTTTGCCTACACCTGGAAGCAGATTGAAATCAGACTGAAAGGATAAAATTTTGGATCTTGAGAGAAATAGCAGCCTTAAAGCACTTTAAAAATGGAGCATTGCAACACGGAGGGCGGGACGTCATGTTTTAAAGCTTTAAATTCTTGTGAGTTCCTAGTTTGTGCAGCTTTTGAGGGCAAAGCAACAGTGTGAGGGAGGGAACTGCTATTTGAGAGGAAAGACGAAGGAATTAGGTTTGGTTTTTACTTGCGTAAATTGATGCTAACCCATGACGCTGTCAGATACGTGACAGTGTCAGGTGTAGAGGCAGGGGAAGAATAATTTCAAGTTTTTCCTGTCAGTTTTTTTTTGGCAGGAACGCCTTGGAGGGAAAGGAGCCATCAAGATGACAATGATTTCTGCAGGTTTTTTTGTACTAGACATTAAAGGCAGACACTAAAAGTTTTATAACTTTCTATTGAAATAAATTACAAATTTAGCCACCAAAAGAGATTTCATTTTAGGGTGGGACTTTGTTTTAGGGTGGAATTGGAACCTCAGAGCAATCCTGCTGTAATCATGGGGCTGGCTGAAGTCACCAACATGCCATGAAACTTCTGCCTTAGAGCCTGTTTCAGTATTAGAGTTCATCGTTCCGGTGGCGTTTAATCACATTAGAGAGTAGCCAGTGCTTCTCTTTTATTGCTTTGAGTCTCTGAAAGTAGCTCTACCAACACATATTTAGGGAGAACTGAGATGTCATTTTGCAATGACACTATGTGTGCCCTGGGATGATACTGCTCATTATATATATTTCACTTTTTTCTTTACTATGTGCAGATACTAGGAATTATTTCTGCTCCTTTCTTAAGTTGCAGAGGAGCTCATTTGAATAAATTACCAAGGGGTGAAATTGCTTGTATTTATTAATTCTGCATGCAACTTTTATATGCCTAAAATGTTAAAGAAAATCTCCATTATGATGGAAGGATATTCCTGTAATAGCTTGCAATTATAAGGGCATCTTGCTACAAATAGATTTAAGTACATCATTAGAAGCTGACACTTCCATACTTCAGGACAAGTAATGTATTTTATAAAAAAAGACTGGATAAAAGATATGTTCTTCTTAGGCTGACTACCCCAGGAGCTGTTGGATTCATGCCCACCACTGAAATTGAAAAAACCATTCAGTTTATTTATGATATTTGGGGTTGTTCAGATTACAACTGCAGATGATTCAGATAATAAGGCTAGAATAAATTAAGCTATATTTGTGTTATATTCCGATGAGATAGTTTGGCATTATTTTGTAGTAGAAATAATTGATTTCCTTACCTTATCACTGGAGGAGCATAAAGAATTTGGCATACATATAAAGATACTCAAAGGCACCTTCAAATATATTGGTCTTAATATACATTACTGATGGAGGAACTAGTAGTAAACCAAGCCCTGAGGGAACATGTTGCCTGGGAAGTGGGGTTTTATCCTATTTGCAGGCAGAACACACTATCAAATTGAGTAGTCATCTTTTTTTTAGCCTGTGAAGTTAAATTTCCAGCTGGAAAAAATGGCTGGGAAAAGGAGCCTTAAGACAAAGAGATCACATCTAAGATTTGTATCTTAAAGGACTCCAAGTCAAATTTATCCATTATATATCTTATTTCAATGGATGCAAACCACAATGGATTTTAGCTGCTATATTCTGGTGTGTTTTAGCGCACTAGAAGCAAGGGTATTTTTTTTAAAAAGAGAAAAATGCATTGTTGGCCTGACTCAAGCATTCTCTTTATTTTAATGCATTCTGACAGACTTCAGCTACCGTGTAATGACATAAAATTAGGAAAACTGAAAGTTAATAGAACTGGGTTACCAAGGGGGATACATGAGAGACTCTGAAGCTTTCTGTGGGCTGCTTGTTTGCAACGCAGCCACACTTCACCTGTTACGTGAAAGGATGTTAAGGGGACTTTTTGAACTCCCTGCCAATTTACCTGGATCAAACTCACAACCAGAAGCCTTCTCTCATCATTAAGTGGTTGCCTGTTGGAAGAGAAATCATGGTTTAGTAGTTAAGACAAGCAAACATGATGTCCCTCCTAATTTACCAAATTAATTGAAAGTTGTGTTTCCAAGTGGATTAGCTCCCTGAATGTGGATCAACCTGTCTTTTTTTTTTTTTGTGAGTTCCCACTTCCATCCGGGGAATAAATGTCCATGGACTAATCTACTCAGAAATGAAAACACATTAATCCAACTGCCTCCACGTTGCCAAGTGTTTGGAAAGGAGCAGGAAGGGCACAGATAATTCTCTGACTGGGACAAAAAGGGCTTGCACAAATTTTGAGCCAAGTACTGTCCATCACAGTGTAGGAATGTGGGCTGTGCATCCTTATTTCCTCTCTAGTGCCAGTGTAATTGCATGCTTCAGTGTGCAAGAGCACATTGGGGTGGCTTTTCTTAACTACTGCTTGCAGCTTCTAAAAGGTATTCATGGGGGTGGTTACATGGATCCATGGAGCAGTCTCTGCTGATAGTGAAGAATTGCAGGATCCCTGCCTTAGGATTCAAAGTACTGGCCTGAGGGATTAGAAGGGTGAATTCAAAGGATTCATTGTGGATAAAACACAGTTCATTCTGTGATTGTTTCTGTCCTCAAAGAAAGTGAATGGGATGGGTAGTCAGCAGTGGGGTACATGCTGCAGTCATACAGCTGTGCTTTGTCTGGTGCAAAGGTCTTCAGTAGGCCTCCCTCAAACTGCTAGCCATTATCTTATAAAATGATTACCTTATACCTCAGGGGTGAGAGCTGCAAAGGCTAATGAGCTAATACTCTGGGCCCACTACCTCCATCTGACACTACCCTGTCACACCAGGAAGCCAAATGTCCTTCACTATGTTCTTTACTAGAGGTAGAAAGTCTTCAACACCTGCCACACAGGGAATTCTGTTCCCTTGGCACTGTATGCAGAAGACATCAAAAGAAAAACACCTTCCTGCTATTTCCAGCTGTTGCATGGGACATGGCACTGTCAGTTTGAGGAAATCATCTGCTGGTAGCATTTTGGCTTCGAGCTGCTACACTGAAGCTGTGCTAGCCCTCAGCTAGGAATTTCGTTTGGGTTTTTCAAAGACCCATGTCTCCTCAGAGGAAAGATTTCAAAAAAGTGTTTTCCCTGAACTACAGTAGGACTGTAATCAGACTGTGTGGGAGAGCACCAAGGGTGGCATTTAATATTTTCACACCTTGAAGAACTGTACTGGTGGATTCTCCTTTTATTTATCAGACATACGCCTGAAGTACTCAGGATTGTAAGAAATCTTCCCAGCACAGCTGTAAATAGCATCTCCAAGTCATAGACGCACAGACCATACTTGTAGAGTTAAAAGTACTTCCTATTTTGCTATGGAAGTGTGTCCCTCCATATAGATCCTCGTGGCTAAAGCTAAAAAGATACCCAACAAGTGAAATTAAATCAATAGTTTTCATTTGTGCGCTATGAAGTTAATAACAAAGAACCCAGAATGCAGAGATACAACAATTCTGGATGGGAACTGGTTAACGTGAGGTAGAACCGAGACCCATTTCAGACACGATTTAAAGTGGATCATCAAATATAATGAATTCTAATCAAATATCAGCATAGAGTGACTGTTTCTATCCCACAACACTGTTTTTAACAGAAATTCAAACAGAGGCATGAGAGCAACGCTCTTGTAAAGCCACATACATTTTTATTCTCCACCCAGGCCAGCAAGGATGGGAAAAGGGAATGCAATTAAAAATAACAATCAAACAACACATTATCTTTACTTTAAAAAAAAATCCAGACTAGAGCAGCCAGAAACACAATCAGCAATCAGAGTAACTGGAATTCCCTGCAGTTTGACAGTGGCACATAAGCAGAAATTACTTGTGAGTTTCTGAAAGCGGGGTAGAACAATACAAAAACTTGTGCTTTTTTTCTATTACAATTGATAATGATGATATATATTTTGCAGCAGGCAAATCGCTACAAGAGGATAAGGGGCTAGAGAGAAAGCTATCCAGAATACTATAGAGAAAAGTTTGAATTAAATAGCACCAGAACTAACCCCAAGCTTAAAATAGCCCCAACCAAAATCAAGAGCAGAACACCTTGACCTTAGCAGGAGCTAAGTCAAGCTTGGTTAAGTATAAAGAAGTAGAAAACACATAATGGATTGTTCCAGTACATCTCCCAAAAGATGATCTCCAAACCCAGAAACACAGCTGCCATGGCAGAGGGAGGGTACTGACTCCTTTGACGCTCCTTTGTGTCTACATAACAGTAAGAGGCACAGATTTGGTTTTGTCTCCACTCCAGCAGGCTGTTTGCAATCCTGAAAGCAAATCCTGCAGCTCAGCAGACATTTCACATGGCTGTAGTCTGTAATGAGCTCATATTTATCATTCAAGCCCTCTGTAAGCTAAAGGCTCTTTGTGCTACTGACCCCAGCCTTTCGTCTAGCCTTGAACAGCTGCTGTTTGGCAGTGACAGCTGAATTGGTTTTCTCCCTGTGCAGCAATGCACACTTTCTTGCCAGCCATCCTTTCCCCAAACTTGTTTGCTACATGTTGGGGCCAAGATACACAATCCACTCCTTTCATGCCAGCAGTGTCCCTTTAGGCAAAGCGTGAGAACACTTGCCAGTGGACCCTCCTTCTCCTTAATGCTTGTTAAGCATCCCTTCTTTCCTCTCTGCAGCCATATGGGAGCCTGTGATTTCTACGTGCAGCAGTATTAAGCAGGGTGGCTGCACTGGGTCACTACAGACTGCTAGCACTGTCATGACTTGTCCTCAGCATCTCTGTGAATTCAGAGGTGCATCAACTGCTTGATTGGGACAGACCTGTGAAAGGTATTTCACTGTCTGAACGAGTCCCATGCATGTATCAGCCTTTTTGAACCCCACCTGACATGGTCTTGCAGGTCGGGGTCTATTTTGTATTTTTTTTTGCTGGAAGTTGGTCATTGTCTTGAAAGACTTCAGTAAAACCTGACAGCAGGAAGAAGCAAACACAGCCTGGCTGTACCTGTGCCCAGAAAGCACCTCTGCTTTGTCAGTAACGTGTGGGGCCAAGCCTGCTTTTGGTGTTTGGGTTGTACACTATTCACACTATTAATCCTCCATCCAGTGCCAAGAGGCTCCTTTGACTCTGCCTTCTAGGGATCAAGGATGCAGCAGAGACTATATATTTCTCAGTGTCAGCCCTAGAGGATCGGATGGACTTGTTGATACATCACTGGTTCCAAGAGATTCTAACAGTCAGCGTAGTCTTGAGGTCATCCTTAAAATGCAACACAAAACATTAGTTGCCATGAAATCCAGCTTCTGAACACTTCTTTTTGCCATCCTAAAACTAGAGCAGCTCCCCATCTGGTAGGGAGACTGGGGAAGTGAAACACCTATATAGACATGAGTGACTGTGCAGCTGACAGACTGCACACCATGACTTATCTACCTACATGCATGCAAATGGTGGGCTTCTCTGGCTCAGGGCTCAGACTGACTTTCTAGCACCAGCTTTCTAGCACCAGCTGAACTACAGCAGTCAGAAAATCAATCTAACTCGGTCCCCCTCTTTTATTTTTCTCATGTCCTTCATAGGCCAAAACCCCAACAGTCAAACCAGGAAAAAGAACTTTTCTGCTAGTCATTTTTTTAAAGAGGCAGTTAAAATTTTTCCAGGCTATGGTGGAGACCTCAGCCTGGTCAGGAAGCCCACTATGACATGCCAAGTCCCAAAAGAAGGGAAACCCATTATGAAAATGAGACTTGAAGGGAGGAGGATGTATGATCCATTGCTTTTCCATACAATTAACCAGGAAAAGGGTGGGGCACACACTAATAGACATGGGCTCCTCGAGTCCCCCATTCTGAAAGGGGAGGTCCCACAGCTCCTCTGTAAGAGTAACTTGAAAACCAGGACTTGTTTAAGTGAGACCTTCCCATTCCAAGCACTGTGAACTCCACCTCCCTTAATCCAGGTGCTGCTAGTCCATGCCAACATTGCAGTGAGATGCAAACTGATCACCCTTCCTCAGAGCAGGTGTTTCTTTCCTATAATGCAACTGTTTCCACTTCAAATTGCATACTACTCCCATAGCTCATTCCTTCCTAGCAGTGAACCTATCAAGAGATCAAGTGCATCTATACACCTACAGCCACCTCAAGGAGCCTGGTGACAGGCCCATTGGGTCCCCATGCACTGCATTACGAAGCAAGCCCTTCTCTTTCATCGTGTGATGGTGGTGTTTCAGATCAGTGTAGAGCTCACACACCTTTGCTGGCAGCTATGCTTTCCTCTCACAGTGAAAGGCTTGACACAACTATTCCAGTTCTCTGTTTGTCAGACTCTGACAGTCTCTAAGCAGTCAGCCTAGCTAAGTGTGCTGCACTTGTTGGAAGGTCTGCAAAAGGATCCTTTCTAGGAAAACTGCAGGAACATCACACATTTTTAAATTTAGCCTTCACCTCTGAATGGGTTCCTGTCTCCTGAAGTTCATCCTCTGAGCAGAGGCTTTGCTGGGTCACTGTTATATCCTATTTCTGGAAAGTAAAGTCTAATGTGAAAGAAGTGAACTTTGCATCATGTACCTCTGCCACTCAGCAAACAGCCCAAGCCCTGCAGACCTGGATTTTCTTACCATTCCCAGAAGCTGTAATTAGCTACAACAGATGACAAATCCTTGGAGAGCCACACACCTTCCCACCCACAGCATGTGATGCATTCTTGATTCTGTGACATTTAAAGAGCACTCCCGGCCCAATATTTTATTAATTGTTTGTGTTTAAATATATATTTGAAAAAAACCAGTATGTTATTTTCTAGGTGAAAACCACTCTCATGTGACCAAAATAGTCACCCAGGACAAATGCTCAGACTGCTGAGGTCTCAACCCCCTGAGCAGAGCTCTTGCCAGAGAGACTACCTGAGATATTGTCAGAATCTAGCAGCTCAACAATGCTGTACGGAGAACAATCTTCCAAGCCCAGCTTGCTGCAGAGCCAGCCACAGAAGCCCTTCTCCATATCTCTGACAGCATGCCACCAGTACCCAAAGGACCATGCTACCTGGGCCACAGCTGAATACAGGCCTAGGGAAAAAGAAACCACCATAATTATAATTGGGTAGAAGATAATCAAAAAGGGACAAAAGGTGATTTTGTGCCAGAAGGTCCTCTCTTCATTGTACACCAAGAAGATGTTGTACCATGTAATGGTTCCGTAGTAGAATGAAACCACGAAAGACACTACAAAAATGATGGGCAGGCAGATGACGGTCCAGAGGACAATGTGGGGTCCTCTGTCCAATCCAACATCACATTTCTTCTTCTTCTCAGGCACGTCCTCTTTAGGAGGTTCCTTTGACTTAGCCAGTTCTTGCAGCTCTTTGTCTGTCAGTGTGACATGGATGTCCACCATCTGACCCTTCTTCTTTCCCCTGGTGATCGTTCCAGTCAAGGTGACATATCGGCTGTCTAACGGCATGCTCCAGACACCTGCAACACAGATAAACTCATCTATATTGGATGACAAAAATCACATGGGAGAAGACTCCAGTATCTCCACTAGAGACAACATATGAAGGGAAAGTGCTGTCGGAGTATATGAGTGAGATAGAGTAACTGAACCAAAATCATGTGCCTGTTTTCTCTGTTTTCCTCAGGGATTTATTCCTGAACAGAGTGTACACTTGGGATGAAATAGATAAATATGATTGAGACTCTTGTTCTGGAATAAGCACATCCCTGCATGGAGCTACACCTGAATAGCTAATATTTCACTTTACATTGGTACAGTATCTCAAGACAAATTAATTTTTGAAGTTTAGAAAAAACTTACAAACTGTCTTATAATTACATTTGCATTTTAAGAGATCAGTAAGGGCACCAAACAGGACAGTGCTGGTATATGTGTTAAAGTTACACACTGCCTTATCTTTCAAGTGACATTCGTATAGGATGGTCTCTGTAATGATACTGGCCATAAACTCTTCCATGGAGCTAAAATATGTTTTCTCCTGGTCTGAATTCTGACTAGCTTGGAAGGAAGTCTTCAGAAACTCTTGAAAAAAGAGGCTGAGCAGTTTGAAGTGGTCCGCATCATTCACTTAAAGCATGCACAGCATTTTTCTGGATCAACCCCAACCAGCACATACATTTAAAACTGTGGCAGGAACCAAACTCTGCAAAGAACTGCAGGAGACATCTCCAATTGCCCTGTAATGCTCTTTGTTTCAAAGCATTTTCATGTATGAACTCAAACTCTCCTTGCCTGCAGTCTTAGAGAGGGCTGGTCCCACTGTCACTTCCATTTGACCTTACAGCAAGCTGCCACCAAAAAAGAGTTTATTGGAAGTGAGTGTTCCTGAGAATACATACCATCTGGCATAGACTGACCCAGGAATTTGGATCCTTCCTCAGAGTTCCTCTCTCCTCCTTCTTCATCCGCCTGTTCTTCTTCCACCTTGTTGTCGCTCTCTGACCGATACACAATTATTGACTCAGGACGGGACTCTTTCTTCTTCTTTTTCCTACGGTCCATCGTGGCTTCCCCATCAAAGGTAACAGTGGTTGCCACCGCCCTTCTCATTGTGCCACAGCGAGGGCTCTGGCCTCCAGACTTGCTGTCTTTCTGCGCAGTCTCCTCCATCCTGCTGCTGCTCTCCAGCACCTCACTTGACATTTTGTAGCACCTGTTTCCAAACTAACAGCACCAACCCTGGGTTTAGAAGTTACCGATTAGACAATGGTCCCATGGATGCTTCGTTCTGATAAGATGTCCCACTGCTGACATCCAAACTATGCACTCCATTCCCAGCCTAAAATAAAAGAGAAAGCTGATAAAGTGTCTTGTTCTTACCCAGAAGAAAAAAATTGGCAAATTTTCTTACAAAGGATTACTTCCAACTGGTTGAAATGGGATCTGAAGATCCTTATTGCTGTCCTGACCACCAGTTTTATTACACAGATAAATATTTTGTGGTATCTAATCTAATCTTGATTCTCAAAGTTCAATTTTAAATTTAACAAACCAAAGCTACTGGAAAAGGAAATAGTTATTAACATTTTTAAGAAGGGATTTTACAAGCACAGCTTACTGGGTGAATTTAACATTCCTCTACAATGCTGGAAACAAACAGAAGACAACAGTTTTGGCCCAAACACATTAGAATAAAGGACTGAAACCACAGATGAAAAAGAAGTTGACTGATTTAAGGGACTAGATTAGAGACAACTGCAACAGGAACACTGCACTTGTCTGGCATTACAACAACTATACTAGTGCCAGCCTTTCTCATTCTGAGTGTTTTCTGATTTACTGACCATTGAAAGGATTTTACAAAAATTATTCAAATGAATGATGTTTCAAACCTTAATAATTTAGCAATTTTCTTGCCAAACTTTTTTAAAAATACAGCACATACAGTGGATTTAAGGCAAAATTATTATTAAGATGACTTTGCTAGGGAGGGAACTGGGAACCACAGCATCTCCTGATTGTGCAGGGTAAACAACACAAATCTTCTCAAATCTTTGTACAAATACAAGGGCTTCATTGTTTTGCTCCTCATTCCAGCAAAATTAACAGCAATATCAAGTGAAACTGTTATCTATGGCAAAGCTGCCTAAGTAAAAACCACATAACTAAACATGCATGGAGGCAGACAGATCCTGCTCCATGAATATGGAAGACACAGGACTAATGGTTCTTAGATTTCATAACATTTAAGAAACTGACTGTTCCAAGTATTCATGAAGTATTTAGGTACAAATCTGAGTACACTGAATAATGCTTTAACAACTCTGAAGAGCTCTTTTGAACATTTACATAAACATTTGTATTTAAAAGAATGCATATGACCAATAATTAAGCTTCTAGTATTTGAGTCATCTCTTTAACAGGAAACTATGAAATACAGTTGTCATAATTTATAGCCCACACAATGCTGAGAAAATTGTTTTGTTTGAACAGATGCTCGAGAAGAGTTGAGCATTTTTAGATTTGGTAGTATGGTCCTGGTTATCCCATAGATCTAAGGTTTTGCTGGTCTGTTTTGAAATTTTGTGCAGAACTTTATATACACCTGCCTCATAAACATATTTCTGCCTCATAAACTCACACAAACCACCTCCACATAAAAGTTTTAATTGTATCACTCTAACACTTAAGGATGTGACCAGTTGGCTCTATGGGGCTTTGAAGAACTCAACAACTCAGATTATTTTTTTGCATTATAGAAAATAAATCTTCCCTGATGATCAGAAGACACATAAAATGGAATTAAAAAAACCCCCCAAGACTCAGCATACTCTCCTTCTAGATCACTGAGCAGAGAATGTCTTTGTTAGCTCTGTAGCACAGCTGAGAAACAGATTGTTTAGATTGCCATCTCACCTGCCATGCAAAAATGTGTGCCTAAATTAGCAAACATACTGGTAAACAGAAATTCACATAAGCTTTCATTTGGTTATTTTTAAAAATGCTTTTATGGGTAAACGGAATGAATGTATGTTATGGAACAAACTCACTCTCTGCAGTAAATTCACCGAGGACGTGCAATAGGCTCTAACATTCTCCTCTGAAAATCAGCAGTAAAATTTCATGTTTTGCACCTATCAAACCCCAAAGTCACCTGATTGAGCCTAATGAGCCCCTGGGACAACAGTGCAATTCTGCTCCCAGAAGAGATGAAAACAGGCCTGGAAACACAGAAAAACCCAAAGGATCACTGCTGGGACAGACTGTGAAAAATCTGGAGACAGAAGTTGATTTGGGATTAGATTCACAAAGTTCCTGGCTGTAGTTCATGCTCAGTCCCTACTGACTTGAAAAGGGTATGACTTGCAAGTAACATTTAAAAATAACACAAAGTTACAAAGATTTGTGGTTGGGCTTTTTTTCTTTTCCTTCTTCAAGTTGATCCAGCTATGGCTTTGCTTAAACTCACAGTTGATGATAAACTGGCATCAGTTTCAGTATGATGCCAAAGCCTAAAGGACTGTGTCATCCTTGACAATGTGAGGAGAAACAAGGTTATGTTACTTTTGACTCTGTCACAGATAGGCACTGGAAATCTGTGTCCTATTCTTGTGCTCACCAGTCAGGCAGAATGATGATTAATGACCAGAAGATGCCTATGATCCCAGTTATTTCGCTGCGTCTGACACTCCCACCCCCATTATAGCAGATACTGCCACTGTGAAATTATGACCAGGACTAGAAACATCTCTGCAGCAGGGTTATCAAAGGGTGGCAGCTCAGTTTCTTGTCTTGCTGATAAAAGGAGGGGGAATGGACAACGGGGGACAAGCCCCTAAGAAGTACTGTTCCTATGGCCGAGTCAGAGTCCTTGGGCTAAGGAAGTGAAGGAGCTCAGACTATTCTGATTAAGGCACAAGGAGGTAAAATCTCATGTGAGTCTGTCTACATGAAAAACAAAAACATGAAGGAGACCACTGTGACTCAGCAGATGAGGATGCAGTAAGATAAAAACCAGAAAGATACAAATACAGGGCAGATGTTAGGTAGGTGTTTGAACAAAGTGGGTAGGTGGCACTTGATGCACATCACTGGATGATTGATACACCATCCCTGGCAACTTCCAAACGTGGACTGGCTATCTTGGCAGCAGTTTGACCATCTGTACTTGACTAAAAGAGGTGTTAGTTGTTAGTCCTCTGGTTTATGTTAGGGAGCAGTCAGATTGAAGATGACAAAGATCCCTCTTGATCTTATACCTGTTTTCACAGCACATGTTTATTCTTTTCTCATTTGTTTCCCACTGAAGCAGCTTGAAAACCCTCTGCAGCTGGTCCAGACCTTTTCAACACACCACTTGAAAATACCACCATCAGCCCACACCCTGCAGCAGTGCTAGTGAGTTGAACAGGCTCAAGCCCCAGGCCCATTTTTCCTGGGAGTATTTTCTCTGTGTTTGCAGACAGGAAATGGTCTCTTGCAGAAATCACAGTAGTGTACACAAAGCTTATTTTTTCTCTCTTCCTTTTCTTTACAGCCTCTAAGAACAAGGCCAGCCCTCAGCACTACACAGCTGTCCACAGCACCAGTTCTTTCAGCCACACACCAAAGTCTTCATCCCTTAAAACCCTTGCTGTGGAGCTGCATCATGACAATGCTGTGCATCTCCTATTAGGGATGTCTCCCACACAGGAGCACAGGGGCAGACAGAAATCTAATAATTGTCCACAGGAGGCAAGGAAAAGAAATGATCACATTTCAGAAATAGCAGTTTATTAGCCAAACAATTTGTTATTAATCTCCATATGAAAACAGATGGAGAACCCTGGGGAGGCGGCTCTGCAAAAACACTCTGTAGAGGAATTTTTAGAAGCACACTCTTCTGTTACTATGCAGGAAAGCTACTGCTACTTATGCTTCCCATGACAGTAATAGTCTTTGACACAAAAAACAGGAGCCTAAAAGCTTGGCCTTGCACCATGTAGGTCAAAGGAAGCTTCTTCCATTGGTTTTCAGGGCTTGATCCTGCTGCCAACAGAAGAGAAATTATCTGGTTTGAATGCAGATGGGAAGGAAGAGCCTTTCTGCCAGCTAATAAAATCCTTGATCTTAAATCCCTGCTACAGCACAAGTAACCTTTTTATGACTGCTCAGAGCAGATAGGAGAGGAAAAAATGTAGACAATAAGCATTGAGAAGCATCAATTTTTATTTTTATAGTCACGTAAATTGTACAACACATAAGGACTGGCACTGTGTCTTCACTCACTTCACGCAGGGATTGTCTGCAGAAACAAAAAACAAGCTGTGCTTTAGAAGCACTGTGAGTTATTCAGGATGGGGAAAAGGTAAAGAGGAATTTACCCCAGAGACACACCTTGAGAGAGAACTTCCCAGCCACAAATCTTCCTTTGTTTGCTGCTTTTACTCCATAACCTCCACATCCCCAATCCTATCTCCACCCAAGCGTGACTCTGATTTTGTGCATGTGCATGTGTGTGTTTTTGAGTATGCATGTAATCCAAAGGATCTTTTTCAATCCCTACTAATTTTTAAAGGTGTTATCTGTTGGCAGACTGTACTCATGAAAAAAATAGATGGTATTAGATGCATCCAGATGTTCAGGACAGATCTGTCTGTCACCAGTCAATCGTGTTATGACAAAATGCATTGATCTAATGCAGAAATGCAGCCCCAGATGCAATAAAAACATGTGATGACCTCTGTAAGAAAGCATATTTAATTCAGACCTTATATAGGGGAAGGGCCAAATGGTAGGGCTCCCTCAACAGCTTTGGATCTGTTTTAAATAGCTAAATGACTCCACATTGTCTTTCACATCCTCACCTGGTAAAACAGAGGATGCCTGTCTCCTCTTTATTTCACGGTGCAATAGCTCAAACTCGATTGCACAGTTACTTGAATCTAGCAAATACTCAAGGCTGTGATGAATGACATATTAGAAAGGGAGGCAAGAACAGCCCCTCCCTACCAGTGCTAGGGTTTGTGCAGCTTGACAGGGAGCTTTATCTGAGAAAATAAAAAAATGTTATTTTTAGCCAGATGGATTTCTTCATCAGGTTCACCATGCATCTACTTCTAGAGGAAAGAATATTTAAGGAATGGGGGAAAAGTACCTCTCCTGGCAGTGGCCCACTTTGAGGCTGCATTAAGTGTCTGTACAACAACAGTAAGAGGCACAAAGAGAAGCATCCACCTCTGCCACCTCAGCAAGGTAAAAGAAAGCAAACAGCAAAGTTCAAAGATCACACCCATCTTTCCTTCCCTGCTTAATCTACAGGCTTGCAAGCACTTTCATTTCTTGGAGAGAGAGACAACAAAAATGACCGTGCTCTGGCTGTGCATTCAAGCAGAAGCAGACCTCAAGCTGGATGCCAAAAGCAGAGGATGGCACTGAGCACCCAATCAGAGGGGTAACACAGTAAGATGACTCACACCACCAAAAACTTTACAGGTGTTTGCTAACGGAGCCCATTAGGCACTCCATGCCTTCCCCTCAGGAGCAGAGGGGGCTAAAAGCTGAAGCTAAAAGCAAAGGGATGTGTAGGCAAGCAACACATTTCTGCAGGCAAGCACCAACAGACCCAAGTTTGCCCAGTCCTTCTAATTTATCATGGGGACACGGCAGCTGGCATTGGTGCCAGCACTGCACCACACTGCTGAGCAGCTACTGGACCGATCCTACTGGCACTATGAGCCAGACCTGCATTGGCCACCTCAGCTGCTTGATCATCACTGAAGCTGCAGCAAGACTAAACCTGCTTGGTCTAAAGATTAAGAGCTTGCTGGCTCCTTGGGCTATGCTGGGCTTCTCAGGCCCCTGTCTCTCCCCCTCGTCCCTCCAGGAGACACTCAAACGGCTGCTGACAGTATTCTACAGATACAGCCAAATAACAAAAATAAAAAAAGTAGTGGAGAGAGGCATTCCAAAGTATTGCTATATTGTTTCTGAATGTGATTTTCAAAGGATTTTTTTAAAAGTCAAGGGCATTTTACAGTGTGTCTGTTTTATGAATCAGTTCTTTTTATTTTCCTCTGCTGCTCCATAACTTTTCCAAATGTCACAGAGTAACTGCTGTGTAGATCACTTATTACTGAGGACTGGAAGACAGCAGACAAGAACATCTGAGCATTTTTATTTTATATTAAATGAAATGCCTAATCAATTTTCTTGCCTACCAACTTTTTTAAAAACCCCAAACTGTACCAGTGTGCCTTTTTATAGAGCAAAAGCCTCAAGTGCTGTCTTGCTCTCATCTTCCCACTTTTTTGTCCAGATAGTTAGAAGAAAGAGAAATTGAGACAAAGGACACAAAGCTTCCCACTGCTTCCACATGGGTTATATCTGTTTCTTTATGCCTATTATACAATGCTAAAAATGTCAAAGAATGGCACATTAGCCTTTAAGGAGAATCAAGGTTTTAAAAAGAGCATGACTTGGAAATGGAAGTTGGTTTGAAATTGTCAAAGCAAATCAAGCATTTAGAGATGAATCTTGACTAAATCAACCAAAGTCCCTAAATCTTGTAGGAAAAAAAATCTCAACCACAAAGTGGAGACATGCTTTCTCTGTTCCCCTGCTCTATCTCTCACTTCTGCATTTGCCAAAACAGGCCATCCTGCACCCTGAAACAGCAGGTGCTCATTGTAATCCCTACCACATCCACCGAGTCCCTGTTGGATTACACCATACCATAGGAACAGCTGAACAAAATCAATCCCACCAATTTTAGGCCAATATTCTGCCTCCACTGCAGCATCTTTAGTCTGGGATCAAGTGTAGCAACTATTTGTATTGGTATAATACCCAATTTGTCCTCAGTTGGGATTGGAAGATGCACTAGGAACTTGCTGCATACAACCAACCAGAGGTACGCCTCCTCCCCTCTAGGCTTGCAACCAGATGCCCAGAAAACAGTAACAACAGAGTAAGGATCTAGTACATGAAATTGGAGTTTTGATTCCCTCACCTTCCATACCACAGTGCAGAGAAAATACCTTCTGCACAGCACATACACATAGGAAAGTGCAAGTAAAAAACACTGCTGTGTCTGAAGCCTCCAAAGCCAACAGTGGTGGGTGTGAAGCACCTCTGTTAACACAAGACATCTTCTACAGACCGGGCAGGTGATGCCATTGAAGGACTGCAAGACCTCCATCATGCAGTGCTCTCAAGGGGACGTTTTAATGCATGCTGGACTATTGTCTGACCTCTACAAAAACTAAAACCAAGCATCCTGGTTGGCACCTCAGGCTCTGCTTCCTCCTTTCCTACTCAGAAGATCTCTGACCATCTCAGTCTCCTTTCCTGCCCTGCTGGCAAGATCAAAAACCCCAGTGCTTTACTCAGACAAAATGAGGAGCAACCATACATCAAAATACCTGTCATCAGATAGGAAGCAGTTGCAGCCATACAGCCTAATGGAAAACACAGTGAATTGTAAATCCTGTCTGGAAAGGATTATCTGAAAAATACTGACACCAAGATACATCCTGTGGTTCTTATTTAGGCAAGATATTTGGGGCTTCAAATCAGAGCTTTCTCAGAGTAACTCCTGCCTGCAGCCCAGCAGTTGCTGGAGAGCACAACTGCACAGAGAGAGAACTGGAAGATTCCCCTGGGAGTGATTCAGAATTGTTTAATGCATTGCACAGTAAATATAATCTAAAGTATTTAGACACTATCTCCAGCAGCAGGAATTATTTGGCTCAGGGGACTTGTGATTGGATACAAGTGCAGTCAGAGATCCATGATGCCAGGATATTAAAAATGCAGCACTTTGAATTGCAGACAAGTGAATGCTTTAGTATCATTAGTATGGTATGTGATTATTTAGAAAATCTACGTACCTGTCTCAAACTGTTTGATGCTGATATTCTATATCTTGCACCACTATGAGCTCTGCTTTGGTTAGGATGTCTGTCTTGGTATCTCTTGTATTTGTTTTTAATCACTGGAATGAAATTCCTAGGGACTATGATGAAAAGCTGTAAAATCATGATTATCTTCTAATTAGACTGAAATCCCCCAAGATCCAGCTGAGAGTAATGTAACCTTTCCAGAGAGAAAGCCCCTAAAGACATGAATTGACCAGAGAGCCTGAACATCAGCTGAGGCTGACGAGCAGGTTGTTCTGACACAGAAACCAGAAGCCACAAAACAGAAAGGCTCTCACTTGCTGGTGAGAGATGGTGAAAGGAAAAGCAGCCTCAGGAAAGAATGTACAGGAGGTGAAAGTAGCAGGGAATTCCAAAGAGGCTTGTTGCATAATCCCTCTGGAAAGTCAGAGAGGTGGGGACACAAACTCACAGAAGTTTTCATTTGGTTTTGGCTCAATCCAGGCATTTCTTGTAAGAGGTATGGGGAGTAAATATTTTATTCTTGTTACGCTTTGTGTGGTTTGGTATCCCAGGAGAAGATATGAACCTGGAGCATCTGTAAGAGCGAGGAAAGCAGAGACTGCTGGTGTGCAAGCCTGTTTTGGTTTTTTTTGAAGGCTAAGTAGCAGAAACCCTCTGCCAGAAATGGTATCTGACATCAAAATTTTATTTCTGGCACTAAGATACTTTTCATTAAATCTCTTCTGCTCTCACCTCCTTGTCAGACTTTTGACCCCAGGGTACCTGTCCTCCTGTGGAGGTTTCACTCCTGTTTGGAGCCATCTGTTTTCTCACATCAGGTTGGTATTGAACAACCTGTGAGACCTTCCCCCTTGCCAACATGGATTATGAGCTACAGGAGGGCACAGACCCCTGAAGGATAGCATGCTATAAGGAAGTTTTAAGGCAGTACATGTTGGTGCCAGGATTTTTAAAGGGTGGCAGCATTCTGGACTGGCAGATGTCATCAGCTGAATAGCTGAGCCACAGGCGAGCAAAGCACGTCAGCTTTGGACAAAAGTAGCCTTTTCTGAAAATGCAGAGTTTCTTATTCATCTCAACAAATTGAACTACTTCATTCAAAGCCAAGATACAATCTGGGAGCTGTAAAAACAGGAAATCTAGTTTTTCCTTTTTATAAATAAAAAAGTAAATGTTCAAGAATGACATGTGCTAATCCCACAACTCCCACGGAGAGAAAAAAGCTACTGATGAATTCTTTTTCCTAAATGTGTCATTTTGATTTTTGATACACCAAGGCAAAAAAATTCGGATGGTTAACTTCAAAAGCACAAAAATTAAGACTCCAAGGCTTTAAATGCAGATTTATTTTCTTCCAAGTGCAAGCTGACACATACTGAAAAAATAAATAAAAAAATAAGCTGTCTAATCAGGCACTATTTTCTAACACATAAAAATTCAGAATCTGAACATTATCTTTATAGAGTAACATAAATATGTAAGAGCCTTCTGTTTACTGAATTTACCGCTATGAATGCAAGCAATGACAGACCAACATGTTTTAGTGCTACCAATAAAATTAACATTCCTTTGTGATTAAGAAAATACAAGCATATGAGAAGATTAAAATTGATTTTAATTAATAAGATTTTCTTCCCTTCATCTTCAATAATTTTGAATTTCAACCCCTGGATTAAAATCGAGTCACACAAAGGTACAGTTTGAATCCTGTTCAAAGGCAACCCAGACTACAGTGAACAGAAGCCACTGCCTTGCTGAAAACATCCGTGAGCATTGGTTACCTCAGCTCTATTCTTTGTGGATAGATTTTGTACCAGAAGATTCAATGGCTACCCTGCGTTGAATTCCAGGGAATTGATGTCTCCTTTTCTCTCCTTCTTCCTCTCCAGCCTTTATACCTTTTCCCCTTGTCCTCCCACTCATCACTCACAGATCCTTAACTCATGTGTTCAGCCCCTTATTTATGGCATTTCTACAGCTATTAAGAAATTCCAGAAACCAAGCAATATATCCTGATAGGGGGAAAAATTTTTTTGATAGTGCTCTCGGGGAAGAACAGTGAAATCAAGGAGGTCACATGAGCATAGAGGCCCCCTGGATTTTCTCTGGAGCCCTGCAGCTCAGTCAGGATGGCAGCAGGCAGGTTGGAATATGAAGATCTAATTCACTAGCACAGATGAGTGCTTCTCCCTGGGATTAATTAATGATCGCTCTGATACAGCCTGCCTAAGATATGTAGGGCAGCCAGAGACAGTTAACAGGGATCTGTGAAGTCTTAGATTGTCAATATAATTGAAGAAGGGGAATTTTTTTTTTTTTGCAGTGTCACTCACAGTGCTTCTTCACATTTTGCCTCCAGAAAATGGAGTGTTTTAAAACATTAAAGTATTCTGCAAACCCATCCAAAAAAGGCAATTTTATCTAATGGTCACCTCGCTGGCCTAAGCCAGCATGCAGAAATCCAGTCCTGTCTTGTCATCCTTTGCTGAATGAGTCTGGACACACTGGTAATTTCTCTTCTGTAAATTTGCTTTCCCTTACCTACACTCAAGAGAAAGATATACAGCTTCCATCGAAACACACTGTACTTCAAAATATTACCTTAAAATTGTCTCTGATATAAAGTATTAAACCTTAGAACATGTTTTGAGAAAAGTAAATAAATTTGTTTAACAAATGGGAAAACCACGACAGACTCAATGATTCTCCCACTTTACCTATCTGTGTCTTTTTTTAAAAAAAATTCTCACTCTCTTCTCCCATTAGCCAACTCTCCTAAGGCAAAAATAAAGAGACAAAATTGAGACATACGCTCAAACATCTCTTCTATTGAAAAGGACAGAGGAGCTGCCTGGAAAGACACTGAACAGAACACAGACACGCTGCTGGGCACATCAGCGCTGGTTAAAATCACCTGCAATGGACAAAGATGCTCTGTCACTTCGCTGTAGGATAAAAAGGAAAACAATGTTGCCTGTTCTCCGTGTCAGCTGAGCAATTCATTCTGACCTTAGTTAGGGCGATTTTTTTTTTTCTTTTTGGGGGATGTGGGAGGAACTCCACCAGAAAGGCACCTTAGCCCCAAATGACCGCTCTGCTGGGGACACGGCAAACTGTGCGGCTGTCACCGCAGCTTCTTCCCGACACGGTCCATGCCCGGCAAGAGGATTCCCCGCCCGCGGGTGCAGCGCCTTTCTCCGCGCCCTGTGTCACCCCCGGGCATCGCGCGGCTGGTCCCGCTGCCCCCGAGGGGGGGGACCCGAGGCGGGGCGGGAAGGACGGACCCGCGGGCGGGGGCGGGTGGGCGCCGCTCACCGCGAGGCTGCAGCGGCGACCCCGGGGCGCCACCGGCCCCTCCCCGGCGCCGAGCGGAGTGTCTCCCCCTCCCCCGCAGGGTCGGACCCCGGACAGCGCCCGCCGCCCTTACCTGCCGCCCGCGGTGCCGCGCTGTGGCCGCCGCCGGACCGCGGGCACAGTGACCGCGGGCACAGTGACCACACGCACAGCGGCCGCCGCC
>VXBA01002949.1:536569-558995 GCA_013399895.1 Serilophus lunatus | reverse complement strand
GACAAGGTGAGGTTGGTGCGGGGTTGTGCTCTTGGCCCGCTGGCTCGTAAAACATGCACCGCTTTAAACAGAGCGGTCCCGGTGGGGGTGTGTTAAACCCGGACCCTTTCTCTCAAACTCTCCTGTCAGTGAGTTTTCATCTTAACTGGAGGATTTATCAGGTTGTTGAGCGGAGCAGTGTCGTTTGGAGCTACTGTCCACACGGTAACTTTAGAGACGTGGTGCTCCTCTCAGTGCCTGTGACAGGAGCGTCCTGAAGTTGAGTAACATCTCCATCGAGGGCTCCGTGGGTTTCCTTTCCGTGCTGAGAACAGACAAGTGGCAAAACCTGGAGTGAAAGGCAGTCTCCTGACTCTCTGACGCGAGAGTGGGAGAAGTAGAAATGACACCTTGCAACACCTTTCGTGCAGGTTTCAACAGAAGTGTTGGGGATCATCAGCATCCCATGGGATTTGGGTAGTTCATTATTATCATTGGATTCACTGTCTTCAGAACACCAACACCAGCGTTGTGCCTCTCGGGGCCACACTCCCCGTGGTTTGTACTGTTGGAATGTGCACCACGACACTGCACTGCATAGTAAAGAGCTTTCTTTGTTAATCTGTGCTGGGAGACATCTCTGCCTCTCCTGGCCTTTGTCCCCTCAGCTTTCCGCTTGCTCTGTGGAGCTGAATGGAGGATTAGTTCTGTTACATTTGTATTACTGGAGAACTAAGCATTTCTTTTCAGGTGTCCTTACATGCTCCCTAAAAGAAATGCTTTTGAAGCATCATCACACTGTTGGTTGATGACATTACCCAATTACCTTAACTTGTGCTTAATTTGATTTTTTTTTTCCCCAAGCAAAATACAAATAACAGATGTGTGTCCATTACAGGCTAAATGCAAAATAAGGCTGTAACTCTCTACAAATCACTTGAGAGAAAATGAAGAAAGTGCTATGACTTAAGTTGGACTGAGTAACCGTCCTTACCTGCAGAATTGCTGGTTACTCCTGACAAGATGATCAGAAACTTTTTCCATATATACCTTGGGCTTTAGGTAAGGGGGGCTGGCTCCTACAGGTATAGGAGCAATGACAGATAATGCCAGTCATAATGTACATTGTTTTTATAACCAGTCTCCTTTGAAGCCATATGGACAAATTGAAAACTTTTATCTGGGAACCTGTGACCTCTTTCCTGGACCTTACCAGGAAATGGTCTGGTCATTTGGGATGAAAAATAAATGAAGTAGTGTCAGCTTGTACAGCAGGTACCAAGTCTTCTGTTCCTCAGTGAGTTAGAATCTCCTCCTCTCCCAATTAGCATAGTTAGCAAAAATATAGTCTTTTACTGGACCTTACTCTCTATCAGTATGTGTATTAATAAGCGCTTCAGTTGATAAATATAACAGTGCTACTCTGATTCAGTGTTTGTGTTAATTGGTAAGTGTGTGTGCCATTTTATGAGCTCTGCGTTAGTCAGGTGGTTGTGCAAGTGACTGGAGTTCTTAATTTAAAAAAAAATCAGACCTTGGGGACTGCTTTCTTAAATGTGATGTTTTAAGATGGCCACTGATTAAAGGTGAAACTCCTGTTCTATGGATATGTAGTTGCAGCACTTCCATCTGTAAGAATTCAGCTCCTCTATTTTTAAATTTTTTATTTTTATGGAGAGTTTCACAAGACAGCCTGACTCAAATGAACAGCTTGCTGCTTCTTCCTCCCACTGGTTATTCTGAGTTGATTCTGGTGGTTGGTTGAACACATGAAAGGCCAAATTCCACTTGGCAACAGAGGGGGTGGGAGGGAAACTCCCACACCTGGCAAGATAGTAACTTTTTTTTTGACTGATAGAGGGTGTTGAATTGGTTTATGTTGAAGCAGATGAGCAGCTGACCTGGTATGAGGAAGGGATGACTTCTGCTGGGATGCTAAAATTGTGGAAGGAGCGGAACAAGCTGGGAGCAAGACCTTGCTTGCTTTGCAGTGGGAGCTAGTAATTTGCTTATCCATTTTATGAAATTGCATGACTGCTGGATTGCACTAGGAATCAATTTGGTGTCCTTTGGTTTAGTCTATGTAGTAGACTAAACTGCTGAAGCCTTAAAGCTGTCCCGAGTCCACTGGTGTGACAAGAAACTAGACTGGTTGTAGTGTGAGTGCTTGAATTTAATTTGGCACCTGCATTGTTTTTTTCTCTGCAGAGTGATTCCTTCTGCCTCCAAATACTGAAACCCAGAATACTTGAGCTCCTGCTTAGTTTTTTCTCCTCTCCTTTCTGCAGCTAGGATTCTGCAGTGCCACAGGGAAGCCTCTGTTCTTGCTGCCTGTAGTCTGCAGATAGGGATTAATCTCATGAGGCTGTTATCCTTCAGTCTCTGTCGGGTTAAAAAGCAGAGCGTTAGATTTGCTCACTGCTAGTCAAAATTACAGCCAGTCATGCACTAAGATTATTTTTGTGGTTTTAGAAGCAAGCATTTTTTTGTAATCAAGACCTGCTGAACATCTTTAAATCACTTAATTGATAAATGAGGCAGCTGTGAGCAGAGGCAGCAAAAGTGATGTCTGAAAGCTACTTTGCTGACTCTGCAACTCACAGGCTATCTTCCCCTCTGCAGGAAGGAGAAGGAACCTTGTGGACTGGGGTTTTTTTTTTTGATTGCTCTTTTCCTGGAACAGAGGGATCTTGTTGCTACGAAGCACCTGACATCAATCATTTCTCTCTCTTGCAAGAACTTCACCATTGTCAGTGACTAATAATGGCACATCCTACAAAATATCTCTGTGATGTTATTAAAAAAAAAAGCATAATTGTGTGAGCTGAAGGATGTTTCATTTTGTCTCTACAGGTTGCAGTGTTGTTATTGCCTCTCGTAAATTTGACAGATTAAAAGCTGCTGCAGAAGAACTAAATAATAGATTTTCTTCCATGACTCCTGCCAAAGTGACTCCCATACAGTGCAATATTCGCAAGGAAGAAGAGGTAAAGACTAGTGACCTTGTTCTGGGGCTCAACGTGTCAAAAGCATAATGTGTATGTAAATTCTCAGACCTCCAAAGGTCTCCAGTCCTCTCAAAAGTGACTTAGATGAGGGCATTTGTGAGCCACCTGAGCAAGAAAGCATTTGTCACTGCAGATATTTTTCTGACCATGCTTACATATTTCAGATGTTTCTGGGAGATGCAGGCCTTGGAACTGGCATGTGTCCACAGCTGAGCCGGAGCCCACTTGGTGGGATTGTTTGTCACATTTCCATCACGGAAGCAAGGGGGTGTAAACTTGTGAAGATGGAGCCCTCAGAATAATTTCTTCAAACAGGAAGGTGTAGGGTGGAATCTTGGTGCTTGTGACTTGACACAAGTGCGCTGTACTTTCAGTTTAGCTTGTATTAAAGCAACCCCCCCCCCCCAGACACAGATATATAATGTTTTAGCCATGTCTGCAATTTTGGTCACAGTTTGAGATTGGTCTCATTGCGAATTCTATTACTAACCCTGTTCATTTTTTCTTTTTTCTTCTTATTACAAAAAATGGAATACCAAGAGCCAAAATTCTGAATCCAGGTTCTTCTGAAGTCTCCATGCACCTCCTGATTTTTTATTTGTGTAATTAAATATTTAAAAGTCTGACTTCAGGTGGGCTTTTTAACTTATTGAAGACAGCTAGAAAATCTTCCAGTAACCAGTGATTGCTACATTTTTCTTAACCTCTCAAAGTCTCTGTTAAATAACTTAAATATTAATGGCCTTCAGTAGCTGTGAAGATTCTTGAAGTATCCTAATACATAAACATAAAACAAAGAAAAAATAAAATTCTTCCGTCCTGAAACAGTTTGTGCCATAAAATATTTATAATGATATACTCAGACTTTCCCTCCTGAAGGAGATGAACCCTAGGGCTGTGCAGTATGTCATTTCACCTACCAGTGAATTTTAGGTTTGTATTTACTGGCATGAGCAATGCAACATAATAGGTTATGACAGATGTCAGAGGGCAACTTACATGATTAAAGCTACAGGAAAGAAAAGAGGTAAAGAGAGAAAAAAGGCTTAAGCCTTTGTTCATGTCTGTTTCTTGCAGAAAGTACCCTGGCAGGCTTGATAACCTTCTGCGCGAGAAACTTATTTCTGTATCTGTTTAAAAATTATTTAGTGGCAACTGCAGTGTTCTGAGAAATAGTACAAGGTGAAATGAGGTTATCTCCACTAAACTACCATTGCTTTTTTGTTTCTTGTGTAAGTGTGGCTAAAACCTATTTGACAAAATAGGCTAAAGTAGCTTTGAAAAATTTTAAAGGTGCTTTTAAAGCCTTTATAGTGCTGTGTAAAGTATTTAGGGATTATTTTGTGTTATAGGTAGCCATGCTGATACTGATACTTGAAGAAACTTTTGTCCTTTCTGTTACCTTGCAGTTTTATCATAGAATTGTCCTGTTTTCAGTTTAGTTTTAAGCTCTGATTTACAGACACACCAGAACTTTCTTAGAACTTTTCAGATGGTATTGGTAAAGTTTCTATTGGGTGTCACCTGCCAGTGGAAGTTCTCTTTAACCATTGTCTTTTCATGTCTGTATTCTATTGAAGAAAGGGTTCAGAGGAATAAGGCAGATTAAACTCCTGTCTTGAATTTTAAAGTCATTGACTCAGTCTTACAGTTTGATTCACTTCATTTCTCCAGCTGCTCTTTCTGTTGAAGTTCTTTTTAGAAAAAAATCACAATGAAAATTTAATAAGGCTTTTGCTGAAGATTTAAATAAGGAATGCAATTTCTGTTGCATGATAACATAAGAACTTGTGTACCTGTTAAACAAATATTTATCCATTCCAGATGCCCATCCCCAAGACCAGATTTTTTTTTACTAGTTGGAGACATCTTGTTCTTTAGCTTGTGTTTTTCTGGCTCAGTTCTCCTCCATTAGTTCTTCAATGCTTGAGATTCTCAAAGATTACTAAATCCTGGCCACTTGTTACTTACTTTCTAAAACCACTCTTGGACCAGAAATGTGTGGATTATATTTTCAGCTTTTAAATTTGCAGTGAGGATAGCACTTCCTTACACTTAGGTATTTTGGTTTATAAATTGAAACTAGATAAGCTCAAATTAACAATCATTAACTTACACTGCTGAAAACTGTCAGAACTGAGGCTTGTGGCAGGTTTTCCACAATGCACTGCTTGCTATTGCTTATTTATTGTATTTGCTGAGAGCAGCAGCGGTGAATACTTTCTGCTATTTTGCACATGATTGCCTTGTGGAAACTAGAGGCAAAATACCTTTGGGCATTGCTTTGTTAAAGAACATTGTACTTCCACATTCAAAACCTATTCCATTCTTAACCTAAAATTTAATGCCTGGGACTAGGAGTCTTAGGAAGAGGGATCAATAAAAGAAGTGGTGGAGGATTTTCTAGCCTAGGAGGTAACTCTTAAGGAGAGGCAGGCAACACAGTAACATAACTCACTTCAGTGTTTTCACAAATACAGGAAGAGCTTCCTGTTAACACTAAAAGATGGAATGAGAGGGCTTATATAATTTTGGATTCCCTCTAAAAAGAAACAAGACTTGTACGACTATGTTGGCTCTGTATGCTATTCATTAATAGGTTTACAAATCATTGTCTGCTTTCGGCTTAGTATGAGTGAAGAGTATTTGCCTCAGAAATCATGGAAGAATATTTTGGGTAGAGGACAGCCTCTCCAAATATTCTGTGTGAGTCATTACATCCTCTTTCTCAGCTCTTATACCAGGTACCAAAGAACATGTGCAGGAGAAAAACATTATAAATGTTTCAACAAGGGAAAAAAAACTTAAGAGTTCAAGCCTCCTTAGGTGTCAGAACTGATCCATCGCAAGCTACAAAGCTCAGGAAACTTTCTGAAGAACTACATAATTCATTTGGTATATCCTTCTCTCTGGCATCTCACTGAAGTCTTTCTAAGAGTAAATCTTTCTTTTTAAGGAAGCCACCGTGATCATCTGTAGGAACAAACCATCTGTTCTTACTATAGCATGCCATTTTGTTTTCATCCCTCCTTCTCCATCAGTTCTGCATTTCTTTAAAGGCTTCTATGAATTCCGTCCTGGTTTTCATTTCATAGCCAGGCAAATTAGAGGGAGGGACTTTTTGAATAGAGAAAATTTAAGAAAGATGAAGATACTTTCAAATGGCCAGATGATTATTATGTTTTTGCCTCCTATTGCAAATCTTAAAGTAACTGACCTACTTAGGAGAGGACACGGTTCATGCTTCTAGTTTGGATCTGTGAAATTCAAGCATTAAAAGGTTGATTGCTCATCATATAGTATAATGTGTTATTAGAGCCTTTTCTGGCCTAGGAACAGTCAAAGGAGGTGCAGTGAATTAATTGCTGCAGAAGCTTGATGGCAGATACCATGGGAATAGCTTAATGATTTCACATTTTTAAGTCTCTAAATCTTCATCCTCAGAAGCCCTCTTGCTTTCTAGCAAAGCTTACTTTTCATTTAATGTGCAAGAAATAATCCTGCTTGATGGAGGATTTTCAACCACTGCATAACCTTATTTTTATCAGGACTTTGCTGCTGCTTTTTACTAGTTTTCCATTGAGTGTTCTGTAAAGGATAAACCCCCCGTTTCATTTTTTAAAATGGAGGAGTAGAGGGTTCTGGGATGCCAGCAGTAGGTTCTGAGGCTTCTGTATTCAGTCATCATGGGCCTTATCCTGGAGCAGTGATGATGTACCTGTTCCTTATCCTGTGGTCTGGAGTGTATGTGGTGATATATCTTCTTAATGATTATGAAGCTGAAATGATTTTAATTTTTTTTCCATATTTGCTGGGGCTGCCCACATAGTGTGTTGAGAGCAGGTCAGTTTGCTCTTGCTGAGATGCAAACCAGACAGCTCTGTGTGTGTGTGCCTTTTCAAACCAAGCTCTTTATCCAAAATCCAAGGACCTAATTAAGCAATTTCAGTGCCTCAATGTAATGGTGACCAGCATGGAGGAGACAGACCCCATCCTTTTTCCACCGTGAAAAGAGCATTCTAATTACTTCTGTGTGTGTTAGGAAGGGGAAGCATATATTTGTGGGTCTTAAATGTTAAGCTAAAGCAAATGTATTGACTTTCAAGACATGAGGAGCTTTTTACCCTTGTAAAGCCTTTTTGCTATATGCTGTGGACAAACATTTCTTTAACTGGCACCTAGATGAGTAGAAGACCTGTCTAGGTAAGTGGAAGATAAAACCTTCTACTTCTGGTAGGCCACTGCTGTTCTTGAAATTAGCAATTCAGAATTCTGTGTGCAGTGTCCCCTTTCCACACAAGCTCCAGCAACAGCACCTGCTGCTGGACCAGACCCTGAGGGTAAAACCTGTCACTTGGACATCTGACAAACCAGACTCCTTCATACAGACTCAATGCAGTGCTACTTAGCACATACCTTGTGTCTGAGTTCACTAGTAGCTTTTCTTTTCCAATAAACTTTAAAGCTTAGCATAGGCTCAGTTGGTTTATAAATACTTAATGCCTGTCTGTGTGAAGCCTGTAGTGGAAGACTGTGACTTGGTGGGGAGCTGTGGAATAAGAAATTCCTGTTGTTGTACTTTTAAATAACGCAGGAATAACACAGAGTAAAAATACCTGTTACCACTGTGCCAGATGCCTTCTAGTTCTAGTCTCCAAATAGCAAATCTCTAACACTCTATAGTGGGTTGTTTGTCTGTGAGTTTGACTGAAGTTCAGGGTGACCTGTGAATACATTTGGACATTTGTCTGAGTACTGTCATCCTGGTTATCTCTGTAAGTGTTGCTACTGCGTTATACGTTGCAGTTGCAGTCACACACACAAGTTCCTTATTGAAGGGCTCCAGTCTTCTGGTTATGTATCAAGTCCCTGACTTTGTTCTTTTCAGTCTTCTTCAGAAGAATGTCCTAAATTAGTCGCTGTGCCACATTCATCTTGGCTTTGCTTCCAAAGAGAGTCTTCAGTAGCTTTTTTAAGAAGTTCTTTCTGAGTGGACTTTGAAATTATAGGAATAGAAAAGAGTCTTCTTGAGTTCTTGCTGTGATTTAAATGTGTTCTACTGGATCCTCCTCCTCTCTGTGCTGGTGTCTGCTGTCTCATGTTTACTGTAATTGGGAGAAGCACTGCAACAATTCTACAGCACAGAAGACATTGTGAAGATTGCTGCAGCTGGAGCCATCTGAGCTCTCTCACTGGAGAGCCTGCTGGCCTTTCCTGGCTTTCAGAAACCAGAACTGATACGTGTTTGTTGGGGTTTTTAATTTACTTTTTCCCTGAGAATATAGTGCAGCAAGTAGGAACAATAATAGTTTACAACATATGAATGGCTTTAAATTGACATGTTATAGTAGATTTTGTCCATCTGGACAAAACTTGCTTGCAATGTAAGTGGATTTTTTTTCTTGTTTCTTTGTTTTCTGTCTTCTCTTTTCATGATTCTTAGCATTTTCCCTTCTCTCTCTCTTATTTTACCCAGTCTGAATAGCCTTAGTCTGTTCAAATGTTCCTTGTGCTGAAACCATTTCTGTTCCATAAATGAGCCCATACTTCAGTGGCTTACAGAGAATAATATTCAAAGCAAGATTCTCAGGCTGAGAGGGAGAAGAGTGATATTGCTGAGCAAAGCATAACTTTTGCTGCCTAGCTAAACACAGCTTACTTTTCTCTTGTTGTGAGCAAAGGAAAAAGCCAGAATTTCTTTGTGGCATGGCTGTTCTTGCAAGCCATGGGCTTGGGACTGCCATCACAGATGTTTTGGTTTTCTGGTTTGTATTTTTTAACTCAGATCCCACAAGCTGCAGTGACAGATGTTAGGAATGACATTCATAATTTAAAAATGGTTGTTTAGTTATTAAAATTATTTTCTAAAAGCAGGTTTTCGCAACAAACATTAATTTTCCAGTCAGGCTTCAGTCACTTTATGTTTATTTAGGTGTTTTCCTTCAGAGAGGTACATCCTTACCGGATCCATACCATGCTGTTAAAACATCCTGAGCTGTTAGCAACAAAAGATATAAGGCACCTATTTATGAGACTGAATTGATGACACTCATTGTGAGATACAGACCATGCATTGCTTTCTCTTTTTTTTTCTGATGTTTTCTACTGCTAACTCAGTACAGAGAAAAGCTGATTGATATCCTTCCCCTAGTCAAATCTGTGTGAGCAGCAGTGCCACTCCAGCTGTTTGTTTTTCTGGGTGTTTTTGAGCTGTGTTTGGTTTAACCACAGATGCTAGTAACTTTTTATATATGCTTGAGTAGGAAAAACTGATGCATGTTATCTAATTGTGATTGGTGAAGTAAGCAGGAAACAGTCGTGTTGTCCCAGTTCCTGTTTCTTGAGATAAAGGTTAAATTATGTAGTGGTTGCTATGGAGTTCTTACTACTATCTTGTAATAATATTTTTGCTTAGGAAGACAACTTGTATTTCCAACACTTTTTAGAGTTCATGTTTTGTAGAGTAACTAATCTTCTTGATCTATGTAAGAAGATGGGTCGTTGCCAACTCATGTCAGAGCTTTAGTGAACATACAAACTTCTAGGTAAGGATGCTAAAACTCCACAAGATTACTTACATTTTCTATTTAAAATGCTCAGGTATATTGGTTAAATAAGCAGGAGTTACCTTGTGTGGAACTCGTCCAGCAACTGATGTGAACCCCCACCCTTTTGGAAGACATCAGAAGATTTCTTAGTAGGACTTGCACAGTGGGCTTTTGTGTGTGTTGGACTTTACAAATCTTCAGCAGCTTAGATTCCCTTCTTCTTTTGGTGCTGGTATTTTATGTAGCACCTGCATATACCAGCAGGATTTCCTAAATAAACAGGGATACAGTCCAGTCCTTCTTGTCTGACTAAACCTGTCATACAGATCTTACAGCCTCTCTGAAGGCCAGACCTCCTCTTGTTCTGTGAAAAGGGTATGAGAAAGAAAATACTGTCTGAGAATTAAACTGGGCACAGAGCTTAATCAGCACACCACACTAACAAATATTGTTTCAGGTAGAAGCTTTGGTGAAGTCGACACTGAGTTTGCACGGGAAAATTGACTTCCTGGTGAATAATGGAGGGGGCCAATTTGCAAGTCCTTCTGAAGCCATCCGTGCTAAAGGCTGGAATGCTGTGATAGATACAAACCTGACAGGGACCTTCTATTGCTGCAAAGCAGGTAAGTTCTGAGCATTTAAGATTTTTTTGTTGTTGTTTATTTCATTTTTTTACATCAATACCAGAAGATGAAAAATGTTTCACTACTTTCTTTTTTCACACACTTACCTGGTGGCAGGTATTTGTTATCATGAATCTCATCCAAAGCTTTGCATTAAATGTTACATTACATTTATTCATATATACAAATATACGTTCAGGCAGGTATGATCTTCTGGTTAAGGCCAGGTTTGGGCAATCAGTTGTCTTAGGTACTCACTTAAAAGACTACAGGAAAAACCCCATCTGTAGCCTACCTTCACCTTATGCAATACAGGAAAATATTTCCCTCTTCTCAGGGATGTAAATTTAAGCTTAAATTAAAGTATGGTATACAATTCTTAGATGGTATTTGAAATGTGAAAATGAAAGTAATTTAAGTGGAAACATGAAATCTTGACTTCCATCACATGCTTCTTGACAATCATTGAGCCTTAGCTGGACCATACCTGTTGTCCCATGGCCTCACGTGGATTAGTGAGGCTGTGGTACAAAGAGCAGATTGTCAGTCTGAACCTGCATGGAAAATGTGTAGTGTGATTGCAGTTAGGACTCCAAATTTGGCTTCCAATTGGCAAGTTCATCTGTAAGCATTTCTGCTGATATTTATAGGTTATCTTCCTCCTTCATACAGTGTACAATGCCTGGATGCAGGAACATGGAGGAGTCATTGTCAACATCACTGCTGCCGTGAGAAATGGGTTTCCTGGAATGTCGTAATATATATTTTCTTTTTACATTTTCCTGTAGTTTCCCCCTAGAAGTACTAATTGCTCTTAAATGCTTCAGAAAGGTGTGCACTGGGCAGCATCATAGTATAGAAATACAGTAGTTTGGTCAAGATAGAGCAAGAGTATCACTTGGCTGTATATGTGGGGATCTCATATTAATTCAGTAGAGACTACTGAAGTAAATTGCATCTCTGAGCTCTCTCAGCTTGATTGTAAGAAATTATGAACCAAGACTTGCCAGTGAAGTTTTCATTGGGAATGGTGTGCTAGTGGGACTAGTTGCATTGAAATGTGACCTCTGCAAATTACTCTCTCTCCAAATTACTGGAGGGTTTGCAAGAAACTGTTGCTTTTCTCTTCTACGCTCAGTTTACAGGTCTTGGTGCAATGAGTTGTGGGAATTGGACTCAGGAGTGGGGGCAGAGGAGGAACATTTCTAGTATACCATGAGGTTTTGGCTTTGTCCTTCAGCTCATATAGTGCCTGTCTATCCTGTTCTCCTTTTTACTCCCACTTTGTAGACACCTTTCTTGGAGAAGGTTTCTGATGCAGAGAATCAGTTCTATTTGCTCTGCTCCTTTCTTGACTGGGAGAAGGCTCATAGCTGCAAACAGTGTAGTTGTTTTGTACTGGAACTTGTTGTTTTGCAGTGTTTGTAGTTGTTTTGTACTGGAAAATTCATGAAAATTCATAAAAATGTAGCATCCTCTCCATACTTGTATGTGTACTACATTTCTTCAAATTTGTTTACCCTCTAAATGGAAGGTAAACAGGAGTTTTCCAATTTGAAACTTTCCAATACAAAAATTCTAATTTGTTAAAAGATAATGTTCAGGAAATTAATTGTTTCAGTTGTTTTCTTTTCAGAGGAAATTTTGAAGTTGTCAGGGTGCTGTATGCTGACAGTTTCTTAATGGAAAAAAAAATCTCAATTTCTTCTTTGAAGCTTCCTTTTCCTTTTTTTTTTTAACTTTGAAATTGAGTTTCTGTTCAACAAAATACAAAAAATGTACATTAGAGTAAGTTTTGCATTACAGTTCTTTATCCAAGATTGAAAGATTTAAAAACTAAAAGCTTTTTAGGAACAACAGAATATTTTCTTGCTAGCTTATTTGTGGCAGAACAGAAGAAATTTCAAGATCCACAGGGTGGTGCTGAAGCTACAATTATTTGAATTTCTGCATTGTGGTAAAGTCTGGTGGAATTGTCACAGCAAATGTGCTGAAGCTATATTTGAGAGTTGAACCAGGAGAAAAAAAGCTAATTCTGAATAACAGTGGAAAAATTTACCTAAGTAACTGTTGTATATAGATGCATATGGATAGAGAAAACTACTTTCAAATTAAATTCTTGTTGAAGTGATACTCCTTGTACAAATGTACTGTTGAAAAAGATTTGCCTTTACAAGTCCAGCCATCACTTGTACCAAAAGTCACCTGATACAGTTTTCCATAAGTATTAATTTTGAACATAAAACATGTCAAATTTGCTCTTAGTGTGCCTGGAGGTTATTTATTTCTGGCCTAAACATATGAATAAGTTACATTTTTTGTAAGTTTTTTCTTTCCCCTGGTATTGGAGAAGTTATTGTATCTATCTCCTCTGTTTTGTTAGGCTAAAGAAACTAAATTCTGTTTGTTTTCTGTGAGTCCAACTGTCTGCTATTCTTTACCGCAGTAATTTTGTCTGCATTTGTTCAAGCTTGTAATCATTTCAGACTAGTTTCCTACAGCAGCAAGGTGTGTGAGTTTACTCTGATTCTCATTGTCTCTGTCTCCACCCACCTAGAGTAATTTTTAAATAGTGACTTACTTTAATCATGTCTGTTGTCCAGTTGTGTTTGGGATCCCTTATCAGAAGATTTACACTATTCTTCTGACCACTGTCCTTCCAAGTGTTGCTTTACCTGTGCAGCCTACAGGTAGTTTTATATAGTTTGAACTTTACCTCCGATTTTTTTCTCATTTTATAAGCCTCCCTCTGCAGCAGGCTGCAGATCACCTCGTGTCACTTTGGGGAAGAGATTGTAAGTATTTCCAGCAGTGACAGGAAATCATAGCATAGCTTGTTTAAGCAGTGAAGCTATATAGGTCAAACTTACAAACTAGAGAATCTTTCTCTCTCTGAGAGTTGGTCCAGCCAGAGAAAGCTACTCTGACTACACCAGTGAGGCTGCAGTTTAATTAACATTGGGCACTCTTAGCTGAGGGAACAGATGCTTGCTTTGCTTTTTTTCTCTCAATAGGCACACAGGAGCTGCAAGAGCTGCAGTGGATAACCTAACCAAGACTTTAGCATTAGAATGGGCCCACAGTGGAGTAAGAATCAACAGTGTTGCTCCTGTAAGTAATGGCAAATGATATGACTGCACTTAGCAATCATACATTGTTCATAGTTAAAGCTTTCAGACCAAAAGGGGCTTTACAATGTATAACCTGGAACTGATTGTAGTTTATTTATGCATCTATTTATTTATTTATTTATAATTCCCTCATCTGCGTTCTTCAGATCATTTGAGAGTGTTTTATACTTTTAGGATGATGAGTCAGAGGATGTGGGATAAAATTGCTTCTGCTTTCTGCTTTGCCTTGGCACTCTGGTTGTTGGGGGTTTTTTGTAGCTTAATGAAAGGATACTGGTAGGAGTTGGTCACCTGTCTTACAAAGCTTTGGCATAAAATTACTGCATGCTTTGCATTTCAGTGATAGATACGTTCCTTCTGAGTTCACAAAACTTTTTCAGTTGGAGGTTCATGTTCATAGTTTCCACCTGTGCTTACAAGGTTATTTTAAAAATCTCTAAATGTGTCACATAATGCCTTTTACTTTGTCTTCTGCATGTTAAGTTAGATTAGCTTTAGGCATACAGAGACTGTATTTGGAGTGAACCTTCTCTCAGACAAATCATATGTAAAAACATCTGTTCTGATTTTTTTTCTTATCCAATTCATGCAGACAGGAAACCCACTCTACAGGTCAGCTAAAATATGCCCGACACGTTTCTGAGGAAGTAGGCAGCAGGTAGCAGGTTTTTTTTAAACAACTGTATGGAAAGAGCAGCTGTATTTTGTAGTGCAAAATGCTGCAGATACAAAGCTTATGTAGAAGTTCTAGGTTTGACATTTGAGATTGTGTGATCTGTTGTGATTTGTGTAATTTTCTCTTAACCACAGTTTATTTTGCACATTTACTCCCCTGAAATCAAAAGAAGAAACATAAAATTTGTCCAGCTACTTCTACATTCAGAATTTGTCCTACTTCATAATGAGTGTCATAAATGAAGTGTCATATTTTGTTAAGTGATCCCTAGGAAGATCTTGCTACTATTTTTGCAGAATGTCTGTATATCCTGTTATGCCTCTTGTCCTAAAACATCTGGTTCAATTTGTTTAGCGTAGCACAGAATGCTTAATGGCAGATGTGTGATGATATTCAGGTAGTGGCTTTAATCTAGTCTTTGTGAGACCCAATTAATCTGGAGGCTTGTTAAATATTGCCATCTACTATCTTGCATTTCCTGTTTATTTGTTTTTTCTGATTTATCAAGTCTTGGGGAAGTAAGTAATTAAGACAGCTTTATTATGTGAATGTACTTTTCAGGCATGCTAATTACCTAATGAATCATGTTGATTATACATTATAGCACACGTCAGGTTCATAGCACATGAAGGTTCAGACAAGCAAACACTTGACGGGTTCAGCTCTTCCCTAAGTATTTGCTGGCTTTGCTACTGTGCTAGTAACAAAAGCCCATGTTGTAGTTACAATAATACTTCTGTCACTTTTGTGGACACATAGGTCTGTGGTAACAATACAAACGTGTTACTACTTTATAGGAGCAGAGTAACCTGTAGGGAATGGATACATGGAAAGGGAAACATGCATTCTGAAGAAAATAGTTACAGGTACTTACATTATACAGAGATCTTAGAAATATAGTATGTACTTCATGGATGAATTCAAATTTTGTTCTTTACTTAAACTTGAGTCCCAAAGGTTCTGTCCTAACTATTTGATTAACCCTGTGTTCCCATTGCTGTAGCCTTCATCTTCCCTCTCAGGTCTGAACTGGGATGAATAATCATCAGAGCAAACACAGTCACCTTTCTTTGTTTCTACAGCAGCTAAGTAGGGAGAGTCAGAATTCTGGCTGAAATCTGTCTGCTTCCATAATTCACAATAAATCAGTCTTACAGATGACAAGAAACTGTTGAGAACTTGTTCTGGGGCTTTGTAGTTTCCTGCTGTAAACTAACATGAAATGCTTGTAATTTTAAAGCAGTCTCTGAGTTTCTTTATATTCCACTTTTTAGTTATTGAAGTGACAGCGGAAAATTGGAATAATCAGAATTATTGTGCTTGAATAGAGAAATGGCTAGCAGCCAAATTACCTTCTTGTAAAAATTATACTATTCCATTACATTTAAAAACTTGCATTCAAGTGCTCTTTAGATAGTTTAATCCCACTGAAAATCAGTGATGACAACTTCACGATTTTGGAACGATTGGTTTAAACATATGCAAGAGAACTTAATTTTCACTATGCTGTTTTAAAATAGGGCCTAGTATTTTCAGAAACTGCTGTTGCAAACTATGGAGAGCAAGGTCTAATGATGTGGTTAAAGAGCATACCAAAGGTCCCTGCCAAGAGGTCGGCGGTTCCAGAGGAGGTAATGTATTTCAGATCATTTGTGAAATTTCTACTTCTTTGTCTGTATTTTGAAGCCACTTTGTTATATGGAGAACAAAAAAGACTTAATTCTGCACTGGGATGGAATATTTATAAAGAAAAAAGAACTTGTAGCAGTGTGTAGTTGTGCCAAGTGGGAGACTTAACCAGTAGTCACTGACACACTGAAAATTTAATTCAGCTGCCTCTTACAGCTGAAGTGTTTCATAGTAGACATTAGTTCCTGAAGAAGTTGACTTCCAGCAGGAAGGAGTGAAAGAATTAATATTAAGGTGAAAAAAATTGTATCTTAAAAGGTACTTAGCTCTCTTCCACCAATAATGTGCATATTGGATAAACTGATCTGTGAGTTTCCTCTGTTCAGTATTTGATGTTTGCCTCTGGGAGGATGGTTTTAAGACTGTCGCAGTTTTTACTACTGAGTAGAAAATGTTACTGTGTCTTACCTGTAAAAGTTTTTACAGGTCTCTTTGACATGAAGAACTCCCAGCAGCTTAAGAAAAATTAAAATTGTCATTCTTTTGCTAGATCTCTCCTGCAGTGTGTTTCCTGCTGTCTCCAGCTGCTTCTTTCATAACTGGGATAACCATGGTTGTGGATGGTGGCCAAAGTTTATACAGCCATACCCTAGAAATACCTGGTAAGAATGGACTACAAAATAAAGCCCTTAAGTGACTGAAGTTGGGCAATGGGAGGACATGAAAGGAAAATGCCTGGTTTCTCAATTAACTGAGTATAACTAAGTTCTTTTACTTGTTTTCCTCAGATCATGACAGATGGCCTGCACCACCAGAAGGGAAAAATTCTGAAATGATGAAAAAGCTTTTTTCTGGCGAGTTCAAGCCAAAGCTGTAAAAGAAGAAGATTTCACCTTATTCCCAGTTGCATTCTTGCTGATAATACCCCTTTATGGTTTGGGCTTATTATTCTTAGTAATTGTTTTTCCTCATACTTAACTACATTGAGTTCCTTGATCATTGTTGGTTTATATTTAGAACTTGAAGGGCTGTACATAGTAAATTTCTTCTCTGAAAACACTTGCCCTGAAAACATTCTTTTGTGAAGGGAATGTGCAAAAGACAAATTATCCATTTGCATAAGCATTAAATAATGAAGAATCTCAGCCAGAAGTGAATAAAAAGGATATTTATTTTAAAGTACTTATTTTAAAGAAGGAGGCTGAGAGGGAATATATTGGAATCCTTCTATTCTGGATTAATTTGGGGAGAAGATAATTTAAATCTCTGTTATTATTAGTTGTATCAGTAACCCTTGAGGTAACTACACTATTTCTGTTCAGTCACACACTGTGTGTCAACAGTGGTTTTAAAGAGCAAGTAAAGTAAGTATTTCACTGAAAATAATTTAACATTCAAAATCCCAAAGCAAAATCTGTGGTGTATATTGCAGTGCTCTCTGCAGTATGCTATTCTAGTAAAGGAGAGTTTTGGAATCCTTCATTTACCAGTCCAAATGCTTTCTATGCATATTGTATTGTCTTAACAATGTTAACAGAATTTGTTCATCATTGTTTATAAAATAAATGTGATTTTTTTGAGTGATGCAGGGATGCCATTGAAATACCAGAATTCTTGCATATACATCACTTGAAGAGGCTGCATTTGTAATTTTTTTAATTTATTTTAAGAAAATGTTCCCATGTCTGCTACCTTTAGTGAAAATATGAAAAATAATTAATGACTGTGTTTGCTGTAACAACTGAAATTTGTGGAATCAAATTGCTGCTATAGAAGTGAACTTTTAATACCTCATTTTAAACTGAATGTAAGAGTGTGTCAATTGTTTGTTCTCTGCAAAGATGTTTGACCTTTGTGTCTTTCAGTAAAATATGAGTTTTTACATAGGTACCGTCTCATGAAAATCTGAATGCCAGTTTTGGGCAAGAGGAGGGATTTGAGCCTAAATATGGGCTCTTTCTGGTGTATTCTCCTTCCTTAGTAACTGAATGGTCATTTATGCAGTTGTGAGAAACATGTACAGAGGTAAAGTCAGCTTTTTTAAAACCTCCTGTGGAAGGTATATTTTGATTATTGCAAATATTAGTTCAGGGTACGCAGTAAGACAATTCCTGGAAGCAAATGTACCTGTTAGATAGCTAACTCTAGAAGTCTAGCCCATTGCATTATGTGAAATTATTCAGTTTATTAAGACATAGTTTTTACATTTTTAGCATCTTTCTGGAAAAGAACGTTAAACATGTATAGCCTTGAGACTTGTGGAATTCATTCTCTTTGACTGTGAGTTCCTATGATACATGTAAACTGTGGATTTGATGTGAAATGGAAGTGAATTGTTAAAACTAAATTACTTTTATTATATCCCAGAACTGCTCATTGCAGGATTTTAGTATAAACTTGGAAATTATCAATTTTTAATCTTGCAGATTTCCTCTTCATGCTGTAGTGTGAATATTCATAAAGAGGTGGTAAAATGCATCATTCATCTCAGGAAATGGAACATTAGAAAGTTGAGCATTCACCTGTGTGGGAGACAGGTTCAGCGTGCAATTTATAAACTCCTTTACAAGTAAGAACTATAACAAACCTTTCTGCTTGGGATGAATGAAAGGACCTTTTATTTCACCTTGCCTTCTTGAGCTTTTAGCAAAGCAATGGATGTAGTAAGAAGATGTAAGCTAGTTCTTTAGAAGAGGCTGTGTGTGCTTTCTCGCTGGCAGGAAATTGAAACAGCCAGCATTTATGGAGCCAAAAAGTGCTGTAGCTTAGTACAATAGGAGAATATACTCAAAATGCTCTAGGGGTAAGTCTGGTGTAAGAATACAGAAAATACATCCCCAGAAGGAGGAGGAGAAACATCAGTGTTCTCTGCTTTTTTTCATTTTCTAACACACACACACACCCCCCCCAGTAATAATGCTAATTCCCCCTACTGTGCAATATTAAAATGCTTATCATAATTTCTTATACATTAAGATAGTAACTCCTTTGCTCTAATGATTTAGCCATAATCACAGTCTTCTGTTGTTGTGTATTAGTGTTTGGGTTTCGTTTTGGCTTTGTGTTTTTCTTCTTGCACCATGGAAAACATGATGTTTAATTCTCAGAACAGAGGTTTATTCTGGTCTTGCTTCTTTGGTCCATTTTTATGCAGATTAAAATTATTTTACAAGTTTTGCAGTGCCTTGCAGAAACTCTATGTTGTGTCAGCTGGCAGCATGAATGTTTTGGGTTTCTGCTGTAAGTGCTGCAGATAATATCAGCTGGAGCAAAGCTCTTCCTATGCCAACAACCCTTGATCAAAGGGCACTGAGAAGTTAAAGAAATGGGTGTGGTAACAAAAATATCCTCGACCTGTATAAGATTTGGGTATCTTAAGATCAGAGAACAGGGCTTGATTTTACTTTATTTATTTTACAAGAGAGGTGAAAGCAACTGTGAGAAAATGGTTGGGGAATCAAGGATATATACTGGCCAAACACTGAAACTTAAATGTTTGTTACACTCTAGAGATGGAATAATCAAAGAGAAGAATGATAGAATGGCAGTTACATTTACCATTCTGTTAGAAAAGCTCTTTATGGTTGATTTAATATTTACCTGTACAGGCTAAACCTGTACCTATTCTGCCTATACCTTCTTTACTGTATTTGACTGACAGGTGCTTATCAACTGCTGCTTTGCTCTTCTGTCTGGTGTATTTGAATATGTGTTATAAAACTTTACATTTGTCCCAGCTGTGTAGTTCAATGAAGGGGAATTTCTGTTAACTGCTCTTGCCTTATGTTTTGCAGATAGTCTTTGTTATAAGCAGAATATTGTTCACTCAGGGTACTTACTGTTAAATGAAGTTTGATTATTCTGTGGGTTTACTTAGTGTAAAATGAAGTCTGTGTTGTAAAAGTCTTCATTCTTCAAACATTAACAGGTGTCATGTTTGCTAAAGGGAATATAATCTGTGCAGTGTAATTCTGCAGTAATGTCCATTGTCTGCCTTAAGATGTAAATGAAAAAAAAAAGGCAAATATTCCTTGTTACAAGAATTTGACTATGTTTAGTCTTCTAAATAGTTGTATAGAATATCCCATATAATCTTTAAGAAAGTGTGCTCTTTGCCAGATACTGTAATTTCATATACTTCTTATCAGTATCTCCCAATTTCCTCTTGCCATCTCAAATAGCAGATGTGTGTTAAGTGGTTGAGTGCTGCAGACATTGGGGGAATTGTCTTATTAGTAAAGTCAACATCAACAGCATCTGTGTTCTGGGTTTCTGAATATGGCTGAGTCCTAAGGGTAAATGGATTGCTTCATAAACTTCAGTGATGGGGTTGGAGCAGACAAACCTATCAGTACTGCTGCCCAGGCTCACTTAGAGTGTGTAGTATATTTTTATGAATCTTCCAGCAGTGTTTTAGGACTCTCCTCCCCAAGCTATTTGCACTTCCTCTCTTTTGGCATCAGCTTTCCACTGATGGTGTATTTGTATTGGGAGGAACTGGACCTCGTGAGAGGTGGGCTGTCATGGAAAGGGGAAGGAGCATAGTAGACATGACTAGCAAAGGTTTGAAATAATGCTACTGTTTGCTCAGTGCTTGTGAGCTGGATTTAAATGTATGAACACTATTGGCCCTCCTGCTGGTGAGGAAAAGACTAATCAAATGAGGGGTTAACTGGCAAAGGAACAAGGTGCTGGAGACAGAGCAGATGAGGGAAGTCAAAATGGCTTCTTCAGGGAACAACAGTAAAGTTTGTGATGCCAGAATATTGTGACATAATCCAAATACATGTGAAATTAATCACAAATTTAGCTAGAACCTTTTCTGGATGTAGTTCAAAACACCCTATAGGAAGGAGTGCTGGGGAGGCAAAGAAACTTGGGGAGAAAAAGGAGAATGATGGCGTGGCTATAAAAAGGGGCTGGTTTGTTCCCTTTTAAAGTTAAGAAGCAATGGCTCTAGTATTGACTAATACAGACACTTGTTAGCCTCAAGCAATTCATGTAGGAGGTGAGAACCTCTCATTGCAATGAGGTATTGATTCTGGAATTCAGGGAGAGCCATTCTGCCAGATTTCAGTCAATTGTCTGAGTACACTATCCTAAGATGTGCTTACCCTATAATTTCCACCCCCACACCTCCCAACTTCTGTTGCCTGTAGAGGGTTTGTACTGAATGCATAAGTAACTAATATATTTTATTGCAACTCCTGTCAGCTATTTTTGTACTGTTATTTTCTATATCAGCAATTACACTGTTCCTATAAGCTTTATTTTCCTCCAGTAGCGTGACACATGATCCCAGAACCATGCCCCTGGGTTTGGTTTGAGCTCAGTGTGAGCCAGTGTCGTAAGTGCTGGTCCCTGGTGTTAATAGATATTTTTTATCTCAAAGTCAATATTTAGCTGTTTATCCTGTTGCTTGTATTGAAGATGCTCTGATTTCAGGATTATGGCACATTAGTACTGATGCCTCTGCAAAGCACTTTTTGCATGGTGCTCTGAGCTGTGCAGGCTTCGTGCAAACAAAGGACCACATGGGCAGAGGAATGTGGAATATTTTCTACACCTTTTGCTGGCTTCTTGGGTAGCGAAGGAACTTTGTCTGGCAAACGTACTGTTCACTGACCCCTCCTCCATCAGTGAAATCCATTTGCAGGATGCTAAAGCTGACAAATGGCCATGAACTGTAACATTGAGCAGGGGAAACACTGTGTTTTCAAAGCTGTGTAAGCAGCTGTGGCTCATTGATCTTGCTTGATGGTGCAGGGGCATCTCACATCGGCATTTTTCTTGGCTCTTTCCCTATCATTTGGCAGAAAAGGTCACCTTTTTAACTGTCTAGTTAAAGACTCTTGGTCATGACGAGTGTCTCATGAACACCACTGACAATTTTGCCAACTGTGGAACAGTATGTCTTCGCTTTGAGAGATGACTGTGTCTCCACGTTGGCCCTGGAATGAGTGTGATTCAGTGCCTTGTGCCTTTCTTGGATGTGCTTCATCAGCTGGTCTTACTTTAGCACTGTCCTCTTCAACGGATGCTTTTAAAAAATGCCAGTCTTTGTTTTTATCATTCTCTGCAGCCTATTTCAGTGGAAGATCTCAAAATAATCGGGCTATGGACCTTGACGTGCAATTTTTTAGTTTCATACGCGGTTCCCGCTGGAAATTGCCACGTAAATCCTAAACTTCCATTCGAGTGTTTTTATCCCGTTTTTGTTTAGCGTGACCAAGATACACCCTCCCCCCTCACTTTGGGGGCTCGCCCAGGCTTTGCAAGTCTCTGATTGTCTTACAGGTTAAATACCTGCGAGGCAGCCGCGCGGGGACTGCGGGCTGTGCTCCGCCAGGAGCCTCGGCACAGCTCCCAGAGGTTCGTGCCTCTGAGGTTATCGTCGAATCTCTACAAAACTAATTACAGCGCCACGGCGTTATTTACAGTCATCGGCTGCTTAGACTGCAAGGGCAGCACTAATAGCTGTCCTGCTACGTATCAGGGGGTGCTTCCTCGCTGATTAATTTAGGACAGCATCCCTCTTCCTTGCATGTATTCACTTCCTGGGGGAAGCAGGTGCCTCCTGCGGGGAGCGCTCGGCCGGTGCCGGGAGGAGCGGGCACCCTGCAGGCGGCACAGCTCCGTTCTGGGCCTGGCGGGGGCCGGGGGTTTGTTGCAGCGAGCACTGGCAATGGTTGTACCGAGCTGTGCGTTCACATCTTGCCGCGGAACCGCACCGAGCTGGGCCTTTCTTAGTGTCGCCCGGCCGGGACGGGCGGCCGAGGAGGGTCCGGCCCCGAGCGGGACTCGAACCCGCGGCCCCCAGGCACGGGCGCGC